>JASDQU010101448.1:939056-951544 GCA_032191745.1 Picea mariana
TAACAGGACTACCCACCGGGGGTATGGATCTCGCGTTGATTCTGGACGATAAGTCCAAGGAAAAAACATCGACAGAAGAGATGAAGAAGAAATATGGCACAGACAGGGGAACAAGAGGCATTATAATCAAACAGATCAATGATGCCACTACACAATTGGGCACAAATATCTTAGCTTGCAAACTGCTAAGAAAATTCTACAAAGACAAAGTACCGGCAGGAGTCATCACTATTGCATCTTAGTGCACAGAAGGCACCTACATGAGTTGGCACCATACCTATCAAAATTGTTCCAAGTAGACTGCAAAGATGCGTAGGACGCAGGTATGGAATTTCATTACTCATGAGTGATCACTCTCGTAGCTTTCATGGGATGGCGAGAACCAGAACACGTCATCTTCTGTACCACACCATAGCCAGGAGGAGCAAGATATCACGTCCTGAGATCCGCACCACTAGCCAAGAATAGGAGGGAGAATGTAATCATATTCGAAGCTTACCTACGAGAGATGCAGGAAGCCATCAACCAAGCATGGAGAATAACACCAGAGGTTGTCGCACAATACGGGGACATCACCAATTTTTGGGCTAGGTGACAAGCCATGTGGATACAACCAAGGAAAGACCCAGATAAACAATGGCTGCAGATGTTCTACTATGTCACCGAGGGTGACATCAACATGATCATTAGCGAATGGCCTGATGAATGGAGGAACCCATTCATATCCAGAGAAGTACCTGGACAAATAGAGGAAGGAGGCACTGCGTAGACGGAAACACAGCCTCCACAGATCCCAGTACCCAAGAGACAAAGAATGGGCCAAACCAAGTCGACACATGCAGATGACGGCTCAGGACATCTAGGGACCTAGAAGGGGAGGAAAAAAACCACTCATCTGACCAATGGACAGCAGAAACAGGTTGAGGGAGCACAAGAAACCACATTGAACCCCATCACACAAGAACCAGGGGGAACTAAGAGACCAACAGTACAGGATGCAAGCACGGTCAAGAAAAAGAAGGTACAACAACCACCACCGGAATATACAATCACGGAGGATGATGGCGAGATGATTTCCAGAATGGTCCAGGACTGCCTCGCGGAGGATTTCGATCATGCAGTGCACCACAGGGATAAACTACAAAAGGAACTGACAGAAATGGGACAACTCCTTAAGAAATTCAGGGAAGCCCAGATCACGAGTAGAATTAGAGGCATAGAGCCATCGATCACATAGACCATAGAAAGGATGGAGGTAGAAGAACGTGACCCAGTTCTTCCAATACCACGTGCACATTCCATGGTCTACATGAAGCCTAGCATGCTGGGAATGGATGAAATTGTGGGACAGACACCACTGAAGGATTTGGATCAGATACAATTAGTGTTGACATGGATTCCATCAAGGGAATTATACAAATTACAGGTTAGCCTCGACCATGAGATACAGTCTCGAGCACATAAAAACTTGGCCGAGCTACAGCAAGCAACAAAGAAGTGGGAAATGCTGGAAACAGTTTGTGGCGGGAAAAATCTAAAACTCAGGAGGAGAAGGAATGTGGAAATGAGATGGAACACAAAGTGGAAGAAATTTTTGGGAAACTTCCAACCACTGCACAAGAAAATGAACTCCCAGCCGTAGAAAAGATCGACCAGATTGCACAGGAAATTGATCGGTATCAGAAGGAGATCGAGACTCTCCGCGGATAGATTAGACCGACAAATCTACTAGCAGTGAAAGAGCAAAGGAAAAGGAAGCAACAATTCAACTGCAGGAGCTAGGAAAACAAGTTAGCATGGAAGCCGACTTGTTGGATAAAGTAGCGCAACTTTGGACAAATATGGAAGAGGATCCCCAGGTCCAACACTAGGACAAGGAGGATGAGAGGATCAAAGAAACGATCCAAGAACTCAAGTATCGGTAGAAGACGATACCAATTCCAGAACAGGTCAAGGGAACGTGAGAGTTGAAGAAGATGCAGGTAGAACTTATCGCTGTGCAAACACAGAAATAGGAGCGTTAGGCTCAAATAGAACCATTGCAGGAATGGGTAGCAGAAGTACTTGGGTAGGTAGAAGAAGCCAGAACCAAGATAGCACAGAATTAGTTAGAATGTGCAGGAATGATGAGCGAGGAAGTGGCAGCGCAAACAGTTGATACCATCAAGTAGAAACCATGCAAGCACTTACACAAGCAGCATAATTGTAGGAAAAGTTCTAGACGATCACCAGGGAGATCGAGGAAGCATAGAGAAATTAGGTGACTCGGGATGAGTCACATGTCAGTGTTGGGGGCCTGTTGGCACCAGGCCGAAGTGGAAAGAAGAACGATCGTGGGAAAGAAAGCGTGTAGAAAACTGAAGTAACAACTGGAAAAAGATCAGCACACGTGCATGCAAGAAAGCATGCATAAAGAAAAGAGATAGCTGGAGAAAGAACAACATGCGCATGGGAGAACAACCTAGCATAAGAAGGGTTAGGGTTTTGGTAATATTTTGTAAATGGATGAAGAGCCCAAAATGTATAAATATAGATACGAAAGTATCATATAGGGTTGAATTTATTATGATTGTTGTTGTTGTTTTGATTATGAGCGTAGGCAATTTGTAATGGGTTTTTAGTTGTATGAACCGATTTTTTAAGCTGTTGAGAAAAGGATATATGAGGGAAGGTAGATTTGAGGATTATACCACAGGTTGTAGAGCCTGGTGCGATCTAGCTCACCTCACATAGATCTTACCCAGTTTTGTGGAGGATTGTAAGCATGCGGTGCCAGAATTGCAGAACTACCATAATAAAAGAGCCAAGAGACAAATCTTTGTGGACGTAGCCCAGGAGGGGGTGAACCACGGTAATACTCACGTAATGTGTTGAATTTTTGCATGTCTTTACATTCTTTCAACCATTAATGGTTAATCTTGATGAATGAGTTAATACATTGTTATGAATCTATTTATACCTTGCTCAAATTAAACCGTGAGATATACGTATGCGATTTCAAGGAATAAGTGGATTACAGTAACAACTCGCGGTTTGGAGCCTTAACCAAGAAACCCTTTATCCCCTACTATGTCCTAGGTTGTAAACACCTGAGTCTTACAACCACCCATTTAAATCTATCTCGGGTGACATTGCGCAGTACCTTCCGGGTGTTGTGTTGCCTTCTGGTTTACCAGGAGGGCCAATATTCTTAGAGGCTTTGTTGGAACCCTGAATGACATGAACCCTGGGTCAATAACTCAGACAACCCGAGAAGGGAATTAGTAGTAACCAAAAAATCTCATATGTTCATAAATTATCTAGCATTCACTCTTTGGTTACTAATGCCCTTCAATCCTCCCTAGCTCATTATAAATCCCTCTAGGATCACCATCAAGGCTTTGTCTAGTTTCAAATTGGTGACTGACTTTGGTTGTATATGGACAAACAATTTTTTAAGGGGTAACATCATAAAAAATCAAGCATATTCGCTATTGTCCCTATTTTTTTCTTCAATATATTAATGACAATGGTTGTCATTACTATTTCCCTTCCTTGCTAGACATCCATAATATCATTTATGTCAATCGTCTCAAGCTATATGAGCCATCTATTCTGAAAGAGGAAGTTCAAGTCTGCCACTTAGAAGATAATATCCATACACTAGTGGACCTGCACACCTCCTACACTTGTCATCAATGAATTACTTCCTATCTTGTTGAATGCCAAGGTCACCATCCCACTCAGGACAAATCACTATCCTAAGTTGTTTTTAAAAAGAACTTCTTGCATCTTGTTGAGAAAGTAGAGACAATTTAATATGGCATTACCATATTATATTGTAAGATGGTAATGCCATATTACAATGTAATATGGTAATGCCATATTACATTGTAATATGGCATTACCATATTACAATGTAATATGGTAATCCCATATTGCATTATAATATGGTAATCCCATATTAGATTGTAATGTGTCATTACCATATTACAATGTAATATGGTAATCCCATATTACATTCTAATATGGCATTACCATATTACATTGTAATATGGCATTACCATATTACAATGTAATATGGTAATCACATATTACATTGTAATATGGCATTACCATATTACAATGTAATATGGTAATCCCATATTACATTGTAATATGGCATTACCATATTACACTGTAATATGGCAATACCATATTACATTGTAATATGGTATACCATATTACACTGTAATATGGCAATACCATATTACATTGTAATATGGTATACCATATTACAATGTAATATGGTATACCATATTACATTGTAATATGGTATACCATATTACAATGTAATATGGTATACCATATTACAATGTAATATGCTACTACCATATCTCGTGTATTTTTTTTTTAAACTTAAAGGACGCGTCGCAATATCAACGATAGTTCGTCGGAAGCCAATTTTTATTTTGAACAACCATGGTAATAGCGACGAACGTTTGTCGCAATTTGCCATAGTTTTGCGTCTAACATACAACATCTGCATCGTAAATTTTTGTCTTGACATAAATTTTCGTCGATATTGCCACGCGTTTTTGTTTCAACGTTCCACAAATATTTTTACATTGCCACGATTTTTCGTCGTAATTGCCACAAAGTTTTGTCGTAATTGCAACGATGCATAAGCTTAACCTACTTTGATGGTGATGACACATGGTGAGCTAATTTTTTTGCTGTTTCCACGAACACCTGTTTTGTGGATATAGCGACGAAATTATTGCGACAAAAAAAAGTCTTAGCTTTCATGGAAACTACAACGGATAACTGTGGCAATAGCAATGAAAAACCGTTGCAAATTTGGTCATATGTACTAGTGATCCTTCATCATAAAAGTAGTAGGTATGGAAGAATAATATTAGAGAATATTTCTTATAAAAAATATATATTAACTCCTCATCATAATATGCCGACATGATTCATCCAAATGTGATTCCAACTAGATCCTAATCCAAATGCAATTCCAACTAGCTCCTAATTTTAGGACACAAATTCTTCATTAGTCTTTGCCTTATCCTTTATAATATGAAAATAAAATACCATATGGTTTATAGCTTGGCTCTTAATAATATCCATCATTCATATAAGAATGCAAATAATATTGTTAAAGAAAACAAATTTTGTTGCTAATATTTTAAAATGTCAATTTGTTTTGTTAAACATTTAGATCTATCTAATTCAACTTCAATTTTTAACGTCACAGAGAGTAGAAATAACTAAGCATGCTTCTTGATATATTAGGGAAGAATAGTGAGGGAGGTTGGATGCTAGGGTTTTCTCTACATCTCTAGGGTTTCTGAGTTATGTGAGTCTCCCAAGATCACACCAGATAATTGTCGCTCGACCGCCTAACCCACTTTCAATGGAACCAACAGAGGGGACATAATCCCCCTCCTATCACAAGGCTGAAGCAGGAGAAGCAAATGTATCATCCAACTCAAGGTCAAATTTTGAACCATCGATGGAATTCAGGAACCAACTGTACCAGGACGAGCTCAACCAGAACAAAGGCATGGAGATGGAGGTCGACCCAACTCATCCAAAAGTGGCTCGATCTTGTACCCCTGGAAAATGCATCCCCCAAACATCTATAGCACCCAAGTATGTGATTAGTTCAACTTGAGTTAGTATGAAAACCCAATACAGGAAATAGCATGCTCTCGTAGGAAAGTTTCTGGGCCTATGGCCAACAGAACGTGATCTTAGCAAATTAATACAACACTAGTGGAAACCCAAGGGACACCTGGAACTGTAACTAGGATCCAAGGGTTTATTCATGACCATATTCCACAATCTCAAAGACAAAAATAGAGTTTTTGAAAATGGTTCGTATTTATACAACTCCGCGGGATTATATCTCAGGTTTTAGACAGAAAAATTCAACCCCGAAAAAGAGGACCTCACCTGTGCTCTAGTTTGGATACAACTCTATTCCTTTCCCCAAGAATTATGGCTAGGTGAGGTCTTGGAAGGAATAGGGAACACATTGGGAATTTTCATCAAAGTAGCGGAAGCCACAAAATAGGGTAAATACACCTCCTATGCGTGCATTTTCATTTACATGAATGTTTCAAAACTATTGTCGGGAACCATCAAGATTGAATACCAAGATGAAGAATGGGAGAAAACCATTGACTATGAAGACATTCCTTTTCGTTGCCGAAAAATTCACAAGAATGGCCACCTCTTCAGAGACTTCCCTTTGAATGCACCCAGCCAGCCCAACCCTACTCTGCAAGCTAATTCCAAGGATGGTTTCACACAGGTACAAGGTCATAGGCTCCAACCTCAGAATAAACCCCAGCCACCTAGCCATACTGAACCCTCCACTAGCAACTCTTTCAAAATCCTTAACTCCATCCCGAAAGAACCCCCCACAAACCCTTCTACCCTTAACCCATCTTCAACCATTTTGAAGGCTAAAGGAAAATGTCCCTCAGAACCGATCTTGGAAAAAATCACCCCCTCCCCCCATAGTCAACTTCCCATAAGGAGAAGATGTTGAAATGAAAATAGAATGGGACGAGTAAGATTTATCTGAATTCAACCTCATCCAACTAAAAGAAGCATACATAAAAAAGGAACTCCAAACTGTCCCCCCATATAAACTCAGAAAAGTGCACAAAGTATACCTCAACTCCACAGTCGAAGTGACATCTAGATCCAACACAGAGCTTGTTATCTCCTTAGAGGAATAGAAAGAAGCACGCAAGAAACCAAAGGAATAAGGCATAAGAGGAATGAAATCCACCAAAAAACTGATCCAAGAAATAGGAAGCTACATGGTAAACTAGGTGAAAATACACAAGCTAACTAATAGCTTCTTCCCCAACCCAACCCCTCCTTCCTCATGAAGATAGTATCATGGAACATAATTGGCCTTAACAGAAGGAATAAACAAATAATCCTTCGAAACAACATCATGACAGAACAACCAGACATCCTATTCATTCAAGAAACTAAATGTGTCAGTTCCATGACATATAACATCCTCTCCAAATTTTGGAAGAGAGGTAACTTCATCTCTAATGATTCAAATGGTTCAGCRGGAAGGCTATCTATTCTATGGAATCTAGTAGCAGTCATTCTCGAAAACGTGTTCTCCACTAAGTGGTCAATCTCAACATCCTTCTGAGCCATTGGCTCAAACGATTATGGGTTCATCACAAACGTGTACGGACCACAAAAACAACAAGGAAAAGAAAGCTTYTGACACTCTCTCCAACTCTTGAAGGAATTAGTTAACAACCAACATTGGATCCTAGGACACAACTTCAACCATATCAACTCTCTAGAAGAAAAAAGAGGAGGCACAAGAAAAATGGATAACGACATCATTTCCTTCTACGAAGTCATCAACACCCTTCATCTCATTGATCTGGACTTCCAAGAAGGCATGTTAACCTAGTCCAACAAACACTCGGGTAAGCACCATGTCACCTGCAAGATAGATAGATTTCTAATATCATAATCTATAATAATTAGAGGGCTCTCTCTGGAAGCCAACATCCTACCAATTTCCGGCTTCGACCATTGGCTCATAAAACTTTCGTTGAATACAACAAGATCCCCTCAGCTCAAACCTTTCCGCTTCGAGAAATTATGGCTTGATAATCCAAACTTTAAATAAAATGATCCCACCTAGTGGAAAAACGCAGAGATCTCTCATGGCTATCTCATGTATCGCTTCCATCAAAAATTGAAATTTTTTAAATAGAACCTCAAGACCTAGAATAAAACGGTCTTTGGAAATATCTTCCAAGCCCAAAAAGATCTAGAGCTACGCATGAAATAAATCCAAAAAGAAATAATTAATAATGGTACCTTAGATCAACTGCAGGAAGAGGAGGCCTATGTCATAAAATAGTTAGAAGAGAAATATGTGCAAGAGGAGTTCCTATGGCGACAAAAATCAAGGGTACAGTGGTTGTAGGAAGGGGAAAAAAACTCAAAATTTTTCCATCAGTCCATGATTCAAATACTCCACATCAAAAAAATCAACAAGATGGAAAATGATCAAGGCGAGAAGCTACTCACACACAAAGACATTGAACAGGAACTCATCAACTTCTATAATAATCTTCTATCAGAACCCATCCAGGACAGATCTACAATCATTTCCAAAATCACTCAGCACATGTATGCTTTGATAATTGAAGAACAAAACAACACTCTCATCCACCCCATCACCATCGAGGAGGTGGACCAAGCTATGAATGAAATTCCACTAGGAAAACCTCCAAGTCTGAATGGTTTCACCACAAATTTCTTTCATCACTATTGGCCAATGATAAGAGAGGAAGTTTGGAAAATAGTTGAAGAATCGCGATGCTCCAAGAATGTCCTCTAAGATTTCAATGTAACTTTCCTCACTCTCATTCCCAAAGAAGAAAGGACCATGCACCCTAAGCAGTTCAGACCAATCATACTATGAAACATCATCTACAAAATCATTACAAAGGTAATTGCTATGCGCCTCAGAACTATTCTTCCTTTCATTATTTCAAAAGAATAGTCTGGATACGTTGAAGGTCGCCAGATATTGGACAACAACATCTTCGCACATGAGGTCATCCACTCCATCAAGTCCTTCTGCATACCTGGCATGATAATCAAACTAGATTTCTCTAAAGCCTTCGATACAGTAAGCTAGCAGTACATGCAACAAATCCTCACACCCTTTGTCTTTCAACCAAATTGGATCATTTGGATTCTAAATCTCACTTCTAGCATCTTCTTCTCCATTCTGGTCAATGGTGCTCCTTCAAAAACCTTCTCACCCATAAGAGGCATCTGTTAGGGAGACCCTCTCTCCCCCTTCCTCTTTGTCATTCTTTCAGAAGGCCTCATCTGTCACATTCAATCTCACATAGCTAGTGGGGCCCTCTAAGGTCTCAAACTCCATGGCATGGATTCCCCCATTTCCCATAGTCAATTTGTAGATGACACAATGAAAATGGGCTCAACCACTACAAAATAAGACTCCACCATTAGGACCATCTTGGATGACTTCTTTGCAGCCTCGAGTGTATCTATCAATGAAGGTAAATCCCAGGTCTTTTTCTTCAACACCCCAGAAGCTATTCAAGTCCACTTAGCCAACCTTTTGGGTTTTACCAGAAGTTCTATTTTGTCCAAATACTTCCCCCCCACCCCCCTCTCACAGAAAATCCCTCGTGCATCAGCCCCTGGGATCCCCTTCTTACCTCACTTGATCATCACCTCCAATATTGGACCTTCAGATCCCTAAACTTGGTAGGTCGGTTTACCCTTCTAAAATATGTTCTACAAGCCATTCCTTTATATATTTTCTTAGCCTTAGCTGCACCCAAATCTGTCATCAATTCCATTCGCTCCATTCAAAGAAAGTTTCTCTAGAAAGGTACTAAGGAAGGTCGAAAGTGGGCACTAGTTAAATGGGAATATATCTGCAAACCTAAAGCCTCATGCAGCCTTGACCTGAGAGACCCAAGTACCCTAAACAAAGTCTTGGGGGGGAAAACTTGGTGGAGATGGTTAACCCACCCTTTTTATCCCTGGGCTAAACTCTCGAGAAGAAAATATTCCCCCAACCTCGAGGAAAACAAATTGATCAGACTCACCAACCAGCTTCCAAGATCCTTAATAAGGAATGTTGCTTATGCAAATCTCTCTCTCATTTAGGAGCATTCCTTCTAGTAGGTTCAAAATGGCACAACTACCTTCTTATGGACTGATTCTTGGAAGCAATTACCCCCCTCCACCTCAAGGACACTATGCATGAAATATTCCACCACATGAGCAATACCACCCACCTTCCCATCTCCCATTATTAGAAATCCCACTCCGATCACCCTCACTAGAGAGATTGGAAAGCCACTCATCAGCTTTTTCATTTACCATCAACCTGCAATTTAGATCCCTGGCATTCAGAAGTGGAGATAAGGAAAATAAACATTCATCTTGATCCAAATATTCTTCGTTGGGGCCACACTCCACAGGGAGTTTTCTCCATCAAGGAGGCCTACGGGATAACAACAAATCATCACTCACTAATGAAAGAGGAAACCTGGGCAAAAATATGGAAAATCAACCACTGGCCCAAAGTTTTCATTTTTCTCTAGTTGGTGGTTCAAAACAAAATCCTCACTTAGGAAAATATTCTAAACCGAGGATTCACAAGTCCCTCTAGGTTCCCTTTATGTTGTAATCAAGAAGAAACTACGGAAGACCTCCTCAACCTTTGCACTTTCAGCCTAAACTTATGGAACCAAGTGGCTTCAATCATGCACACTACTAACAGAAAGGTGGAAAGAATCAAAGAAACTTTCGAGCACTAGAGACAACAACCTTTCAAAAATCCAATTCTCAACCGAATATGGATTTTGCTTCCAGGATTCCTCGTCTAGCAAATATGGAAAGAGTGAAACAAAAAAAAATTCAAATCTGCTTCACTCCCTTAAGCACAATTCTGGACACGCATTCATTCCTACATCAGAGAAACAATATGTTCCCAAGCCTAGAACGCATAATATTTTCAATGTGACCCACCTTAAGCCACCATCCTCACCCATTGGAAAATCCTCACCAACCCCCCTCCCACCTATCCCCCCTCATGCCCACCCAACCTCTCTAGTCCCTCTTCATGGAGAAACCCCATAGCCGGATTCATCAAACTACATTTCGATGGTGCTTCCAAAGGAAACTCGGGGCTGACAGGATTCGGGGAAGTCTTCAGAAATGACCAAGGAAACATCCTTCTAATATCAGCTGGCAACCTTGGCCACAACACTAACAATGCAACTGAACTTTGGGCACTCATACAAGGCCTTCTCATTTCCAATAGAATGGGCTTTGACAAACTCTTCGTGGAGGGCGACTCACAAATCATCTTAAACCTCTTCTCCAAGCTACTCACCAGCTCGTCCCTGTCCAAACTCTCCCCTAGTTGGAAACTCCTCAGTAACTTGGAACTCCTCCATTCCTTAATTATCCCCAACTGCACTCTCATCCCTTCTCACATATGCAGAGAAGTCAATCAAATTTCCGATAAACTTTCCAATGCAGGGGTGGAACTCACTCGTGGTGATCTCCTACGTTCACCTTCCCACACCTCAAAGCACCCCCTTTTTTTTGGTTTCTTGAAAATGGCTCTCAAATACATCTCAACCCCATCTGGGGTGACATCTAACAACCACGTCAACCTTTATAGCATGCATGTCACCCACCCCTCTCCTAGGGTGTCAACTCGACGGCGAGCATTCACTCCACCTGTAAACACATCTGCTACTACACCTGAATTCATCCTCCCTCCTGTATGAAATTTGTGTGTATTTGATGGCCCCTCAACTTCCCTCGCAAGTTAACCTTATCATGCATCCTCTACAGATGGCTCATTTTTAACTTTTCTTGGCCCCGCAAGCTCCTCTCCCGACACCTGTTCTTCTTCCCAATCATGCTCTTCTCCTTTTCTCTAAGATTTGAACTCCAACTTCACACACCTTTTTCACTCCCTCTCTTCCTTGGTGCGACTTGCTCTGTGCTCATTTCATTCCTAGAATTCCAGGACACTCGATCATAGTAGGTGTGCAATATTCATAGAGTGGTCGGCCTCATTTCATTCTGCATCCCTGTTGCACCTGTCCCTGCCACAATAGCATGGCCCAACGACCCCCTCATTCCACAGGAGAAGACACTGATCATAAACCACTTGACGCTCCACCCTTGAATTCCACCAATGGTTCTCTTCCCCCCAATCCAGATGTTGCTTCCATTTTTGCCCCCACTCCTCCTCCTCATCTTGGCTTCACTGATCTTCAGAGAGAAACAATCCAAGCTTTGTGCAAGGACAATGCAGAAATGAAATTTCGCCAGGAGATGATGGAGAAGCACCTAGACTTGCTTCTGGATTCTAGATCACAAAACTCTTCTCAACGTTGCACCACAGAGGAGATGATTCAGACAAATATGGAGCCAAAATGGTCAGACACATCAGAGCATGCTTTCCCACATAGCTACACAAGCAAGCAATTCTTGTTGGACTCTAAAGATGTGCTAAAATATAACCTCTATGCATCAGCCAAAGATAGGCATTGGCATAAGCATTTTACTTGTTGCCTACGTAGGTTATTACTTTCCGTTTTCAATACCTGTCCTCCATAGATGAAACCCTTGCAAAGGGATAGCAATCGTAACAAAAGGAACAACAATTGTTCCGTTCAAATGAACAGAAAAAGGAACAACAAAAGGAACAACAATCATGACAAGGGAACGACAGTCGTTATATTGTGTCGAACTAATGTTGTATTAATTGAGTTGTAGTACTTGCCCAACTATCTAATTTGTCAACCCGTGGTTCGTAAACTAACGAAGAAAACACAAAGTATATGCAAGATTGAAGTGGGACTAACCTAATCTAATGTTTAAGCTATGCATGAAATTGAATCATTAATATAACACACAACTCAAATTGAATCATTAATCTAATGCAG
>JASDQU010101448.1:953937-965730 GCA_032191745.1 Picea mariana
CCATTTCTCGAGGCATCACATTCCACAATAAAGGTCTTTGTGAAGTCTGGAGTGGTCAAGACAGGAGCTTTGCACATCACCTGTTTAAGTTGTTCAAAAGATTTAGTTTCCTATGGAGTCCATGAAAATGCATCCTTCTTAGTTAGTGTCGTTAAAGGTGTTGCTATTCTTCCATAGTGTCGAACAAACTTGTGGTAGTAACTTGTCAAACCCAAAAATCCTGTAATATTCTTCAATGTTTTGGGAATCAGCCAGTCCATCGTGGCCTTAATCTTGTTAGGGTCTACCTTGACACCTTCATGAGATACGATATGCGCCAAATACTCTACCTCCTTCACTCCAAAGAAACATTTGGATGTTTGTCATATAGTTGTTTCTCCTTTAGTATTTGTAGAACCTTGTCAACATGTCACACATGATCCTCCAAAGACTTGCTATAGATTAGTATATCATCAAAACATACTAACATAAATTTTTGAAGGAAGGGCTTGAAAATGGAATTCATCAACCCTTGGAATGGGGAAGGTGCATTTGTAAGGCCAAAAGGCATGACCAAAAATTCATAATGGCCTTCATAAGTTTCGAATGCTGTTTTTGGGATATCTTCTTCCTTCATTCTAATTTGATGATACCCTAAATGAAGATCCAACTTTGTGAAATAGATTGCTCCATGTAGTTCATCTAACAATTCATCAATTAGGGGAATGGGAAACTTTTCTTTAATAGTGATCTTGTTGAGCTCTCTATAATCTAGACAAATATGCCACGAGCCATCTTTCTTGAATACCATTACCACCGATGCAGAGTAAGAACTTTGGCTAGGTCTAATAATGACAACCTCTAACATTTCTTCAACCATGTACTCAATTTCACTCTTCTGGGCATAAGGGTATATGTATGGCCTGATGTTAGGAGGAACACTCCCAGAAATTAGGTGAATATCATGATCATGATTTCAAGTGGGTGGAAGACCTTTGGGAATATCTTCAAATACTTTGGAATGCTTATCAATGATCCCTTAGAGATCTTGAGGAATAGATGGCTTAGATGTTTGAGCATTTAGTGAGCATAGTTGTGCAATAACAACTTGATGCCCCTATTTCAATCATTTTTTCATGCCATTAGAGCTTATCACCTTATCGAGTTTCCCTGTGATACCTCTTAACTCAATTTCTTTTCCTTCCAATAAAAATTTCATGAAAAGTTCTTGAAAATTAAAATCCATTGTTCCTAATGATTGTAACCATTGGATTCCTAGTACAACGTCAGCACCACCCATGGGTATAGAAATCATTGGACTATTCATTACATATTCCCCCATAGTAAGATTGATCTTATTGCATTTTCCTGAGAAATTGATAGGTCCTCCATCTGCAATCATTACTTGAAACTCCGACGCTGGATATACAAAACAATTGAGAGATTTGGATAATTTATAGTGAATGAAATTATGAGTACTTCCAGAATCAATTAGAACTATTACCTTTTTATTTTTGATATATCCTTCGATCTTGAGGGTTTGAGGAGTGATAATTCTAGACAATGCATTACACGATATCGTGGGAGTCAACTCTTGAGACGAAATTGCTTCTAAGTTTTCATATTGAGATGGTTCTTGTTCTTGTTCTTCTTCCTCTTCACAATCTATGTAGAATACTTTCTTCTCGCCACACTTATGTCCCTTACTATACTTGCTGTCAAAATTAAAGCATAAACCTTTTTCTTTTCTTTCCTCCAATTTTTTAGGTGTCAACCTTGTAGGTTGAGGTGTTTTAGAAGAAGGAGCATTATTCTCTTTATAGATGTTAGGACTGGTCCTTCTAGTATCCATAGCCATATTTTTACTTTCAACATTTCTTGCCACCCTAAATGCATTCTAAAATGATTTGGGTTCCCAAAGGCGAACCTCATGTTGAATGTTATCCTTTAAAGTTCCTATGAATACATCAATAAAGTGCTCATCTCGAATATCTGTTACCTTTGTATTCAATATTTGGAAGTTCTCAATGTGCTCTGTAATTGAACCCTTTTGCTTGAGATTTATCAATTGGCTAAAGAAGGTATTTCTCCTTGTATCCTCATAGTGTGCTATCATTTCTTTCGTGAAAATTGTCCAAGTGACGAGTGATTTGCGAGAAAAAAGCCATCGATACCATACAAATTGATTGGGTTCTAAATATAAAGAAGCAATTTTTACCTTTTGTGTATGTGGCACATTATGTAGATCAAAGAATTTCTCCATCTAAAGTATCGATGTGATTTATGTAACATCCCACTCTTGTGCACTGAGTGAACTTGTTCTTTGAGGACACTTGCTCGCAAGTGATCCAGATTATTATGCTATTAAAACATCGATTTTGATTATGAGGCGTTATGGGTTGATGACATGTTGCTTTACTGCATTGACATAGATAGGTGTTATTGATTCATCTTTACTAAGTTTGCAGGATTTTAGGACCTTGAGGATTCAGAGGCATCGATGGAACCCCTTGGACTCCGGATCGAGTCGAGGAGTGAACCATTGGGGTTTGATTATTTTATATGTGATATTAGTGCATCTGATTAGATGATATGATTATGGATATATTGCTGACATGATTCGTTGATGATGTAGGCTGAGGATAGCTTGCTGACCAGACTCACATGTGGAGTATAGGGGTCACACATGACTACTAGATATGTTGAGGGAGAGGTGTGGACAACAGCCCTGCCACAACCTACTAGCACTCCCATCATGGCTCGAAATGTAGGTTAATGTTTACCTAGTTCGAGAGGATCCACGATGCCGTGAGGGCAGACTGCGACATTTGCTCACGATGATTCTAAGGTGCGCGTAAGAAGGCGGGGGCCTTATTCCTTAGAGGCCCTTAGTCTCCCACAAGTTCACCTGGAAGAGTATTGATTCCAGGGGTTTTTGATGTCTACCAAGTCAGTCAAGAGGCGAGTGGCACCCTTGGAGCACGTGGTGCATCCTGAAGGGCACGCCACGCAAGAAAAATGGAAATAGGTGAGTGACACCCTTGGAGCACGTGGTGCATCCTGAAAGGCACGTCACTCAAGAAAAATGGAAAGAGGCGAGTGGCACCCTTGGAGCACGTAGTGCGTCCCGAAGGGCACGTTGCGTAAGGGAAGCAAATGAGGTGAGTGACACCTTTGGAGCACATAGTGCGTCTTGAAGAGAAAATCACATTGTTAATGATAAATGAATGAACCTAAATGGTCTTAAGACAAGTAGCGTGATAAGAAATTAAAAATAAAACAAAAACAATTTCCCTAATAAATTATCTCCCAACACGAAAATTAAAGTCTAGGTCTAAATTATACTGGTGGCAGAATTTTTCTATCATACATACATACATACATACATACATACATACATACATACATACATACATACATATATATATATNATCTTATAACAAGAAGGGAGTAAGCAATTTAATTGATTCATAAAAATCTGTTGGGATAAAAATTAAAAAAAAGTGGGAAATAATTGTTTTATTATATTATGATAATTTAAAATTTATTAATTAAAAAGGGAAAAGGGAAAAAGTTAATTTCTACACCTGGCAAATTGAATTCTAAATGAAAAGGGGAAAGAGGGAAATCTAAAATAATTAGGAAACTAGGAAAGGAGGGAAACATAAAAAAAGAAAAGGGAAACACAAGGGAAAAAACAGAAAGTCAAACTTAGCAAGGTATCTAGCATTTAAGAACTTTCTAAATTAACTCAACTAGTAAATTGGTAATGGGGAAGGTCATTAAAACTTGTAAGGAATTTGGGGATTCCTAGGAGCGATTCTAGGAATGACTCTAGGTGGGTGAGGGAAATAAGGGTAATTAATTAGTTAAATAAATTAGTTTTTGGAGGAATGAAGGGGATGGGTGACATGTGTACAATGAGGAATTTTTATGAATTAATTTATTAAACTTTAAATAAAATGGGTTTTTGGGAAAGTAAGGGACTTGGAAACTCTATATAATGGAGGGAGGAGAAGGATGATGGACCTCTCCTGTTTTGGTAACGTTATGCTGCAGAAATATATACTTGACCGACTTAGCTTGTGGGATTTGGGATACCCAACTCGGTAAGGAGTGGTAGCTCGACCTTGCGAGGCTAGCTGGGAGCTAGCTGATTCTCTGGATAGTTTGCGTGGCCCCTTTGTGGCTCGAGGGGCTAAGGGGGAAGAAGTGTACCCCTAGCATTGGCTGGGAGGTACCGGTGAAGTCTCATCGGTCGGCAAGCGAGAGATTCACAGAGCGCGCAAGACATCAACTCAGAGCGGGCGATTAGGAACCGACACACTTTCTTTGTTTTTGCATGATAGATTGTAGTAGGATTTATGCTTTGGATCTGCATGTTTAATTGGGTAAGGAAATTGATGATCTAGCATTCTAATTGATGAATGAACTTTTCCATAGCCTACTCGATCATTGATTGAATCCCATGGCCTTCGTTTTCGTGTATGTCTTGACTATCCCGTGGTTGATTGATTGTGATGTTTGCAGTATATTTTTCCTTTGTCCCTAGTTCACCAATCCTCACCTGAGGAGTCAGCCAGGAGCCTGATATATGGTTGTCACTTTGGCATTAATATACCTATGGATTTCAATGCCCTACTATTGGGCTCTAAATATGTCCTAAAAACAACCTCTATGCATCAACCAAAGGTAGGTGTTGGCACAAGCATTTTACTTGTCCCCTACGTAGGTTCTTACCTTTCATTTTCAATACCCAGCCTCCAGAGATGCAACACCTGTAAATGAACAACAATCGTAAAGGGAACGACAGTTGTTCTATTCAAAGGAACAACACGACCTACGAAAGGAATAACAATCAGAACAAAGGGAACAACAGTCGTTACATTGGGCTGAACTAATGTTGAATTAATTGCATTGTAGTATTTACCCAACTATCTAATTTGTCAACACGGGGTTCATAAACTGACGAAGCACACACAAAGTATATGCAATATTGAAGCAGAACTAATCTAATCCAATGTTTAAGCTACGATGGAAATTGAATTAATCTAGTTGCGTAAATGAAATTAATCTAGGAATGGGAAATTGCCTGAAGGAATTAATCTAGAAATGGAGAACTACATGAAGGAAAAGAAAGTACAACATGTGAAGTGTTAAATAACACAACAACATATGTGAGCTCATGCCATTGAAGAAATATTCTATTAGAATAACCAAATCAATCTTCATAACAAAATAATAAAAGCATGAAAACCAAAACCATGAATGAAAGCTAAGAATCCCTTTATCTTTCGAATCCTAGTGACTACCATTAATGACTACTCTAATTCTCTACTTGATTACTACTGATTGAATTCTAATTGCTCCTAATTGAATTCTCATGAAGAGAGAGAACTCTCTTTTATACATGAGAGCCTTGAAGACAAGATAACCATCTCATTATTACAGATTCACTTTTCTCTCAACCTATTTCCCATTATTACAAAATATAATCCCTTCAAATCCTCACACATATCTCTCATATATCTTGGATAAGATATTCCAACCAAATCTCCATGATATTCTCCTTGGAATGGGCTTGAGTTATCTTCTCAAATCTTGAAATGGTGGAGGAAGTATTCGGGAAGTCCTTTTGAATTAATCCTTCTCATATTCCTACACATTACAAAGCTCACACACATTTGAGATATATATGAAAACATGTCGATTTTCTAACATTTAATCACAAATTCCTTTTAAATACTAAAATGAATAAAGTGGAGAACAATAAGGTGAAACCCAAGTATATTTATGGAAATGATATCGTGAAAGGTTAATGGAGCGATGAAATGTGAAGAATGATGAAGGAAAAGGTGGATGATAATAGGACATTTCTGGGCCCCAACATACCCCCCAATTTAACTTGTTGCATGTCCTCATGCAACCATGCATGGATCTTCTCAAGAAATTTTGACATTTGGATGCTGGCTTTGAGTGATTATAATGAATGTTTCCAGGATGGGATTTACATGAGTAACAAGTGGCATTTTCTTATGGTTGGTTCTTGTGTGACAACCATGATTATAAAGAATGTTGGTTCTTGTGTTAACAACATTCATTTCGTTTATTTGTTCTCTTGTTGTTATGATAATAATTTGCCCATAGTCTTACTGGAAAATATATGCTATAAGTGTGCATAAGGAAACATCATTGAGTATAAGAAAGCCCTTTTTTTTTATATTTGTGAATCATGCCAATATGTATATCAATGATTATAAAGCAAAGTGCAACATAGTATAGTTGGAAAAGAAATGTTGGAAAATAAATGTTCATAAATGGTAAATGAGACGAAAAAAATGGAATAATGATGGTGGAAAAGTGGAGTGATTATAGTAAATAATGTCCCCTACCCCCCAACTTAACTTGTTGCATGTCCTCATGCAACATGGAATAAGTCGTAGAAGTGAAAAAGGAAAGGGAACTTAATGAGGGAATTTTCCAAATTATTCATTGCTAGCAGTTGAAGAATTACATGATTAAAGTTTATAAAATAACATACCTCCACTTACCCAAAATGTTGATGAACTATGCAATAGAAATATGGCTGATGCAACTGCTAGATCATGGAAGATGTCACTGCTGCAGGATCATATGGAAAGTGATTGTTGCTGTAGCTGTGACTGCTGTCTGCTAGATCAAAGAATGTGAAGTGGAGGGATCTAAACTATTGCTGAATGAATCATGGAAAAGAGAAAGTGTGAAAGTGGAACTGTAGTACTCTCAGATAGTTGTAGTCATGTTGCTATAACTGCTGATAGAGTCATGAAAAGTGTATAGTCTTCACCCACTGCTAAACCTGATGGTACAATTGTAATCATTCGAATGGATGTGTCGGTGTTGAGCATGAAGAGAAGTCATTGGATTACCGACCAATGATGAATGTCGTTAACCAATGTGAGTCAACTCATCATTGATGTCAATGAGTGCCAAGGTACCTGAGTACATCTTGCAAAGTGAGAATGAATGAGCTGATGTCGAGCCACATGAAAGATCTAACGATCAAGGGACATTGATGTATTCCCATGATTGTTAGTGAGAGAACTTTCCATTAAGGCATGCAAGCCTCCAAGTACTAAAAAATGGACTCTAGTCTATATCCCAGATAAGGTGTTGAGGTCGATGGGGAAAGACTTTTTGAAAGGTGGGCCTTAAGGAATCTCACATCAGTCAATGCAAGTTTGGATAAAAAGAGTGATAGGACTATAAATGAAAAGATCTCAGTCGTAACAATGTGTATGGCAAGGCAATGTAGTCATGGAAAGGGAGCTGGATAGTTTTATTGACAAGGAAAATTGAACTGAAAAAGATAAAGAGATGTATGCGACTCAGAAAGATAAGCATGTGCGAAGTCATGACGAATAAGGCAATGAAAGATGGGCTTCAACATACGGATGACCAGTCTGCTTTGAAGGAGAAATGGAGGAAGACATTCATGACGCAAATGGGTTTAATGAATGGTCATCATGTAACAACAAACACCATGATGTTTAAGACAAGAATCAACTCCTTCAAGCAGTCAATAAGACATGTTTTTTTTTTTCAAAAGTTTTTTTGATTTTGAAAATCACTTCAGCAGCAAGTTGCGATCGACCGCACACCTGAAAAAAACTTAGTACAAATCTTGCACAAAAACTTGTGAGATGTTCAAAGAAAAACATAACATGCATAAAGAAGGACAAATGCGACAAAGTAATCAAATGCATTTTATACCTCTTTCCATGATCGTTGTGCGTGTGTTTGTTTCATCGTTGATTGCTTACTTAAGTGACTCCAAGAAATAATTTTACGTAAAAAAACATTACTTTGATAGTGTTTTCAAGAATTTATTTGAAATGTCCATTTGGTAAAAAGTTTTATTTTTCATGTTTTAAAACAAAACAACTAAAAAAATTCTTTTGATTATTATAAAAAATTATTTTTAAAACAAATAATATTTTATTTTTTTTTGTTTTTATTATGATTTTTTTTTATAATGAAATAAACAAATAAGAGAAAAAAAAAAAATAATATATATATTTGTTTTTATTATGATATTTTTATAATGAATTAAACAAATAAGAAAAACAAAACAAAAGAAAAGAAAAGAAAAACATTGTTATTATAAAACAGAACAAAAGAATAATGTCGGTTGACTCACATTTTTTTTTTATACCTGTGTGTGACCATGAATGCCCCAATGGATAGGAGAATATTGTAGTTCTCAACATCCATTCTTCGTCTACGTTTCTCGTATAGGATTGACATCCATTCCGTGTCTGCGTTTCTCATACAACATATTGTCAGGATCTACGTCTTGCCATGCATCCGGTGAAGTGTTATCATTGTCTTCATTGTCATCCTCCTCCCGATCATTAATGCTAGCCAAAGCCATCATTTGAGCTGTCAATAATGGTCTTCATCTTTCTGAAGTGCCTTGGCATATGCTTCATCACTTTCAAATAAAGATTCATTGACCTCTTCATGGTCAGCATCAGCCAATGCGCATATATGCCAGTTCTTTCAAAGCCCGCGCAAGGGCCAAGTCTGAATCTTCTTGACTACGGGAAGTGGAAGGTTGCCTTGAAGATTGCTCAAATGCTAAGTCTAACATTGAACTCATAGATGTTTCTCAATCCAAATACAAATATGCACCCAATCAGACCAGATTGGAATAGGTACTCGGGCCGGGCATGTCTTCCATTTGCACCACCCACCATTGTCGTTTGGGGTAGGGGACTTTGATCATCCACTCCACCCCAATGAATGCAACTCATTCTAAATATTAGATGGCAGATCTGATTAGAAGTGCCTCGTTCTGTATGCTACGTCCGAGACCTGCACATCAAATTCAACAGAAAAAACAACATCATTCTCTGCAACCAAAGAATTGACACATATTCATCAGATTTATCCTTGATACCAGCCAATTCGATCACTTAAGTAGTTGATCTATCTTTTCGGCTTCATCACATAAGTTGACAGTCTAGTTATTCTTTTGAGAGAGAGATCTATCCACTCCAATTAAAGAAAGCTAAGGTATCACAACATAATATTATATGGTGATGAGTCTCACGTAGTCAACTTCTTCTCTTTCTCGCGGATTCTGTCAAGCTCTCTCTGCTCGACCTCTGAAAGCTTAGCGAAATTTCATTCCCCAAAATCAGAATCCACTCACTATTGCTTTATCTCTAGTTCTTTCTTCAGGAAATCCATCACCACATGAACAAAAAATTCAATGCCGGCCCCATAAGATTGATGAATTGTAGTAATGAATTTGTATAATGTAATAACTCAAAGTCTCCAAGAACCTTGGAAATAAACGAGAAGTATTAGTATTAGATTCTTGCTCTACCAAAATTACAACAGTTGGAGCCAAGCCTTTGACCATTCTTATAAGCTAATCTCGATGGTTACTTGTACTCACACTCTCATTAGGTATATGATGGAGAAATAAATGAAAATTTATAGCCAATGCTTCCCTAGGTCGAATATGAAGCATATCGACATGAACTTCAAATGCAAACAGAGGCAAAGCATGAAATTTGAAAGGAACCTGATAAGTTTCTAAAATGAGATTCCTCATTACCTTAGATCATGCCAGTCAATAATATGCTTTTTAAATCGACTTGAATTTCATGGTAGCTGGCTATGCTTTTCGGAATTGATGGACCATAGTAACGTCTAGTTATGCATTTTAGCCAAATCAAAATCCCTGATTTTAGATATAACGTGGAGGCTGATGGTCTGGGAATAATATCGCCAATGTAGAAGTAGATCGCTGCAAATCAAATAGATATAATCAAATTGGATTTAGTGTCGCAACCTCTGACAAAAATATTTGTATTCCGTTTGAACGTACGAGTGGATGTCATATGGCAGAAATTGCATTAAATAATGTTCATGCATTGCTGGAGCTAATACTGCCTTCATTCCGCTCTGTTGCTTTCTGTTTGACCTTCTCCTTTTTTTTTCTTTTTTTTTTTTACCATCTGTAGCAAAAATGAATACAACGAACATGTTCATAATTAAGGAAATAAAAAAATGTTGTGATGCACAATGATCCCCTGGGGTGTTTTAAGATCAGGAAGATATCTTTAGATACTCGCAAATTTTCTCCATAAACCTTTCACTTTCAACCAATATGACTGTACTTTTAGATAGGCAAAAAAAATGAGATTGGCGAGAACACCATTTGCTTCCATAAGTTGTTTGCCTTGACTTTTCATCAATGAATGTACCAGGTACACAAAAGGCAGTTTACCGCATCCATAAAGCAGAGTCAAAGCAGATACTGGACACATAGGTAGAGGTTATATGGAAAATATTTGGCTTGCTATAACAGATTTAGAATTTGCAAATTGCTTATTTGTTCGATCAGGTTTATGCATGGTTTCTGTGCATTCATGATATTTTTGTTTGCTTGCAGGGTTATTTCCAGATGTCTACAAGATAAGAAACAAAGGAAAAAAAAAACATGGTGCGCAAACCAGGCTGAATTTTAGAACACGAAGAGTGCAGTCATGAAGTTGTTTCAACTGTTGTTTCGGCTTGGAGTTTTTGCGCAGCTCTTATCTTGTATGAATTGCAAACCTTATTCATTTACATTATTATTTTATTTTTATTTTTATTATCATTATTATTTTTTTTTTAAATGTTCTTTCTATTTTATTGCAGATGGAGGATGCACAACTTTTCATTTATTTCTTCTTTTATGTTTTTTTTTTTTAAATAAAGAATAAAATAAAAATTTATTTTGCAAGCTTGAAAGAAAAAAAACATTTATGAGCAAATGGAAGATAAAAAATAGATTAGGCGAAATTTTCTTTTTGTCAATTAATTGATATTCCTGAAATCAATCAGTCAGTCATCCTATTTTTTGATCCTCGCGATCGCACGAAGCGCAGAGGAGAGCATACTTATTTGAAAAAAATAAAAAACTTGAAAACAAAACCCTACCTACACTACGCTAATTAGAAATGAGAAAGTAGTGACATATAATAAGAGAGCCAATGTAGCCATGCACGCAACAATACTAATTTTTTTTTATCTTTCAATTTAGCAATTGACAGTCGAGAATATGTATGAGCATGTGAAATTAGTTGCTGAAGTTCTAAATTAACAAAATAAAAAGGAAAACTAAGTGGAACTAACCTAGTAATTGCTTGAAACCAATGTTCGATCAGGCTTTCGTAGGTGTAATTTGTCTTACTCAGATCATGCTACAGCTTCTTGCTGTCCTCCTTGACCTCCTGCTCGCCTAATTGTTCTTTATTAAATATGAAGGATTCTTCGTATGTTGATTCTTCATTTGCCTCTGGAGGAGTAATTAAACTTTCGACCACTGTCAAGATATCCTCTTCCATAGAAGACGAGATCTCGACTTTTGCTAGGACCTGAGTGAGTTGTTCCAAGATTAAAATCATTGTTAAACCATGTTAAAAAAAAGGATTCTTACAGCACCCAAAACCGAAATGAAAAAAAACTTGAATAAAAGCACTCTTACTGAAATGGAAAATAATTACTCCTCAAAGTTGCGGGAATTAAAACATTCTTGATAGTTGGTAGGGACAGTGAGGAATCTACATTGAAGCAACTCTATGACCCTTAGAACCAACACATGTAGATCAGGCTTGCAGAATTGAAATTTACACTAACTTGCAGGAATTGAAATTTACACTACCCTACATGTCCTTACCCATATGTCACCTCAGAGTTAGGAGCATGTCTAATCACACTTGCATGAAAAATAAATTTAAACTACCACACTTGCAGGAATTGAAATTTACACTACCC
>JASDQU010101448.1:1003318-1014217 GCA_032191745.1 Picea mariana
TAAGTTTAATAGATTAAAGCATTTGTTAGCTAGATTACATGTTACACATTTTATACTTATTTTAGTTTTTCATTATGAAATATTAATAAATTGAAGTATTTTTAAAAGTTTTTTTACTATACAAAATTATTACATTAATTTTTTTTTTTAATTAATTTAATTTTTTTAAGAATTTATTTGTTTTTTAGTTGTTTCATAATTATCTTATGCAATTTAAAAAAAAAAAATTAATGTGTATAATTTTTATATTAAATTTTTTTTGTAAAATTTGTTGATGTTTAGATAATATCGGAAAGACATTCTTAATAATTAATAATACAATTATTAATTATTAAATAATAATATATTGTATAAATATTATATTATAATAATTATTATAATATAATATATATAATTTATTATATATTATTAATATAATAATTAATAATAAATTATTTAATGAAAAAGACATGCCCATTATGAAAGGGAACTTCACTAAAGTATATATATGCCCCCTATTGTCATTGTAATCAAGAATCTCATATCATCTCATATACAATATTATCTCATATAATATTTCATATTAAAAAAAAATCAACATGGTATCAGAGCTAGACTGGGCTTGACTCCCTCGCTGGAGCGCCCAAGAAAATGAGAGAGATAGCTTCTATTTTGTGTGAATACTTATAACATCGTGAAGATCATATTGAAGCGATTTCTAACATTTTGAAGATCATATAGCTTGTGTTTTTGCATTTTGATTGTGTGCAGATTGAAGTAAAAAGAGTGGAGATCCTTCAAGAAATAGGGTTCACAAAAGCATGGTTGGTATGGCAGTAGTTGTTTTTTGACCAAGAGACTTGAAGGAAAGAGGGAGTAAGCATAGCGAGTAGGAATTGGTGATAATGCCAACTATGCAGTGAGAGGAGTTGGAACAACTTCATTCCAACTAGAGTCCAGAGATACTCTTTATATACGAGATGTGTTGTATGTACCAGGGCTGAAGAAGAACATGCTTTCTACCTCAGCATTGGAGGATAAAGGCTATAGAGTATTCATGAATGTATAGGTTCTTATATGGCCTAAGGGATCGACTATAGACTCTGCAGTAGTGATTGGTGTTCAAGAGGGAGGTCTATATAGATTGTTGGGATGACCAACCTAGGCATTGGTACAAGACAACATCAGTTTGTGTGAGCTATGGCATCAGGCAGAGATTCTGCCAGAGTGGTCATGTTGATTTGACTGAGGAGAATGATACATTCACTCAAGAGATTAGCCAACCCAATTTGAATAATGATGAATGGGCTAGACGTAGTCTTTCTCCTTAGTCACACTGATTTGATAAGGAGTGGAAAAGACTTGAGGTGCTAATTTTTCTTTAGGTGGCTGCATCGAGTAGACATTCACATAGAGTGGTCATGTTTATTTGACTGAGGAGAATGATACATTCTCTAACAGGATTAGCCATGTTGATTTGGCTAGTGGTGAATGGCCCAAGGAATTGATGTTCTTCATCTATTAGCATCGGGAAGACATCCTCCCAGAGTGGCCATGCTAACTTGGCTGAGGAGGATGATGAATTCACATACAGTATTATCCATGCTGACTTGGCTAGTGATGAATGGCTCAGGCCCAGTATTAGAGACTTGAGGTGCTATCATATGCCTACTCTAGGTTGGAGCAATCTATACTCATTAGAAGTGCATGTGAGTAGAAGTATGCATCAATTGGGTGCATGTCGAAGATGATTACATTAGCAAAGGATCTTTGACAAGTGTAAGAAGGAGTTCCAGTACATATCCACAGATAAGTAAATGGAGAACATTCTCTTTAAGCCTCTATCTAGAGTAAAGTTTTGAATACTTCATAGACAAGCTCAGCGTGATGCAAAATGTCTCTCTCACTCAGAAGGAATGTTGAAGTTAGAAGCATCGGGAAAAAATTCTCCTAGATTGGTCATGTTGATTTGACCAAGGGAGAATGATACATTCACTTGTGGGGCTTTTCTAGTGGTGAATGGCCCAGGTGTACCCTTTCTCCTTAGTCATGTAGGTTTGAATAGGAGTGATAAAAGACTAGATATGCTAGATGCTATCACATGTGGACCCATAGTGGTCATAATCTCAGAGAGAGTCAGTTGGCTTAGAGGGACGAGAGCCACAGAGGGAGTTTCCTCTCAGTTTAGGTTGGAGAGAGACATCACCCAAGACTGACAGAAAAGTGTCATGAGTCTAGAGCAAAGTTTGTATACTTTAGAGACAAGCTTGGCATGATGCAAAATGTCTCCCTCGTTGAGAAAGAGTGTTGATGTTTGGACAACATCGGGAAGACATTCTCCGAGATTAATAATTAGTTATATAATTATTAATTATTAAATAATATTATTAATATAATTTATTGTATAAATATTATATTATATTAATTATTATTATAATACAATATTTATAATATAATATATATAATTTATTATATATTATTATAATATTAATATAATAATTAATAATAAATTATTTAATGAAAAAACATAATGGAAAAGACACGTCCATTATAAAAGGGCACTTCACCAAAATATATATATGGCCCTCATTGTCATTGTAATCAAGAATCTCATAACATCTCATATACAATATTATCTCATATAATATCTCATAAAAAAATCAACAAAATTAACTTGTGTCATTTAAGAATTTGTTTGTCTTCTTGTTATTGCATAACTATTGCATTAAATTCTCTTTGTAAAATTACCTTTTAAGAATTTGTTTGTCTTTTCATTGGAATTTATGTGTCTTCTAATTTGTTTGTCTTCTCATTAGAATTTGTTTGTCTTCTTATTATTGCATAATTTGTTTGTTTTATTCTCAAGAATTTGTTTGTCTTCTTGTACCTTTTAGGAATTAGCTTATATGATTTTAGTTGAAAGATTAAGTTAAATAAGTAAGTATGGGAGAATAGTATTAGAGGTCCATGAATCATCCAAATGTGATGCCAACCCTCTTAGTTCTAGGACAAAAATGCTTGGTTTGTCTTTGTCTTATCCCTTATAATATGAAAATAAAATACTATATGGTTTATTGCTTGGCTCTTAATGATATCCTTTATTTATATAAAGATGTAAATAATATTATTAAAAAAAATCAACTTTTATTGTTAATATTTTAGAATGTTAATTTGTTTTGTAATACTTCTAAATCTTTTCAATTCTACTTCAACTTTTAAAGATGTGAATATTAGCAATAATTAAACATACTTCTTCTTTACTTTTAAGCTATACACAAATTTAATACATTACTACATGTTACATTTTTTATTCTTACTTTAACTTTTATGTATAAAAAATTAATACATTAAAATATTTATGCCGAAAGGCATATACCTATTGGAGATGGGAACAATTAGAGATGGGCACAATTAATGATCTTTTAATCTTAAATTATAATCTGACGGCTACACATTGAAGATGTCAGTATATTCTTAATCGTCCTCCAAAATCAATAAGTTAGATTTATTGTTGATAACTTCCTTGCATTTATGAATGCATAAGTTAACCTGTTTACTTTTTAACATTTACCTAATCATATTAAGAAATTACTATAACATCTATGATTGCCACGTTTAAATAATTAACCTTTGAGATTACCACGTTTCCATGCTTCCTCAGCTGTCCCCCAGTTTCACTACCTCAATTGTCCACTCGTTTCATTTCCCAAGATCTGATGCATTAAACCATACAGAAATAGATCTGATGCATTAAACCGACTGTAAGCCTTTCGGCGTTCACCAGACGCGAGTTAGCGGCTATGCTAGTTTTAAGTATTACATTAATTTTTTTTGATTAATTAACTCTTATCTTTTAAGAATTTGTTTATCTTTTTTTTGAATTTTTTAACATATATAAAAAACAAATTTATATCTTCGTCGCGCTTTGAAAACAAATGTATTCTTAGTACCTACTACTTTGAAACTAAAGTAAATTGCAATTCCAAATATAACATAACAATATACTTTTGATTGAAAGTTAAATATCTTTGATTACAATAGTTCATGTCTCTGGCCAAAAACATCCCTAACGTGACACTATTTTTTATCAAACTTTTCTTATAAAACAGGAACTATCCAGCAGCGAATGAATAAGTGTATGCGATGATGATTGTGTTAACAAAATACGTTCGAATTTATGTATATATAATAAATGTAACGCCTTTCTTTTACGGTTTTAGATTTAGATCTAATAAATGAAGCTAATGCGTACTATGCGCACCTCTCCAAGTTATATATATATTTCACATTTCCATTTAAAATATGGTAATTTCAAAGAGTGAAACAATTATTTTTATTTTCAAAATTTTGTGTTTAATATTTTTTCATAAACTTCACCAAAATATCCGAGTCAAAACTTCAGCAAATTATATAAAATTTTCTTTGGGCCATTAAAAAACTCTATTGACTATGGCAAGGACTAAAAATTAAAACATGAAAAAAAACGCATTGAATACAATAAATAGTCACAATATATTAAATTTTCTTTGTAAAATTAACTTGTATTTTTTAAGAATTTGTTTGTTTTCTCATTATGGCATAGTTTGTTTGTTTTCTTGTATCTTTTAAGAATTAGCTTATGTAATTTTAGTTTTAATTTTAAGGGTGGATTAGGTTAAGTCAATAAATATGGGAAAATAATATTGAAGGATATTTCTTATAAGCTAAAATATTTATTAACCCCTCATCATAGTCTGTTGACATGATTAAAAGTGATGCCAAATAGATTTTAGTTTTAGGACACAAATGTTTGGCTAGTTTTTGCTTTATTTTTTATAATATGAAAGTAATAGATTAGTTTTTGCCTTATTCCTTATAATATAAAAATAATAGATTATATGGTTTATTGCTTGGCTCTTAATGTTATCTATCATTCACATAAAAATATAAATAATATTGTTAAAAAAAAACAAATTTTGTTGTTAATATTTTAAAATGTTAATTTGTTTTGTAAAATATCTAAATCTCTTCAATTCTATTTCAATTGTTAAAGACATAGAATTTAGCAATAATTAAGGATGCTTCTTTCTTACTTTTAAGCTATACACAATTTTAATACATTAAAACATTTGTTAATTAGAATACTACACATTTCATACTTAGTTTACATTTTCATTATAAAAAAAATAATACATTACAGTGTTTTTAAAAGTTTTCTTACTATGGATGACCATTACATTAAATTTTCTTTATAAAATTAACTCATATCATTTAAAAATTTGTTTATCTTCTTATTATTGTATAATTAACTTATACAATTTTAAAAAAAATTCTTACTATTCATAAGTATTACATTAATTTTTCTTTTTTAAATTAACTTATATCTTACTTATTACATTAATTTTTCTTTTTTAAATTAACTCATATCTTTTAAAAATTTAATTGTCTTCTTGTTGTTGTTTAGCTATTATATTATTTTATTTTTTAATTTTTTCATATCCTTTAAAATTTGTGTCTCTTCTTGTTATTGTATAATTTGTTTGTTTTGTTAGTAAAATTTATTCCAATATCTTTTAGAATTAACTTATGTGATTTTAATTTTTATTTTAAAAAAATATTAATTTAAAAAAAACAGATATGAAAGAATATTGTTCAAGGACATTTCTTCTAAAAGAAAATATCTATTAACCCCTCATCATAATCCATTGACATGATTCTTCTAAATGTGATGCCAACTAAGAGTTGACCTGATTCATCTAAATGCATGCCAATTAGCTCCTAGTTCTAGGACATAAATGTTTGGTTAGTCTTTTACTTGTGCCTTACAATATGAAAATAAAAAACAATATAATTTAAATTAAAAAAAAAAATTTAGCTTCAAATATCTTAAAATTTCAATTTGTTTTGCAAAACCTTTAGATCTCTTCAATTTTACTTGATCTTTTAAAGGTATGGAGGTACAGAGATTAGTACTAATAATTACACATGTTTCTTCCTTACTTTTAGGCTATGCACAAGTTTAATACTTTATTTACTTGATCTTTTAAAGGTATGGAGGTACAGAGATTAGTACTAATAATTACACATGTTTCTTCCTTACTTTTAGGCTATGCACAAGTTTAATACATTAAAGTATTTATTAGTTAAATTATATGTTACACATTTCATATTTATTTTAGTTTTTCATTATAAAAAATTAATACATTAAAGTATTTTTAAAAGTTTTTTACAATATATAACTATTACATTTAAATTTTCTTTTGTAAAATTAATTCACATTTTTTAAGAATTTGTTTGTTTTATGTTTGTTGCATAATTAGTTTATGTAATTTAAAAAAAAAAATTAATATACATAATTTTTATATTAATTTTTTTTTAAATTTGTTAATGTTTATATAACATCATGAAGACATTCTTTAATATTAATAATTAATATACTTATTAATTATTAAAAAATATTATTAATATGATATATTGCATAAATATTATATTATAATTATTATTATAATATAATATATATAATTATTATTATAATATAATAATAATAATTATATTATATATATTAAAAATAGATTATTATTATTATAATATATATAATTTATTTTATATTATTAATATATTAATATAATAATAAATAATAAATTATTTAATGAAAAGGCATAATGGAAAAGACAAACCCATTATAAAAGGGAATTTTAGGGAAGTATATATATGACACTCATTGTCACTGTAATCAAGAATCTCATATAATATCTCATATAAAAAAAAAAATCAACATGGTATCAGAGCAAGACTCGGCTTGACTCCCTCACGGGAGGGCCCATGAAAATGAGAGAGATAGCTTCTATTTTGTGTGAAGACTTATAACATTGTGAAGATCATATTGAAGTGATTTCTAACCTTTTGAAGATCATATAGCTTTTGTTTTCTTGTTTTGATTTTGTGCAGATTGACGTAAAAAGAGTGGAGATCCTTCAAGAAATAGGGAACAAAAGCATGCTTGGTGTGGTAGTAGTTGTTTTTTGACCAGGAGACTTCAAGGAATAAGGGAGTCAGCTTTGCGAGTAGAACCTGGTGATAATGCCAAGTATGCAGTGAGAGGAGTTGGGACAGTTTCATTCCAACTAGAGTCCAGATATACTCTTCATATACGAGATGCGTTGTATGTACCAAGGCTGAAGAAGAACCTGCTTTCTACCTTAGCATTGGAGGATAAAGGCTATAGAGTTGCATTCATGAATGGACAGGTTCTTATATGGCCTAAGGGACCGACTATAGACTCTGCAGCAGTGATTGGTGTTTGAGAGGGAGGTCTATATAGATTGTTGGGATGACTAGCCCAGGCATTGGTACATGACAACATCAGTTTGTGTGAGCTATGGCATCGGGCAGAGATTCTCCCAGAGTGGTCATGTTGATTTGACTGAGGAGAATGATACATTCACTCATGAGGTTATCCATGTTGATTTGGTTAGTGTTGAATGGCCCAGGCGTAGTCTTTCTCCTTAGTCATAATGATTTTCCAAGGAGTGGAAAAGAATCGAGTTGTTAATGTTTCTCCAGGTGGCCGCATCGGGTAGACATTCTCCTAGAGTGGTCATGTTGATTTGACTAAGGAGAATGATACTTTCACTGATAATATTAGCCATGCCGATTTGACTAGTGGTGAATGGCCCAAGGCGTTGATGTTCTTCAATTATTGGCATCGAGCACACATCCTCCCAGAGTGACCATGCTGACTTGGCTGAGGACGATGATAAATTCACTCATAGTATTAGCCATGCTGAGTTGGATGAGGACGATGATAAATTCACTCACAGTATTAGCCATGCTGACTTGGCTAGTGATCAATGGCCTAGGCGTAGTCTTAGAGACTCAAGGTGTTATCACATGCCTACTCCAAGTTGGAGCAATCTATATTAACTAGAAGTGCATGTGAGGAGAAGTATACATCAATTGGGTGCATGTCGAAGATGATTACATTAACAAACGCTCTTTGACAAGTGTAAGAGGGAGTTACAGTACATATCAACAGATAAGAAGATGGAGAACATTCTCACTAAGCCTCTATCTAGAGTAAAGATTTGAATACTTCAGAGACATGCTTGGCGTGATGCAGAATGTCTCTCTCACTGAGAAGGAGTTTTGAAGTTAGCAACATCGGACAAACATTCTCTTAGATTGATCATGTTGATTTGACCAAGGGAGAATGATACATTCACTCACGGGCTTTGCTAATGGTGAATGGCCCGGGTGTATATTTTCTCCTTAGTCATGCTGATTTGACTAGGAGTGATAAAATATTCGAGATGCTAGATGTTATCACATGCTGACCCAGAGTGGTCCTAATCTCAGAGAGAGTCAGTTGGCTTAGAGGGCCAAGAGCCACAGAGGGACTTTCCCCTGAGTTTAGTTTGGAGAGAGGCATCTCCCAAGACTGATAGACAAATTTCATGAGTCTAGACCGAAGTTTGTATATTTCAGAGAGAAGTTCGACATGATGCAGAATGTCTCCCTCGTTGAGAGAGAGTGTTGATATTTGGACAACATCGGGAAGACATTCTCCTAGATTAATAATTAATAATATAGTTATTAAATATTAAATAATGTTATTAATATAATATTGTATAACTATTATATTATAATAATTATTATCATACCATATTTATAATACAATATATATAATTTATTATATATTATTATTATATTAATATAATAATTAATAATAAATTATTTAATGAAAAGACATAATGGAAAATTCACCAAAGTATATAATGACCCTCATTATCATTGTAATCAAGAATCTCATATCATTTCATATACAATATTATCTCATATAATATCTCATATAAAAACAAATCAACAAAATTAATTCAAGTCTTTGAAGAATTTGTTTGTCTTCTTGTTATTGCATAATTATTATATTAAATTTCCTTTATAAAATCACTTAATATCTTTTAAGGATTTTTTTGTCTTGTCATTGGAATTTGTTTGTCTTTTGTTATTGCATAATTTGTTTGTCTTCTCATTGGAATTTATTTGTCTTCTTGTCAAGAATTTGTTTGTCTTCTTGTACCTTTTAAGAATTAGTTTATATGATTTTAGTTTTCATAATTATTATATTAAATTTCCTTTATAAAATCACTTAATATCTTTTAAGGATTTTTTTGTCTTGTCATTGGAATTTGTTTGTCTTTTGTTATTGCATAATTTGTTTGTCTTCTCATTGGAATTTATTTGTCTTCTTGTCAAGAATTTGTTTGTCTTCTTGTACCTTTTAAGAATTAGTTTATATGATTTTAGTTTTCATTTTCAAGGAAGATTAATTTAAAGAAGTATGGGAGAATAGTATTTGAGACATGATTCATCTAAATGTGATGCCAAACACTCTTAGTTCTAGTTCTAGGACACAAATGCTTGGCTTATCTTTGTCTTATCCCTTATAATATGAAAACAAAAGATTATATGGTTTATTGCTTGATTCTTAATGATATCCTTCATTTATATAAAGATGCAAATAATATTATTAAAAAAATCAACTTTTTTTGTTAATATTTTAAAATATTAATTTATTTTGCAATACTTCTAAATCTTTTCAATTTTACTTCAAATTTTAAAAGTGTGAAGATTAGCAATAATTAAACATACTTCTTCTTTACTTTTAAGCTAAAATTTAATAAAACATTTGTTATTTAGACTACATGTTATATTTTTTATACTTATTTTAATTTTTAATTATAAAAAATTAATACATTAAAATATTTTAAATTTTTAATTATAAAAAATTAATATATTAAAATATTTTTAACTTTTAATTATAAAAAAATAATACATTAATTTTTACTATAAGTAACTATTACATTAATTTTTTTGGTAAATTAACTCATATCTTTTAAAAATATTTGTTTGTTGTTTTATTTGACTTTTCAACATAGAAAAAACAAATTTATATCTTCTTCAATTTTTTGGTAAATTAACTCATATCTTTTAAAAATTTGTTTATCGTTTTATTTGACTTTTTAACGTAGAAAAAACAAATTTATATCTTACAAATTTGTATCTTCCTCGCGCTTTGAAACCAAATGTATTCTTAGTACCTACTACTTTGAGACTAAATGTCTCTTGAATACAAAATCACTGCATAAAGAATGTTAGAAATAGTAATTACTCTCGGTAGTTGAGTCTGCATGTGTTTATGCAGGACTGTAAAACCATTGTAAGATATATATATTTTGTGAATAGTTAGACGACTGTGACGCCCTTCCATCATTTCTGCGTGTACATTCTTCTGCTTTCATATTCTTTTCATGGTATCAGAGCCAGGTTGAGATGACTGATATGGGTCTTATGAGGTATTTTTTGGGTCTTGAGGTTGACCAAAGTGATCAGGGAATTTTCATCTGTCAGCACAAGTATGCTGCTGACATTCTGAAAAGGTTCAGAATGGATAAATGTAAGGCAGCAGAAACTCCCATCGCTGCAGGCACAAGGTTGAGTAAGCAGGACACTGGACCAGCAGTGGAGTCTACGCTCTACAAACAAATGGTAGGTAGTTTGATGTACTTGACAGCAACTCAACCTGATCTTATGTATGCTATTAGTTTGATTTCCAGGTTCATGGAGTCCCCTAAAGACTCTCATTGGAAAGTCGGGAAAAGAATTTTAAGATATGTTGCAGGTACAGTTGGATATGGACTGTGGTACACTCGTACTTCAGACTGTACTCTTACAGGGTACACAGATAGTGATTTTGCAGGTTGCATTGATGATCGAAAAAGCACCGCTGGTTATGCTTTTCATTTTGGTTCCAATCTCATTTCTTGGGCATCCAAGAAACAACCCATTGTGAGTCTTTCGTTCGCAGAAGCAGAATATGTCACAGCCACTACCGCAGCATGCCATGCCGTGTGGCTCCGAAGATTGTTGAAGGATATGGGTCAT
>JASDQU010101448.1:1017981-1061110 GCA_032191745.1 Picea mariana
ACAGCTGGGAACATATTGAAATTAATCGGCCAGCCATCCCATGCATTAACTAAAACTACACCCCACTAACACTAAAACATGAATGAGAGGAGGCCATAAAATGAAACGCCACATAACCATACAATGAAACGCACGTCTCCATATGGCCCAGAAAATGAAACGCGGTTATAAACATGGCATTATATTACCAAATTTATCAATTTAGTCTCTGGTGTTCTACATTTACATCTCTCCATTCTATAACAAAATTTTAATTTTTGTTAATTACTCAGATGTGGCAATCAGCTAACGACCATAGTAAATTTTAAATATGATCAAATAAAAGTAAAAAAATAAACATGTAAATCCATGTCTTTATAATAGAGAGAAAGTTAGTGGTTAAAATCATAACTATTGATTTATGGAGATAACTAAGAATATTCCATCAATATTTAATCTTGTCCATACAATTCTTGTCAATATATAGGGATTTAACAATTTAAATTTTTAGTCAATTCAGAATTTTGATAGATTTTCTAAATATCTAAATTGATTTAAAATGGAGCAAAACTCCTAAAATCAAGATTTTTAAAAACATAGAACTTTGATCAAGTAAAACTCAAGCTTCTGAAAATAATCTAACCTCATTCCAGCCAATTTTTTACCAAAAAACACTAATCCAGTGCAAGTAGTGGAAACAATTGATTTTTATGAAAATTGAGTGATTACTGATCACTCGATAGATCCAAATGATCTAGATCATAAGTTTATAATAGGTTATGGAATCTATTATATTACACCAATACAGGGTAAGGTGGGATTTTGTATCTTACAACAATACAGGGTAGGGATTGCTTTTTCATTTCTTTTGAAAAGAAGTAGTCCGAAGGAAAAGACTATCTAATCTTTTCTTTTTACTACTTCTTCTACACCCATATATATATATATATATATAAATATATCTTAATAGTACTTGCTCCCAGAATAGCCTACTCCCTTTTATATATCCACAATAATAGGTTCTAATTACAAAATATGAAAGACAAGATCCATGAATGTAGGATCTCAAACTATCTTCAAGCACATAATGGGAAAAGTCTCAAAACCACCCAAAGACTCTTCATCCATGTCCTTGTTTCTCTCAACCTATAATTGAGAATAATGGCAAATTGGTGTGAGGTGGTTTCTCACATAAAAACCAATTTCCAAATTTATAATTTAATGATAAATAACTGAGTCTAATTTCCCTCACAAGTATTAATAATTTTACATCAATAATATATGAGTTTTTCCAAAATTTCATAAAACATAATTAAATGCATGAGCATCTCATAAAAGCATAAAAGAATGCATGAAAACCTTTTCTTACAAAGCATTAATAAAATGCATGAGAAAATAAAACTAAAAACATATAAGTTCACCATCTTCACCACTCTGCAAATCAACTTGGTGAACACAGTAAAGTACTTCCATGTGTGGTAATCCAGTAAATGAGTCAGTACCATAAACTGTTGCGTCCATCTTGTCGTACAAACCATCTTCCCTTCAAAGTTCTTCGTCAACCACATTCATCAGTGTGTCGACGTTTGCCTCTACACTTGGCAAAGTTGTAGAGACTATGGACATCCTCCTGGGCTCATCCCCCAGACAAGTTAATGTGGAACAATAGAGTACTGGAAAAAACAGTTAATGAACATAGCTCAACTCAAAGAAAGGTTTAAAGATCCGGCTCGACTTGGATCCCATAATAAACACACCTCCTGAGAAAGAATAGAAACCAGAACCAAAAAATAATATAAAACAACAAGCCTGCAACTCAGGAAAGTTGGTGAAAAAACCCCAAAACTAAAAACTAGAAGATTAAAAGGATAAACCCTAAACCCTTTGTCAAAAAATACAATAACTTATCTCCAGGCCCCGAGAAAAATCCCCAAAGAAGGAGGTAAAGGGTAACTACAGTGATTTGGAAACGATTTCACCATATCTATCCTTTCTTGGAACATGAAGCTTTTACTCTTAATGATACATGTCATCACATAAAGATGAAAATAATATTGTTAAAAAGACAATTTTGTTTTTAATGTTTTAAAATGTCAAACTTGTTTTACAAAACGTTTAAATCTCTCAATTCTATTTTAACTTTTAATGGAGACTAGCAATAATTAAGCATGCTTCTTCCTTACGTTTAGGATGTGCACAAGTTTAATACATTAAATCATTTGTTAGTTAGGCTACATATTACACCTTTCGTACTTACTTTGACTTTTCATTATAAAAAGTTAATACATTGAAGTATTTTTAAAAGTTTTCTTTCTATATATAATTATTACATTAAATTTTCTTTGTCGTAGTTGGGCTACATATTACATCTTTCATATTTACTTTGACTTTTCATTATAAAAAATTAATACATTAAAGTGTTTTTAAAATTTTTCTTTCCATGTATAATTATTACATTAAATTTTCTTTGTCGTATCTTTTAAGAATTTGTTAAATTTTCTTTGTCGTATGTTTTAAGAATTTGTTTGTCTTCTTGTTATTACATTAAATTTTCTTTGTCGTATCTTTTAAGAATTTGTTAAATTTTCTTTGTCGTATGTTTTAAGAATTTGTTTTTCTTCTTGTTATTGTATAATTAACTTAGGCAACTTTTAAAAGTTTTTTTTATCTATGTATAATTATTACATTAATTTTTTTTTAAATTAAATTGTATTTTTTAAGAATTTTTTTTTAAATTAAATTGTATTTTTTAAGAATTTTTTTTTAAATTAAATTGTATTTTTTAAGAATTTTTTTTTAAATTAAATTGTATTTTTTAAGATTTTGTTTGTCTTCTTATTATGACATAATTTGTTTGTCTTCTTGTATTTTTTTAAGAATTACAAAAGAAATTTGTAAAATTAATTTGTATTTTTTATGAATTTGTTTGTCTTCTTATTATGGTATAATTTATTTTTCTTTTTGTTTCATTTATGAGTTTATGTAATTTTAGTTTTAATTTTAAGAGCAGATTAGTTTAAATCAATAGATATGGGAGAATAATATTGGAGGATATTCGTTATGAGCTAAAATATCTATTAACCTCTCATTATAGTCAGTTGACATGATTAATCGAAATGTGATGGCAACTACATCCTAGTTTTAGGACACAAATGCTTGGCTAGTTTTTGCCTTATTCTTTATAATATGAAAATAATAAACTATATGTTTTATTGCTTGGCTTTTAATGTTATCTATCATTTACATAAAAATGTAAATAATATTGTTAAAAAAAATAAATTTTGTTCTTAATATTTTAAAATGTCAATTTGTTTTGTAAAACATCTAAATCTTTCCAATTCTACTTCAACTTTTAAAAACATGAAGTTTAGCAATAATTAAAAATGATTCTTTCTTACTTTTAAGCTATGCACAATTTTAATACATTAAAACATGTGTTAGTTAGAATACTACACATTTCATACTTAATTTACATTTTCATTATAAAAAAATAATACATTAAAGTGTTTTTAACAGTTTTCTTACTATATATGACCATTATATTAAATTTTCTTTATAAAATTAACTCATATCATTTAAAAATTTGTTTATTTCTTATTATTATATAATTAACTTATGCAATTTTAAAAAGTTTTTTTACTATTCATAACTATTACATTAATTTTTTTTATTTTAAATTAACTCATATCTTAACTATTACATTAATTTTTCTTTTTTAAATTAACTATATCTTTTAAGAATTTGATTGTCTTCGTGTTATTGTTTAGCTATTACATTTTTCTTTTTTAAATTAACTCATATCCTTTAATAATTTATTTCTCTTCTTGTTATTGCATAATGTGTTTCTTTTCTTATTAAAATTTGTTTCTATATTTTAGAATTACTTATGTGATTTTAATTTTATTTTTAGAAAAAAAATTATATTATTATTTAAGAACATTTCTTCTAAAAAAATATTTATTAATCCCTCATCATAATCCATTAACATGATTCATCTAAATGCGATGCCAACTAGCTCCTAGTTCTAGGAGCTAAATGTTTGGTTAGTCTTTTGCTTCTCCCTTATAATATGAAAAATAAAAAACAATATGGTTTATTACTTGGCTCTTAATAATATTCCTCATTCACATAAGAATGCAATTTTGTTTTAAAAAAAAAAAATTCTTACAAATATTTTAAAATGTCAATTTGTTTTGCAAACTTTTTAGATCTCTTCAATTTTACTTTATCTTTCAAAGGTATGGAGATTAATACTAATAATAATGAAGCATGTTTCTTCCTTACTTTTTAGGTTATGCATAAGTTTAATATATTAAAGCATTTGTTAGCTAGATTACATGTTACACATTTTATATTTATTTTAGTTTTTCATTATAAAATATTAATAGATTGAAGTATTTTTAAAAGTTTTTTTAACATAATTATTACATTAATTTTTTGTTTTTAAATTAATTCACATTTTTTTAAGAATTTGTTTGTTTTCTAGTTGTTTCATAATTATCTTATGCAATTTTTAAAAAAAAATTTAATGTGTATAATTTTTATATTAAATTTGTTTTGTAAAATTTGTTGATGTTTAGATAATATTGGAAAGACATTCTTAATAATTAATAATACAATTATTAATTATTAAATAATATTATTAATATAATATATTGTATAAATATTATATTATAATTATTATTATAATATAATATATATAATTTATTATATATTATTAATATAATAATTAATAATAAATTATTTAACGGAAAAGACACGCCCATTATGAAAAGGAACTTCACTAAAGTATATATATGCCCCCCATTGTCATTGTAATCAAGAATTTCATATCATCTCATATACAATATTATCTCATATAATATTTCATTTTAAAAAAAATTCAACATGGTATCAGAGAGGGACTGGGCTTGACTCCCTTGCGGGAGCGCCCAAGAAAATGAGAGAGATAGCTTCTATTTGGTGTGAATACTTATAACATCGTGAAGATCATATTGAAGTGATTTCTAACATTTTGAAGATCATATAGCTTGTGTTTTTGCATTTTGATTGTGTGCATATTGAAGTAAAAAGAGTGGAGATCCTTCAAGAAATAGGGAACAAAAGCATGGTTGGTGTGGCAGTACTTGTTTTTTGACCAGGAGAATTGAAGGAAAAAGGGAGTAAGCATAGCGAGTAGGAATTGGTGATAACGCCAAGTATGCAGTGAGAGGAGTTGGAACAACTTCATTCCAACTAGAGTCCAGAGATACTCTTTATATACGAGATGTGTTGTATGTACCAGGGATGAARAAGAACATGCTTTCTACCTCAGCATTAGAGGATAAAGGCTATAGAGTTGTATTCATGAATGTACAGGTTCTTATATGGCCTAAGGGCTCGACTATAGACTCTGTAGTAGTGATTGGTGTTTGAGAGGGAGGTCTATATAGATTGTTGGGATGACCAACCTAGGAATTGGTACATGACAGCATCAGTTTGTGTGAGCTATGGCATCAGGAAGAGATTCTCCCAGAGTGGTCATGTTGATTTGACTGAGGAGAATGATACATTCACTCACGAGATTAGCCATCCTAATTTGGATAATGGTGAATGGCCCAGGCGTAGTCTTTCTACTTAGTCACACTGATTTGATAAGGAGTGGAAAAGACTCGAGGTGCTAATGTTTCTTTAGGTGGCTGCATCGGGTAGACATTCACCTAGAGTGGTCATGTTGATTTGACTGAGGAGAATGATACATTCTCTCACARGATTAGCCATGTTGATTTGGCTASTGGTGAATGGCCCAGGGCAYTGATKTTCTTCATCTATTAGCMTCRRGCAGACATCCTCCCARAGTGGCCATGYTGACTTGGCTKAGGAGGATGATAAATTCACADACAGTATTAKCCATGYTGACTTGGCTAGTGATGAATGGCTCAGGCGCAGTATTAGAGACTTGAGGTGCTATCACATGCCTACTCTAGGTTGGAGCAATCTATACTGATCATAAGTGCATGTGAGTAGAAGTATGCATCAATTGGGTGCATGTCGAAGATGATTACATTAACAAAGGATCTTTGACAAGTGTAAGAGGGAGTTCCAGTACATATCCACAGATAAGCAGATGACAAACTTTCTCTTTAAGCCTCTATCTAGAGTAAAGTTTTGAATACTTCATAGACAAGATCAACGTGATGCAAAATGTCTCTCTCACTCAAAAGGAGTGTTGAAGTTAGAAGCATCGGGAAAAAATTCTCCTAGATTGGTCATGCTGATTTGACCAAGGGAGAATGATACTTTCACTCGCGGGGCTTTTCTAGTGGTGAATGGCCCAGGTGTATCCTTTCTCCTTAGTCATGTTGGTTTGAATAGGAGTGATAAAAGACTAGATATGCTAGATGCTATCACATGCGGACCCAGAGTGGTCATAATCTCAAAGAGAGTCAGTTGGCTTAGAGGGACGAGAGCCATAGAGGGAGTTTCCTCTCAGTTTAGGTTGGAGAGAGACATCACCCAAGACTGACAAAAAAGTGTCATGAGTCTAGAGCGAAGTTTGTATACTTCAAAGACAAGCTTGGCATGATGCAAAATGTCTCCCTCGTTGAGAGAGAGTGTTGATGTTTGGGCAACATCCGGAAGACATTCTCCCAGATTAATAATTAATTATATAATTATTAATTATTAAATAATATTATTAATATAATTTATTGTATAAATATTATATTATATTAATTATTATTATAATACAATATTTATAATATAATATTTATAATTTATTATATATTATTATAATATTAATATAATAATTAATAATAAATTATTTAATGAAAAAACATAATGGAAAAGACACGTCCATTATAAAAGGGCACTTCACCAAAATATATATATGACCCTCATTGTTATTGTAATCAAGAATAGCATAACATCTCATATACAATATTATCTCATATAATATCTCGTAAAAAAAATCAACAAAATTAACTTTGTCTTTTAAGAATTTGTTTGTCTTCTTGTTATTGCATAACTATTGCATTAAATTTTCTTTGTAAAATTACCTAGTATATTTTAAGAATTTGTTTGTCTTTTCATTGAAATTTTTCATTGGAATTTGTGTGTCTTCTAATTTGTTTGTCTTCTCATTGGAATTTGTTTGTCTTCTTGTTATTGCATAATTTGTTTGTCTTCTTGTACCTTTTAGGAATTAGCTTATATGATTTTAGTTGAAAGATTAAGTTAAAGAAGTAAGTATGGGAGAATAGTATTAGAGGTCCTTGATTCATCCAAATGTGATGCCAACCCTCTTAGTTCTAGGACAAAAATGCTTGGTTTGTCTTTGTCTTATCCCTTATAATATGAAAATAAAATACTATATGGTTTATTGCTTGGCTCTTAATGATATTCTTCATTTATATAAAGATGTAAATAATATTATTAAAAAAATCAACTTTTATTGTTAATATTTTAAAAAGTTAATTTGTTTTGTAATACTTTTACTTCTAAGTCTTTTCAATTCTACTTCAACTTTTAAAGATGTGAAGATTAACAATAACTTCTTCCTTACTTTTAAGCTATACACAAACTTAATACATTACTACATGTTACATTTTTTATTCTTACTTTAACTTTTAAGTATAAAAAATTAATACATTAAAATATTTATGCCGAAAGGCGTATACCTATTGGAGATTCGCACAATTAATGATCTTTTAATCTTAAGTTTAAATAATTAACCTTTGAGATTACCACGTTTAGCAAGCACTCACGTATTAGGCAAGCAACGTTTCCATGCTATCACCGATTTAATCAACTTCCTCTACCTCAAATTTCCTCAGTTGTCCCCAGTTTCACTACCTCAATTGTCCACTCGTTTCATTTCCCAAGATCTGATGCATTAAGCCATACAGAAATAGATATGATGCATTAAACCGGCTGTAAACCTTTCGACGTTCACCAACCACGAGTTAGCAGCTATGCTAGTTTTAACTATTAAGTTAAATTTTTTTGATTAATTAACTCTTATCTTTTAAAAATTGGTTTATCTTTTTTTTTTTAACTTCTTAACATATATAAAAAACAAATTTATATCTTCCTCGCCCTTTGAAAGCAAATGTATTCTTAATACCTACTTCTTTGAAACTAAAGTAAACTGCAATTCCAAATATAAAAAAAATAATAATTTACTATTATAATAATAAATCACAATAACATAATAATATACTTTTGATTGAAAGTTAAATATCTTTGATTACAATAGTTCATGTCTCTGGCCAAAAACATCCCTAACGTGACACTATTTTTTATCAAACTTTTCTTATAAAACAGGAACTATCCAGCAGCGAATGAATAAGTGCATGCGATGATGATTGTGTTAACAAAATACGTTCGAATTTATGTATATATAATAAATGTAACGTCCTTCTTTTATGGTTTTAGATTTAGATCTAATAAATGAAGCTAATGCGTACTATGCGCACCTCTCCAAGTTATATATATATATATATATATATATATATATATATATATTTCACATTTCCATTTAAAATATGGTAATTTCAAAGAGTAAAACAGTTATTTTTATTTTCAAAATTTTGTGTTTAATATTTTTTCATAAACTTTACCAAAATATCCGAGTCAAAACTTCAGCAAATTATATAAAAATTTCTTTGGGCTATAAAAAAAACTCTATTGACTATCGCAAGGACTAAAAATTAAAACATGAAAAAAAACGCATTGAATACAATAAATAGTCACAATATATTAAATTTTTGTTTGTCTTTTCATTATGGCATAATTTGTTTGTCTTCTTGTATCTTTTAAGAATTAGCTTATGTAATTTTAGTTTTAATTTTAAGGGTGGATTAGGTTAAGTCAATAAATATGGGAAAATAATATTGGAGGATATTTCTTATAAGCTAAAATATTTATTAACCCCTCATCATAGTCGGTTGAGATGATTAAAAGTGATGCCAACTAGATTTTAGTTTTTGGACACAAATGTTTGGCTCTTAATGCTTGGCTCTTAATGTTATCTATCATTCACATAAAAATTAAATAATATTGTTAAAAAAATAAATTTTGTTTTTAATACTTTAAAATGTTAATTTGTTTGATAAAATATCTAAATTTCTTCAATTCTATTTCAACTTTTAAAGACATGGAATTTAGCAATAATTAAAGATGTTTTTTTCTTATTTTTAAACTATGCACAATTTTAATAAATTAAAACATTTGTTAGTTAAAATACTACACATTTCATACTTAGTTTACATTTTCATTATAATAAAACAAAATACATTACAGTGTTTTTAAAAGTTTTCTTACTATGCATGACCATTACATTAAATTTTCTTTATAAAATTAACTCATATCATTTAAAAATTTGTTTATCTTCTTATTATTGTATAATTTACTTATACAATTTAAAAAAAAATCTTATTATTCATAACTATTACATTAATTTTTCTTTTTTAAATTAACTTATATCTTACTTATTACATTAATTTTTCTTTTTTAAATTAACTTATATCTTACTTATTACATTAATTTTTCTTTTTTTAATTAACTTATATCTTACTTATTACATTAATTTTTCTTTTTTAAATTAACTTATATCTTTTAAAAATTTAATTGTCTTCTTGTTATTGTTTAGTTATTATATTATTATTATTTTTTAATTTTCTCATATCCTTTAAAATTTGTGTCTCTTCTTGTTATTGTATAATTTGTTTGTTTTGTTACTAAAATTTATTCCAATATCTTTTAGATTTAACTTATGTGATTTTAGATTTTATTTTCAAAAAAAAATAATTTAAAAAAAATAGATATAAAAGAATATTGTTCAAGGACATTTCTTCTAAAGGAAAATATCTATTAACCCCTCATCATAATCCATTGACATAATTCTTCTAAATGTGATGCCAACTAAGAGTTGACGTGATTCATCTAAATGCGATGCCAATTAGCTCCTAGTTCTAGGACATAAATGTTTGGTTAGTCTTTTGCTTGTGCCTTACAATATGAAAATAAAAAACAATATGATTTAAATTAAAAAAAAAAACAAATTTAGTTTCAAATATCTTAAAATTTCAATTTGTTTTGCAAAACCTTTAGATCTCTTCAATTTTACTTGATCTTTTAAAGGTATGGAGTTACAGAGATTAGTACTAATAATTACGCATGTTTCTTCCTTACTTTTAGGCTATACACAAGTTTAATACATTAAAGTATTTATTAGTTAAATTACATGTTACACTTTCATACTTATTTTAGTTTTTCATTATAAAAAATTAATACATTAAAGTATTTTTAAAAGTTTTTTAATATATAACTATTACATTTAAATTTTTTTTTGTAAAATTAATTCATTTTTTTTAGAATTTGTTTGTTTTATGGTTGTTTTGTTTTATGGTTGTTGCATAATTAGTTTATATAATTTTAAAAAAAAATTAATATACATAATTTTATATTAATTTTTTTTTAATTTGTTAATGTTTAGATAACATCATGAAGGCATTCTTTAATATTAATAATTAATAATACTTATTAATTATTAAAAAATATTATTAATAAGATATATTGTATAAATATTATATTATAATTATTATTATAATATAATATATATAATTATTATTATAATATAATAATAATAATTATATTATATATATTAAAAATAAATTATTATTATTATAATATATATAATTTATTTTATATTATTAATATATTAATATAATAATAAATAATAAATTATTTAATAAAAAGGCATAATGGAAAAGACAAACCCATTATAAAAGGGAAATTTAGGGAAGTATATATATATATATATATATATATATATATGACACTCATTGTCACTGTAATCAAGAATCTCATATTATCTTATATAATATCATATAAAAAAAAAATCAACATGGTATGAGCGCACGATTGGGCTTGACTCCCTCACGCGAGGGCCCATGAAAATGAGAGAGATAGCTTCTATTTTGAGTGAAGACTTATAACATTGTGAACATCATATTGAAGTGATTTCTAACCTTTTGAAGATCATATAGCTTTTGTTTTTGTGTTTTGATTTTGTGCAGATTGAAGTAAAAAGAGTGGAGATCCTTCAAGAAATAGGGAACAAAAGCATGCTTGGTGTGGTAGTAGTTGTTTTTTGATCAGGAGACTTCAAGGAATAAGGGAGTCARCTTTGCGAGTAGAACTTGGTGATAATGCCAAGTATGCAGTGAGAGGAGTTGGGACAATTTCATTCCAACTAGAGTCCAGAGATACTCTTCATATACGAGATGTGTTGTATGTACCAGGGTTGAAGAAGAACCTACTTTCTACCTTAGCATTGGAGGATAAAGGCTATAGATTTTCATTCGTGAATGGATAGGTTCTTACATGGCCTAAGGGACAGACTATAGACTCTGCAGCAGTGATTGATGTTCGAGAGGGAGGTCTATATAGATTGTTGGGATGACTAGCCCAGGCATTGGTACATGACAACATCAGTTTGTGTGAGCTATKTCATCGGGCAGAGATTCTCCCAGAGTGGTCATGTTGATTTGACTGAGGAGAATGATAGATTCACTCATTAGGTTAGCCATGCTGATTTGGCTAGTGTTGAATGGCCCAGGCATAGTCTTTCTCCTTAGTCATGATGATTTTCCAAGGAGTGGAAAAGAATAGAGTTGTTAATGTTTCTCCAGGTGGCCGCATCGGGTAGACATTCTCCTAGAGTGGTCATGTTGATTTGACTAAGGAGAATGATACTTTCACTGACAATATTAGCCATGCCGATTTGACTAGTGGTGAATGGCCCAGGGCGTTGATGTTCTTCATTTATTAGCATCGAGCAGACATCCTCCCAGAGTGACCATGCTAACCTAGCTGAGGACGATGATAAATTCACTCAAAGTATTAGCCATGCTGACTTGGCTAGTGATCAATGGCCTAGGCACAGTCTTAGAGACTCGAGGTGTTATCACATGCCTACTCTAGGTTGGAGCAATCTATATTAACCAGAAGTGCATGTGAGGAGAAGTATACATCAATTGGGTGCATGTCGAAGATGATTACATTAACAAACGCTCTTTTGACAAGTGTAAGAGGGAGTTACAGTACATATCAACAGATAAGAAGATGGAGAACATTCTCATTAAGCCTCTATCTAGAGTAAAGATTTGAATACTTTAGAGACATGCTTGGCGTGATGCAGAATGTCTCTCTCACTGAGAAGGAGTTTTGAATTTAGCAACATCGGACAAACATTCTCTTAGATTGATCATGTTGATTTGACCAAGGGAGAATGATACATTCACTCGCAGGGCTTTGCTAGTGGTGAATGGCCCGGGTGTATCTTTTCTCCTTAGTCATGCTGATTTGACTAGGAGTGATAAAATATTCGAGATGCTAGATGCTATCACATGCTGACCCAGAGTGGTCTTAATCTCAAAGAGAGTTAGTTGGCTTAGAGGGCCAAGAGCCACAGAGGGATTTTCCCCTCAGTTTAGGTTGGAGAGAGACATCTCCCAAGACTGGCAAACAAGTTTCATGAGTCTAGAGCAAAGTTTGTATATTTCAGAGAGAAGTTCGGCATGATGTAGAATGTCTCCCTCGTTGAGAGAGAGTGTTGATATTTGGACAACATCGGGAAGACATTCTCCCAAATTAATATTTAATAATATAATTATTAAATATTGTATAACTATTATATTACAATAATTATTATCATGCAATATTTATAATACAATATATATAATTTGTTATATATTATTATTATATTAATATAATAATCAATAATAAACTATTTAATTAAAAGACATAATGAAAAATTCACCAAAGTATATATATGACCCTCATTATCATTGTAATCAAGAATCTCATATAAAATATTATCTCATATAATATCTCATATAAAAACAAATCAACAAAATTAATTCAAGTCTTTGAAGAATTTGTTTGTCTTCTTGTTATTGCATAATTATTACATTAAATTTCCTTTATAAAATCACCTAGTATCTTTTAAGGATTTGTTTTTCTTGTCATTGGAATTTGTTTTTCTTTTGTTATTGCATAATTTGTTTGTCTTCTCATTGGAATTTATTTGTCTTCTTGTCAAGAATTTGTTTGTCTGCTTGTACCTTTTAAGAATTAGTTTATATGATTTTAGTTTTCATTTTCAGGGAAGATTAAGTTAAAGAAGTATGGGAGAATAGTATTTGAGACAAGATTCATCTAAATGTGATGCCAAACACTCTTAGTTCTAGGACACAAATACTTGGCTTATCTTTGTCTTATCCCTTATAATATGAAAACAAAAGATTATATGGTTTATTGCTTGATTCTTAATGATATCCCTCATTTATATAAAGATGCAAATAATATTATTAAAAAAATCAACTTTTATTGTTAATATTTTAAAATATTAATTTATTTTGCAATACTTCTAGATCTTTTCAATTCTACTTCAACTTTTAAAAGTGTGAAGATTAGCAATAATTAAACATACTTCTTCTTTACTTTTAAGCTAAAATTTAATAAAACATTTGTTATTTAGACTACATGTTATATTTTTTATACTTATTTTAATTTTTAATTATAAAAAAATAATACATTAAAATATTTTTAACTTTTAATTATAAAAAATTAATATATTAAAATATTTTTAACTTTTAATTATAAAAAATTAATACATTAATTCTTACTATAGGTAACTATTACATTAAATTTTTTTGGTAAATTAACTCATATCTTTAAAAATATTTGTTTGTCGTTTTATTTGACTTTTCAACATAGAAAAAACAAATTTATATCTTCTTCAATTTTTGATAAATTAACTCATATTTTTTTAAAATTTGTTCTTCAATTTTTTGGTAAATTAACTCATATCTTTTAAAAATTTGTTTATCATTTTATTTGACTTTTTAACATAGAAAAAACAAATTTATATCTTACAAATTTATATCTTCTTCGCGCTTTGAAACCAAATGTATTCTTAGTACCTACTACTTTGAGACTAAATGTCTCTTGAATACAAAATCACTGCATAAAGGAAACTGCAATTCCAAATATAAAAAACAAGTAATAATTTACTATTATAATAATAAATCACAATAACATAACAATATACGTTTGATTGAAAGTTAATTATCCTTGATTACAATCGTTCATGTCTCTGTCCAAAAACATCCCTAACCTGACACTATTTTTTATCAAACTTTTCTTTTAAACAGGAACTATACAGCAGCGAATAATTGCATGCGATGATGATTGTGTTAACACAATAAGTTCGAATTTATGTATATACCAGCACAGCCGCTAAGCCCCTAAATTGTTGTTGGTGAACTCAGAAAGGCTTACGGCTGGTTAATGTTGAAAGGCTTAGGGCTGGTAAGATGAAACTAATAAATTACGAAGAATATGAAATTATTGAAGAATATGAATGTTTCACGCAATCTGTATTCTATTTGTAAAGGTAAGAGTAGCTTTGTATAAGTTTTCTTCAGTATTGAAAGAGGATAAGGTGTTGATAGAAAGTTTTCATTTTTTATTTTTAACCCAGAGCATCATTTGTAAATAAGATAAACCAAAAAAAATAAAAACTTGCTCATAAAAATAGTGTTGTGCCATTGCTTCTAGTTAAAGTTGGTGTAAGGATCAGATTTGAACAAATTTGTTATGATTCTATTTGTTACTCCAAACTGACTAAGCAGTAATATTGTCCTAAATAATATAAGAAGAGTACTATTTTTATAGTAATAAGGATACAATGCTCTACTGACAATGAGGTGCATAGTGCGAAACCTTAACCCTAAAGGTAAACCTAATGCCCAAAAGGTGAAGAAAAAACCAGGTGCTAAAATTGTGACAACCCTGATAGTAATCCTAAACAATAATCTTAACCTAAAAAAATTATCCCAGAAAGGTGCTAAAATTGTGACAACCCTGATAGTAATCCTAAAAAAATTATCCCAAAAAAATATTAAAAAGCATATAACCCCAGGATGACGTCCATTCCACTTGCTTCTGGTTGAGAGGCTCGGGGTACTTCGTAATGCTTCATATGATCTTGGAAACCCTTAGGAGGCTGCCTCGGCTGGATGTTACATGCGCTATTAAAACCAACCTCGGCTGGATGTTACATGCGCTATTAAAACCAAAAAAAAATTAAGTAAAAAAGAACAAAAACACATACGAAGAAATATATACAAACATGATATAACCTATACAATGATATAATATGATATAACAATTCTTTTTCTGAAACTGATGGTTCACCGAGAACGATATCGGGTGTCAAGAATACCCAAGCCGGGCCGCCTGTACAGATTAAACTTTCTTCTAAAAAGGGGTTGGGGTTGCCTTGGCATCCGACAATACAAGACATGCCAACAATACAAGACATGCAACTTTCCAAATCAACCATTAACGATATCGACGATTCACAACATCCATCACGCTTCGCACCCATCGAAACTGATGGCAAAATATTGAAATTGATCAAGCTTGGCATCATCGAAACAGATGGCAAGATATTGAAATTGATGGGTTTTCTTGAGCCGTCCAGCATTACACTACATCAATCGACCATCCATCACGCTTCACATCCATCGAAACAGCTGGTAACATATTGAAATTAATGGGCCAGCCATCCCATGCAATAACTAAAACTACACCCCACTAACACTAAAACATGAATGAGAGGAGGCCATAAAATGAAACGCCACATAACCATACAATGAAACGCACGTCTCCATATGGCCCAGAAAATGAAACGCGGTTATAAACATACAATGAAACGCAGGTCTCCATATGGCCCAGAAAATGAAACACGGTTATAAACATGGCATTACATTACCAAATTTATCAATCTAGTCTCTGGTGTTCTACATTTACATCTCTCCACTTTATAACAAAATTTTAATTTTTGTTAATTACTCAGATGTGGCAATTAACTAACAACCATAGTAAATTTTAAATATGATCAAATAACAGTAAAAAGAAAGTTAGTGGTTAAAATCATAACCATTGATTTATGTAGATAACTAAGAATATTCCATCAATATTTAATCTTGTTCATACAATTTTTGTCAACATATAGGGATTTAACAATTTAAATTTTTAGTTAATTCAGAATTTTGATAAATTTTCTAAATATCTAAATTGATTTAAAATGGAGCAAAACTCCTAAAATCAAGTTTTTTAAAAACATAGAACTTTGATCAAGTAAAACTCAAACTTCTGAAAATAATCTAACCTCATTCCAGCCAATTTTTTACCAAAAAACACTAATCCAGTGTAAGTAGTGGAAACAATTGATTTTTATGAAAATCTAGTAATCACTGATCACTGGATAGATCCAAATGATCTAGATCATAAGTTTATAATAGGTTATGGAATCTATTATATTACACCAATACAGGGTAAGGTGGAATTTTGTATCTTACAACAATACAGGGTAGAGATTGCTTTTTCATTTCTTTTGAAAAGAAGTAGTCCGAAGGAAAAGACTATCTAATCTTTTCTTTTTACTACTTCTTCTACACCCATATATATATATGGATAAATATATCTTAATAGTACTTGCTCCCAAAATAGCCTACTCCCTTTTATATATCATACAACAAAAACTAAATAAAAGCACTGCCATGATATATCCTACAACCATACAACAAAAACTAAATAAAAGCACTGCCATTATCATTTTACTACCGTTTACAATGGATGTAGAGTGGGGATGTCAGGAAGAGAAGCTTCGTTTTCCAGTATTCGACAAACATGGCGCATTTCCAACCTGCACTCCGGCTCTGGATGACAACACAACAATCCCAGTTTCAGCACCTTCTCCATCTCGCCCACATCAGATCTGTCCTTCTCCAGCTTTGGATCCGATGCCTCCACCAGCTTCCCCTCCGTGTACAGTCCCCACGCCCACTCCACTAAATTTTCTCGCTCGGCGTCCTCCGACAGAATGACAGGCCTCCTCCCGCATACTACCTCCAACAGCAGAACCCCGAAGCTGAACACGTCGGATCTGGGCGTGGCCTTCCCCGTGTGTATCAGCTCTGGGGCTATGTAACCGAGCGTTCCCACCACACGGCTCGTCCGGGGATTCTCGCTATGTTCATACAGCCGAGCGAGCCCGAAGTCACCCAGCCGCCCGTTCAGCTCCGAATCCAGCAGCACGTTGCTCGACTTGATATCTCTGTGGATGATCTTATTCTCCCATTGCTCGTGCAGATACATCAGCCCCGCCCCCACGCCCTTCAGGATCGCATATCGCCGAGGCCACGGCAGGACTGTTGTCGGATTCCCGAAGATGAGTTTATCCAGGCTGCCGTTGGGCATGTAGTCGTAAACGATGAATAGCTGCTTTTTCCTCCGGCACCAGCCACGGAGCCGAACGAGGTTCCGGTGCTGTAGGCGTCCCATGCTCGAGATCTCTGCCACGAATCCCTTCATTCCCTCTGTGAACTCCTTCGTTAGCCATTTCACTGCGATCTCCTCGCCGCTGCCGAGGAGTACTCCCTTGTAAACCTTGCCGAAACCCCCTTGCCCCAAAACGTTTTCGTCCCGAAACCTGCCCGTGGCAATGCTGAGTTCCTTGTATGTGAATCTATGGGGCCAATACTCCTGCTCCCATTCTTCGATCGTTTCCCTGCATTTAGCTCTTATGAGAAACACGGCCGCAATCGCCACCGAGAAGAGAACCAAAGAGGGCACGGTGACGCCTGCTATGAATCTCGGGCTCAGACGTTTGGAATACAAGTTAACAAATGAAGGGAGACGCGACACATCAAGGGGTGACGCCGTGCCTTTCGTGGTGAAGCTCCACGCGAGAACGTAATGGTCTTCCGTGACGAGACCCGTGGCCGCTGAAAAGCCAACGAACATCTTCTCTTGCAGAACTTTGCGTAGATCGATTTTCAGAGATATCAGCGGCCTCTGCGGTCTGGGCAAGCCAGCCAGAGTGATGGTAACGTTGAGGCTGCTTTGAAGATGATCATAGTCAATCCAGGCCTGTATGTTTCGTCCGCTCTTGAGTCTCAATTCATGGAATTCCTCCCCATTCCAATAGCCGGCGGACTCGGTTTGAACTGAAGTGAGGCTGTTTATGTCTACGCCCACATGGTTGTCGTTAGGGTCAACGAATTCCGTATTCTTTCTCGTATCGAACTCCACTGCGAACAAGTGATTGTTTGCCTGCCCGTAGCTTGTGAGGTTTAGCAAGCCGAAAAACTGGGACGGCAGAGTGCCTATGGGAGACGTGTAGGGCGTCATGAAGAAGACTAATCCGTCTCCGCCTGTGTCAGAGGAAGGAGGCACAATGGAGAAAACGAAGGTAGTGCTGAACGAGAAAGGCGTCTCGTTGTTCTTCATCTGCACGGGAATTGAATACAGGGCGCGGTCTAACATGAAATTCGAGTGATTTGTGAGGGCAAGCACGGATTTGGAGGGGACGACTGAAGCATCCGCCTCCAAGATCAAGTGGGTTCTATTGAATCCATCGAAGAAGAAAGTGGTATGTCGATGATCGACTGCCTCGATCTGTGCGGGAAAAAGTGGTATAACGAGGTAGCTGAATGCTATGATGAGGAGGCTGAGCCATGGAAGCATCATCAATATATTTTCTCGCCTGAGCTAAACTCCCGCCGGGAAAGAATACAGTATGTTGGATCTTAATACATGGATATTTTTTAATCTTATCTCGCCGTGGTCGTGGTCATCTATATTGGCCCGCCGAGGTCACCAAGAAACTCCTCACGCGACGACGAACGCCATTCATCACACCATAAGACTTTTCTTGGTTTTACACCATAAAACTTTTCTTGGTTTTATTGTTCTTTAAGTTCTTTTCTACGTTTACCAACGAAAAAAAATTTTACTAAAAAATAAATATTTTTTTCGAGAGCAATCATTATGATCCACTATTGCCTATGACACGGTAATAAACACTCCAGTAATCAACAATCACATGGATAATATGTATTACCATATCGGTAGTGAATGACACGGTAACAAATAATTCGATGGATAACATTTAGTAGCATATTATTATGAAAAGTGAATGACACGGCATTAAACAATTACATGTATAATATTTACTTGCATTATTGCGAATGGTAAATGTGGATAGGGATGACCAATAGTCAATTATAGGGATATTTTGATTTTTCTAATTAGTAATGGAATACTTAATTATTAAATATTAGAGATTAAAATTATTCAATTTTAGATCTTTTATTTTATTTTCAAAATAAGAAATTTATGGATAAATATTATACACTCAAAAATATGAAAAAAATGATTTTTTTTTTCTTATCTACTATTTTAACATAAGAAACTAAACTCATTAGAAATGAATTTTCTTTTAAATATAATTAAACCAAACTTTTATATATTTTATATATATAAGTAATTACTATATCTATAATTAATTTTTTAAATATAATTAAACCAAACTTTTATATATATATATATATATATATAAGTAATTACTATATCTATAATTAATTTAATTATGGGAATATTTCTTCTTACAAGTATGCACAAAATAAAATACAATTTTAATTTTTAATTCAAAATGTGTTTTCAACTTAAAAGAATTAGGGAAAACATGAAAACTACAATTATTGTGACATTTAGTCAAACAAAGATGGTTATTAAAGCATTTAGTCAAACATTTTGCATGTGCATGCAAAGTATTTTACTAAATGCCTAGATTACTTGTGTAAGGTCCCACCTTACCTACCATCTTCACATAAAGAAACTAAATTCAATCTAAGAATGTTTTTTTTTTTTTTAACCAAAGTAAGTTATAATTACATATATAGCTAAGTACATAAACAACATACTTTTAAACAATTATTATATCCATTCAAGTTGATCATGGGAATATTTAGTCAAACACTTTGCATGCATGCAAGTTAGAGGCATTTAGTCAAACACTTTGCATGTGAAACCTTACATATGATACACTCAAAAATATGATAAACAATTAATTTTTTTCTTCAAATTATATGGATATGTAAGATCCCATCTTACCTACCATTTTGAGATAAAAAAACTAAACTAAAAATGAATTTTCTTTAAAATGTAATTTAACCAAACTAAGTTATAATTAATTACATATGTAACTAAGTAAATAAACAACATACTTTTAAACAAATACTATATCCATTCAAGTTCATTATGGGAATATTTCTTCCTACAAGCATGCACAAAATAAAATGAAACTTTAAGTTTTAATTCAAAATATGTAAATACAAGTATCCTTCACTTCATCATAGATATAATTGGACAAAAGTTGGATTTTCAAATTAAGAGAATATGAGAAAACATGAAAACTACACTCATTGTGACATTTATTCAATGAAAGCTCAGCCTTAAAGAATTTAGTCAAACATTGTGCATGTGCATGCAAAGTGTTTGACTAAATGCCTCAATTGCTTATGCAAAGTCTCACCTTACCTACCTTCTTCACATAAAGAAACTAAACTCAATTTAGGATTTTTTTTTTTTATTATTAATTTAATTAAACCAAACTTAGTCATATTTACATATGTAGCTAAGTACATAAAAAAACATACTCATTACTATATCCATTTAAGTTAATCATGAGAATATTTCTTCCTATAAGCATGCASAAAATAAAACASAATTTTAAGWTTTAATTCAAAATATATAAATATAAGGATTTTTAACTTCATCATAAATATATTTAAACAAAACTTGGATTTCTAAATTAAGCACAAAATAAAACACAACTTTAATCTTTAATTCAAAATATATAAATATAAGGATTTTTAACTTCATCATAAATATATTTAAACAAAACTTGGATTTATAAATTAAAAAAAAAATAAAACACAAGTTTAAGCTTCAATTCAAAATATGTAAATATAAARAWTTTTAACTTCATCATAAATATATTTAAACAAAGCTTGGATTTCCAAATTAAAAACAGAGAAGAAAACATGAAAACAACCACCAATATGACATTTAGTAAAACACTTTACATATATCTCAATGATATGTAAAATCCCAGCTTACCAACCTCAATAAAGTATGTAAAATCCCACCTTACTAACCATATTGACATAAAAAAAAACTAAACTTAAAATATAAATATGTTTTTTATTTAATTAAACCAAACTAAATTACATATGTTATAAATATGTTTTTTTATTTAATTACATATGTATAATGCACATAAATAACATACTCTTAAACACTTACTAACTTACTATATCCATTCATAATTCATGTTAATCATGAAAATATTTCTTCATATAAAAACATGCACAAAATAAAATGCAATTTTAAGCTTTAATTCTTAACTTGGAAATTCAAAATTTTCCAAGTATCGTTAATACTTGTATTAAAATTATATGCTCGTATTGAAATTATATCTTAATCGTTTGGATTTAATTTTCCAAGTATGTTGCCATGGAGAAGATAGAACCCGGCTTAACGAGCGACAATATTAACGATACGAGTATATAATTTTAATACAAGTATATAATTTCAATTAAGATATAATTTCAATACCCGTTTGGATGGATAATCGTTTTGATTTAATTTTTGAGGGCCAAAGAAGGTTCGTCCAAAAGTTGTCTCTTCTAAAAAGTCGAGTCAAATCTTGGGCTTTGGCCAAACAAGTTAGCGATAAGGAATCTCTTACTAGATTGGAAGCAGACTTGGAAAGATTATCTAAGGCTTATATACACAGAAAAATGTTGATATTCTTATCATGGAGCTTGAACAACACTGCAAGTAGATGGAGGCGGAGCATATTAAAATTGTATTGGCTGAAGAAGAAAACTGGAAATAGAAAAGTAGAGCTACTTGGATTAAGAGTGGTGACAAAAATACTAAATTTTTTCACAGATTCGCGAGCTATAGGAGAGAAAAAAAATATCTCTAGGATATAACGGATGACTCAGGAAGAGTACACTCTGGTCAAGAAGCCATAAAGAATGAAGCGACCTCTTACTTCAAATCCTTTTTTAAGGAATCGGGCCAGACTACTATTCGGGCACAGCTTGAGACTATCAAACTTTATCCCAAGTTGGTTTTAGAGGAGGAACTCCCTGCTCTTGAGAAGGTCATATCCTTGGAAAAGTTATCTATTGTTCTAAAAGGCTTTGCCAAAGAGAAGAGCCCTGGTCTAGATGGTTGGACAATCAAACTCTTCCTTTTATTTTTTGATTTGATGGGACCTGACCTCCTGGCAATGGTTGAGAACACTAGAATCTGTGGTGAAGTTATTCGTCCGATAAATTCCACCTTCCTTGCTCTTGTTCCGAAATCCAATCGCCCATCATCCTTTCAGGATTTTCGTCCCATTGCACTGTGTAATCTTGTGTATAAGATTATTACAGAAATTATTGTGAGGAGGATACGACCTATTCCTTCTCGGTCTTTGTCGAAAGCTCAATTGGGGTTTCTAAAGGATCGCCAAATTCTCGATGCCATTGTAACGACATATGAGTGCCTGCACAACATTAAAGCTAAGAAATTACAGGCATTCATCTTGAAACTAAACTTAAAAAAGGCTTATGACTGTACAAATTGGGATTATATTAGATTGATGCTTCTTCATTGTGGATTTGGTCATCTTATGACTAAATGGATTATGGGCACAGTGACCTCTGCTAATTTTTATATTTTGATAAATGTTGAGGCTACAAATTTCATAAGCAGTGACAGAGGTTTGCGGTTATGGAAGGGATGCCCCTTGTCTCCATTTTTGTTTATTATGGTGATGGAGGGTTTGAGCCTCTGCTTGGGAAAAAGACTAATGGAAGGGAATTTGACGAGTATTAAAGTCTCACAGTTGATTAGAATTCTACATCTCATGTTCGTGGACGACGTACTTATAATGTCCAATGCCTCCCTCACAGAATGGCATGAAATTCATTCTCTTTTATATACCTTTTGTGGTGCCTCTGGGCTGGAGATCAATGTTAACAAGTCAACCTTCCATCATTATGGTGCTTCAAAAGTCTTTCTTGATAATTTGACTACAATGTTTCACTTTGGTGTTATGAGTCTTGAAGCAGGGTTTAAGTTTCTAGGTTGTTTTCTAAAGATAGACCGATATAAGGAGGCAAATTGGCTAAGGTTGACTCAAAAATATGAGAATAGAATCAAACATTGGTGCAATCAATTTTTATCGATGGGTGGCAGATTCGTTTTGATCAAGGTTGTGCTAGAAAGCCATCCGGTATACTGGTTGGCCTTGGCACATATACCAAACTCGATTTTGAATCAGATTCGCAAGTTGGTTTTTTTCTATTTATGGTCAGGGAAAAAAAAACATTCTTATTTCCACTTATGCAAGTGGGAGACTATAGCTCAACCAACAAAGTTTGGAGGTTGGGGGATCAGGAATATTTTTTGTTTTTCGAGAGCATTAGCTGCCAAATCTCTTTGGTGTGGTTTGATGTATCCATGTATTTGGCAATGGGTCTTGAAAGAGAAGTATTTTTCCACATTTACCTATTATTTCTTGGTTGTGTACTGTCGATCCTTTGTTTTCAACTGGATCACCAACTTGGATAAACTTGATGAATGCATGACCATTGTTGCTGCATTGGTTGGCTTGGAAGCCAGGGGCGGGTTCTTCTATCATAGTGGGTAAGGATGAAATTCTGGGCTTGGGTAACAGATCCTTTCTCTCTCCTAAGCTGATAATTCTATTAAATATAAATCATGTTTAGTTTCTTTATCAAGCTAGAAAGGCGTCAGTCCAAGGCACTATTTGTTCCAATTAGCGCGATAGCAGAGATCTGGGTTTGGTGGGTGATCGAGCTGTGGAATGGGATCTTTATAGACAAAGCTTGATTGAATTGGGTATATCTCACACTAGCTCCTAGAATGAGTTAAGATGGACGGCCGACGATGGCACTGGTCAATTAACCACAAAGAATGTTTATAATGCCTTAACAATTGAGCTTTGGGAGAACAATACAGGGGATGTGAAGAAAAAGCTATGGACTTGGGAGTGTCCCTTAAAGACCAAACTGTTTACATGGTTTCTCATTGAAGACAAACAACTAACTTGGAACAATTTGCGCAAGCGTGGTTGGCACGGTCCAAGATTTTGTTTTCTTTGTAAAGGCAGTGAGGAATCAACGCTTCACCTCTTTGTTGACTGTCCGTTCACTCTTTATATTTGGGATGATATTTTAGCTTACTATAGGCTGAATGTTGGGTGGTTGGGTACCACACTTCGGGAATGTTTTGAAACCTCGGCTAAAAGACAGTTTAGTTATCACACTCTTCCTATTTTTATATGTTGGGACATTTGAAAAGAAAGAAATCTGGCTATATTTGAAACAAATTCTCCCTCCAAGGAAAGGTAATTATGATAACTATTGTTGATATGGCTTGTTATAATTCCTAGAAGATGCATATAACAACTCGACACTCCATCCATACTCTGACTCAACACAGAACTATTGGATGGTTTGATGGTGCAACTAAGAGGAATGGTGAAAAAAGTGGAGAGGGGGGGGTTATTAAGCTAAATGATTATATGGAATACAGGTGGACTCTTAATTGCGGTGGTGGCACAAATAATAGAGAATAACTTATGGTTGCATGGGCGATTCTTACTCTGGCTCAAAGTTTATCCATCATAGATATCCATGTCATTGGGGATTCCAAAATCATTATCGATTGGCTCAACGATATTGGCTCGTTGTAGGCAATCTCTATAGAATGTTGGAAAGATTGGGTAAGGGACCTTATCAAATATTTTTCTAGCATTACCTTGACCCATGTTTATAGAGAAGAAAATCAGGCTGCAGGTATATCATCCAAAAAAGAACTGGAGCCATTGCATTCAATCAGTGGATTGATGGTCAAGGAGGGCCAATTTTTTTTATCAATATGTACTATTTTCTTTCTATATTGGTCTAAATGTCTTGAGACCATCTTGTAGTTTTGTATTTTGTATGTATTTTGGAACTTACTTTACATAAGTTTCGAACATGATGGTCTATCGGATAGTTTTGAAGGTTGTATTATTCTCGCAGTCACATTAGTGGCTCATGGGGTGGCTATTGGGTAGTTGGAATCCTTATTGATCTGAGTTTTGTTATGTAGAAGTGTTGGTAGCGATGGTAAGATGCATGGTGTTTATTGTGATGTGATCATGACTATGTGTACTGATTATATATCTTAATATAATGAGCAATTTTCTTGTGGAAAAGTTCATAGCAATCACCATCATTACAATGAACAAACACATGGAAAATATTTACAACTGCAACAATGCTCACATGATATGGCAACGACAGCAAAATTATTGGTAATATTGGCCTCTGACTAAGGGGTATTACTATCACAGCCACATAATATGTGGCTAATTAACGCCGATAGGCAACTATCTTGGAGCTACCATGGTGCATAAAGTGTCCACTCATGGCTGGTAAAATGGTAAAAAGGCTGAGGGTAGTGGTAATAAAAGACAGAAAGTTGGTAAAAACTCCAATAGGAATAAACTTAAATCTAATTCTAACAGGAATAACTTTAACTCTAATTTTAATAGGAATAACCCTAACCCTAATTTTAATAGGAATAACCTTAAACCTAATTACCTTAATTTTATATGTTAGTTTTATTTAGTAATTCTCTATATTTGTTTTATTTAGCTTAGCTTTAATTTTCAAAGTCACAAATTCAATTTGAATGCTTATATACTTAATTTAATTTGTTGAGATTGTAATSAATAATATAAAGACCATTAATACTCCTATTAATTTAAATGAACTTCCAACGCAAATACTCGACGGAAACAAGTGAATTCAGATTTCATAAAATAAAAAATAAAAAATAGTTATGGGAAGGCTCCTCTGGATGAAATCTTAAATGAGGGAAGAGTGCACTATATACAAATAAATAAAAGTGTAGGGTCTCCTGAATAAAAAGATGTATATATTGTAAAAGAATTGCGTAAATAATTATATATTGTAAATGAATGGTGTAAATAACAAGCATCCACCTATTGTAAGTTCGCGGTTTGTTATAAAAATCATTTACTGATCAATTGTGATTAATAAAAGTGAAACGACAAAGAGGGAGTGAAAATGTCACTATAACACACCATCTAAATTTAGCCCGAGGAAGCGCATATCTGGTCAGGCCAAGGAGTGGAAATTTTCTGGGCCATTCTAACGGATGTAGAGGAAGCAGACATATGTCCATGCCCCCCTTGTATTCTATGACTCCCAGCCATGTCACGCTTCACACCATGAAACACCTATTCCAATATGAGATCCGTGGCAATGAGGCGTGAATCACTAAACATGGCAATCAAGTGAGCATTGAGTAATTTTTTAATATGATTAAGCAAATGTGAAAAAATAAATAACTTAACTGATGCATTCATAAATTCTAGGAAGATATGAGTATTAAATTTCATTCATTAATTTGGAGAGACGTCGAAGAATATGCCAGCATATTCAATTGCTAGCCATAGGATTATAATTTATAATTAAAAGATAATTAAATGTTCCCATCTCCAATAGGTATATGCCTATCGGCGTAATTAAATCAATTTAGGAACTTTTGGCAAAATGTAATTACAATAGTATGAAGAATTGCACATGCTTGTTAGTTGAGCAGTCACATTATGGAAGGTGTTTTTCATTTTACATGGGTTAGACTTTGATTTTTAATTTTTTTTTTTTCGTCCATTTTAATAGATCCGAATAAATTTAGGGAGTGGATTTTCTTCACCAAGGGAAAATAAATCATTCTTAAAGGTGGGATTTTTTTTAATGGTTAATTATTATAAATTTAAGAAGTATATATTTTTAATTATCAAATATGTTTATCAAATTGGGAAGGAGTGATGAGAGGTAGGTTAGGATCTACTATTTGGTGATGAAATCAAAGCACATAACAAATTAGAGGTTAGGATTAGGAACAGGCGGCGGTAGAGGATCACGAGCCCTGTGGCAGCAATAGGGGCACATACCACTGGGACTAGTAAATTGTTTAAGAAGGAAGTTATGGGAGAGGCAAGTATGACCCTAATGGAGGAAGAAATGGGGAGGAGAAGGGGGGAAAGGAAAATATTTGTCAAAGAGAATAATGCCAGACAAACAAGACATGGAAAAGAAAAACAAAGAACACAAACTGAAAAATGGGTGCCTTGAAAAAACCAAGGAAAACCATGAGTATGAGATATCTTCACCCAATGATGGAAATCATATTCAATAGAAAAAATAAAAGATGAGCACGATAATGAGGATTTTACCAAAGTTCTGAATAAGTGAAATTCTAGTAGGAAACCTAGTAACCCCCCTACCTAGGAAACAAACAACACAACAAATAACTTCCAAGTACTTTCAGAGGTTGCAGAAGAACATCTCAACATCTCAATAAATTGTTGTAAAGTCAGTTTTGGAAACTATAGAAAGTTATACTTAAAGGGAAGGGAAAGGCTTGGAATACTACTTAAAAACTGACCCATTCAGGGGGTCTAAGTGTCGGGACTACTCCTTTGAAAACAAAGAAGAAATCAATAATAGAGGGGAAGAAAAGAGCAAGTAAAATATCCAAACAGAAGCTGGAAGAAACAAGAGCTCTGTTAGTAGACTCAGGGTAGACCATGGGTCTTTCGAAAAAGTGTTTTTCCTCCCAACCTCATGTTTAAAATGAAAGTCATATCATGGAACATGAGAGGTCTCAGTGCACCTTCTAAGCATAGGCTTCTCAAGAAACAGATTAATCAATAAAAATTGGGTATCATTATGTTACATGAAATGAAATGTGGCATTGGCACCATGAATCTTGTATCTCATAAATTTTGGAGGAACTATGGGGCGACAGTGATTGTCAAAGGAGCATATAGTGATCTAGTTCTTCAATGGGATTCTAATATACTCAACCTCTAAATCATAATAGAAACCCCAAGTATAATATTGATAAGATACATGATGTTGGGCTTACTAGAGTAGGGATAGATAACCAATGCTTATGACACCCCATCCCATTGATGAAGATGCCCTTCTTAGACTCCAAGGATTCTATTGGGAATGACCATTTAGAATCACCAATGGATAATAGGGGGAGACTTTAATATCATCACCTCCTTACATGAAAAAAGGAAGAATTAAGAGGTTAGAGGTAGAAAGTGAGGCCTTCAAAGAAACTATAGAGAGATTAGGCCCAATCAACATTTAAATGATTAATGGAAGGCACACATGGAATAATAGAAGAATGGGTTCTCACCAAATATAAATTAGACTAGAATGTTTCTTAATCAAAGTGTTTTTGCAGGACTTCCTTTAGGATTTTTTTTCTCTGAGGATTCTTCTGCTAAATCATTGTGAAATTTCCATCGTTGAAAAAATGACACATCATTTTATCTAGAGAAGATTTGACCCAAGTTATGACACCAATGTTAAGGACCAATTCTTATATTAGGAGAACCCAACAAAATGAAATTCCATTATAGAGAAATTTACTTTGTGTGCAATCTTACTCTAGAATTAGGGAATGTAACCTTTATGCTTTGCATTTGTTCTCAAGCTCAGAGTCTCTTGTTGTTAGGGAATGAATATGGATCAATAACACTCATGCAGGAAGAAAGAGAAATTGCATATATAACAACTAATGGCAACGTGAATGGGATGACATGATGGATATTTTTTTTCGTGCAAACCCCCTTGGAAGTCTGATGAACAAATTGGCCTTCTTTTGACTTCCAATGATTGAATTCCAACATCCCTTGATAAAACGTTTCGTATGAATTCCGACACACCAAGCCTAGGAATGCCAATATGGGAAAACCCAACCATATTATGAGGACTGTGCATTGTTATTTTTTTTGAAAGAAAGATGAAATCATTTTGGAGTTACAAAAGAAAGTGTGGCCTTAATGGTTTATACAAGGTCTTCTACTTCCTCTATTATACTCACATTGTCCAACTCATTTACTCTACTCAACTATGGAACAATAAAACAATAAAAAACGAATGGAACCCCTTTATTTCATAGCAACCCATTATTGAGCAAGTCATGATAGTTGTCAATGGTTAGGGTGAGGGATTTTGCATGACTCAACTCCCAATTAGGGTTATCATTTTGGACCCTTTAGAATATTCTTGAATGTCTACGTGTGACTAGCTCCATATGCATTAATAATGGGAGCTAACATGGAATTCGCTTAGTACCATAATGGTCAAAAGTGAAAGCCAACTTAGAAGAGGCATATATTCCTTATACATACTCTAATTGAGGTGATATTTGCATCTTTGGAAATCTCTCGATGTGTAGAACAACATTGAAGGGTGTTGGCACAGGGGCAGACCCAGGGTTCAACGCTAAAACAACACACTAACAAAACCCTAACTACCATCCCTTTCAGCAACACCTGCGAAGAAGATGAAGTCTCACCCGAGGTAGAGGCAGGGGTGGTTGCAGGAATTAAGTGTCTCCAACCTTAGCTGGGACACAAATCTATGATTATAATACTTAACAGAGCACTTTAGCATCAATATTTCATCAATATTCAACCAATAACTATTGCACAGATAGAACAGAGCATCACATCATTCGCACTAATCTAATGTAATTAAGCACTTAGCACAAACAGATGGATCAGATCTAGCAGAAGCAAGCACTAAGCACATTCATAGAATTCAGATCTAACATTCATAGCACAAATCATAAGCAAATCTATATATCTATATCAAAGCACTTAGCTAGAGAGTCATAAACACATTAAGACAAGCACAAGGCATAACAACACATTATTTACGTGGTTCACCCCCACCCTGGGGCTATGTTCACCAACTCTTCTTCTTTATTATCTTCAGTCAATCGATTACAAGCACAGAGCCTCAAAACCCTTACTCCGCACAGGACATAATATCTGCACAGCTTGCTATGTCCTTCTTCCTTGCATTCCAACACTAATCCTTCCACAATCTTGGTACAATGACTTGCACTTAACTCTGCAAGTCTCACATAGTCATGCACAAAGCACTTACAGACTCTATTTGCACTTAGCATACATTCACATCACATAGATGCACCACCACTTCTGTCTAGCATAACCATCTATTTATATATACAAAATAGGCCTAAACATGGGTAAACCCATGGGCCGACATCCCATTCCCATTACATATTCCCACATCCCAAAAAGGACCCAAAAAGGGGCCGAGATCATGCGATCTCTACTTTGTCAAAGTGCACAAATAGGTCAAACTTGAACAAATATCTACAAAACCTGGTCAAGGGACAACAGGCCTCCAACACTCACCTGTGACTCGTCCTGCGTCACTTTGATGTAGGAAGTTCTGCTTCGAATGCTTCGAGATTGGCTCAAACTGCTTCGACTTGTTGTTATTCTACGCGCTATTTTTTAGAAAATTCTTGAATCTGCATCATTCATAGGTCCTTCCAGGCGTTGTTCTTCCGCGGTGCTAACTTGCTCCAGTTCTGCTCCCTAGACTTCTACCTCTGTAAACAACTGATAGGCATTGTCTTGTACCGATTGGAGTTTCTGAGTTATCTCCATAACTCTGCTATGGATATTATGTATTTGTTGCTGGGTGGTTCGTTGCTCTTGAGATCTCTTCATTCTCTCCACAACTGACAAAGACTTTAGATGTGCCTGTAGTGTTTCTGCGTGTTGCTTCTCTTTCTAGAGATGCGACTCTAGTGCCTGCAACTCTGGGTTCTCGGTAAATTTCTCATATGTCTAGGCACTGTGGTTACTCAGCTACTTGCACTCCCCAGCAAGAGCCTTCAGTCTCTCGACTGCGCTCCTGGTGGTTGATTCCCTTTGATCTCTTACATCTTGAGGGGTCTCGGGTACTACGCATAGCTCCAAATATTCTATGCGTTGTTGTAGATGCTGGACCACTTCTTCAAGTTGTACTATTTGTTGTGGAATAATCTCTTCGGCCTTTACTTCTACGACTATCATAGAGAGAAGCGCTTTGTTGACCATTTCTTTTACTTCGAGTTGCTCCGTGAGCAACTGTTCCTTTTCTTTATGTAGTTGGTATTTTTCTTTGTCTAACTTTGCCTGGAGATCAAGCTTCTCTCGTTCTACAGTACCGTGTTGCTCTACAAGGACTCCCATGTGTCAAATCCTATGTGGCTTGTGTTGTTTCTTCCTGTGCTCATCGAAGGTGAGCTTCGACTGTCTCAATGATTCGGTGGAGTTGAGCTAGCTTATCTCCCAGTTCTGGTCTTCCTGTTGACAGAGGCACAGTGGATCTGTAGTGCTTGTTGCACTCCTTGGAGCTCAATATCAATTTTATTGTACATCACTTCCTGCTTAGCCTATTATTTCTCTACTATCTCCAACGAAGCATCGTTCAGGGCCGTTATAATGAAATTGAAGTCATCTGAGGTGAGGATAGTATGCATTTTTGTTATAGAATCTTTCGATTTCTTCCGGGAGGAAGGCTTCGGGGGAGGAGGGGGGGGGAACCTTCCTTTTATTAGAGGGGTCCTCCTCATCTCTAGGCGGTGTAACCTCACCTTTTTTCTATTCAACTTCCGTGCCATCTATCTCTCTACCATCATCTCCTTGCTCTAGTGAGATGGAAGTAGTCTTCACGTATGCACTGTCTAAATCCTCAACCTCTTCATTTTTCTTCCTCCTACTAGGTCCGGGTGTATCCTACGTAGTTTCTGGACTATCTATATCGGATATCTCCGCAAGGTCTGCTAGAATGAGGAGGTCCGCCGACCAGTCCTTGGTGATCTCCTCCAAATCCTCCTCCGTTAGCTTGTAGTAGGACTGAAGTTGTTGCTTGTGCTCGTCAACGTGCATTGTGATATATATGAAATGGCGTTCTACGTTGAACTTCATTAAAGGCCTTAACCTATGTAAAGTATTCAATGTCATGCAAGGCTCGGACTGTATAGATACCTTCAACTGGTTGTAGTATGCGTGAAATATAGCATTGGACTGCCATTGTTTATTCATGTCACTTGAATACCACAGTGTGATGAACGTCGTAGCCAATGGTTCAAAGGGATCGATGTTCGGTAAGGTCGCACCTTCCGGCATCTCCCAAGCGATGAAAGCGATTAGGATTAATAGCCAACTGAAGTGGAATTCGTACCCTTTATCTTGGGCTTCTCTGCAGTCAAGTTCTAATTGGTTTACCAAGTACTTCACCCAATTGATTTGTAGGCCCTCTGCGCACTTCCCTGTGAGGTCGACTACAAAACCAATCACTTGGGTGGGTCGGTTCTTGTGTACTAACTTTCCTGTAATCATCTGACAGGCGAGGCGAACTGCACCACTCTGGATAGAAGCTACCTTACAGCCTCGCGTTCCTTTCTCGACATCACCATAAGTGTCTTTGATCCTTTGGAAGAGAGCGCGGTCCATGGATTTTCCAAGATAGAAATCCTGTGGGTCGAGTCCTTGCATACTAAGCTCGGTGATTTGATTTATCAATGTCGTATCCACTTTTATGCAATGATTTAACCATATATAACCTCCATGGTAACAAGACAACAACAATTTGACACATGCATTCACCTCCTGGTGTTGTCCGAAGTGCGGAATATTCATAACGTTCAACATGGTGGACTGTGCGAGGTTATGGGTCCATGACTGAGGGACGATCTTCATATTCTTTCCTTTTGTTCTGGTCAGGTACTTATGTGGGGCGAGCATGTTGTAAAATTTTCAGTCGCCGAGGTTGAAGTTGCTAAACTTCAACATTGCAATCTTATCTTGGTCCATGCGAACTGCACGTATCCCTTTTGGGAGGTACGAAGTGACCAAGGTGTACTCAAAATCTCTAGGTACGCTGTCACGGTTTACAACACCACTCAAAGGTGGTATATAAGTGGGTAATATGCTCGGAATCAACTTAGCATTCACGAGATCATCCCTGTGCTTAGTTCACTTTTCATCTGATGGTCGGGATGGTCCAGCTCGAGCAGTTGACAGAGAGGCTGGAAGTCCTCTTGCGGATGATGCTTGTACACCTGTGGATAATCCTCTCTCTGACATGAATCTTTCAGTCATCAATTCGATCAAAACTTACTCAACAACTGTTTCTGCATCGCTCAACTCGTTCGACATACATGCTTGAGGTTAACAATCTCAGGTTTGGGAGGGGTAGCTTAGACACAGTAACGAGAGAGAGCAGAAGCACGATGATCATGGCATAAACTCAACGTAGTCTGCGGGCTCAAATTATCAAATGGAAAAAGTTTTCTCGGTGCATGGCGCGGTAGGATAAATAGGTAACTAGAACTCGGGTCACTTGCAACGGGTAAGAGGTCTTTATTAACTTGGTTCTGTCCATTATGGTGTGGTCTCAATGGTTGGATGGTGAGCTGGTTGGCCATAAATGGTTTTCTATCCATTCAGAGCATTGATATAATGATTGTAACATTCCCCAACGACTATATTTCTTTGCCATGGCAAAGTGCCATGTGTCGTTGTTCTGATATCCCTATGAAGCTCCAATTTTGCAAATTTTCCTTCTGTGAGGTTCCCTCTAGGACTTTCTATAAATTTTCAATCTCAGCCCTCTTCTTACTTAGCTTTCTAGACTTCTTTCCAGTGAGCTTCATCTCAGTATGCCTTTTTCCATTCTGATTCTTATCTTCCCTTAACATAGCTACTTCGTGTTGTTGAACTTCTTTCCTAAGATTCGAGGGTGATACTTCTTCTTTGTCCGGGATAAGTAATTCATTCTTCAGTGAGTCCTCTAATGTTCTTGCAGCTTCGACATCTGGGGTTCTTGCAGCTTCGACATCTGGGGTTCTTCCGTGAGTCCTCTAATGTTCTTGCAGCCTCCGTGGACATCCATCTCCACCAATATTTTTCCAATTTTTCTGGTTGAAGCAGAGAGTATGGAGTCACCCAACATGATAAAGGTGCCTAAAGAGTTTCCAATCGCCTCCATTGTCGTTGCGTTCCAAAACTGAAGAGGTAAACCTGGGAGAAAAACCCATAGGTGTCGTAATTGAAAATATTATGTCATGGGGTTGAAGGCCAAATGCCAACGCTTGATCATAAGACTACTTCCACCTATCACCCACATCTGGGTCAGAAGTAGGTCATGGTCTTCGGGGGTTTTACAAATGAAACCCACCCAACTTTTTGTCAAAAAGACTACCTTTGGAGTGTAACCTATCAACGGTTTCCAGGTAAGTTTCACCCATTCTAATAAGGATACCTTACAGCGGTATTTGTAGGACAGTCTTCCAACTAAACCACAGAGCACTAGGCTAGAGGTCTCAGCTAGGCCAACATCAGACCCTAAAACCATTTTGTGTACAGTATTTTTCGCCCTCCACTGTCTACGACTAAAGTGTGGGTTCACGTCCTCCTTACTACCTACCTTCGACCGGTTAAATTGAAACTTCGACTTACTTTGTTCTTCCCTAGACAGGGTCACTCTAGGATGCTCAGCAAGCTTAGTAAACCACGAGGAAGTTGGAAAGAAATCTGCGAAGGATGGAACAGGACCCGTGCTAAAAAAAGAACAGGAAGGTGCAGTGGGTGGAGGATTAGCTAAATGTGATGTAAATGAGTCAGTACCATAAATTGTTGCGTCCATCTTGTCATACAAACCATCTTCCCTCCAAAGTTCTTCGTCAACCACATTCATCAGTGTGCTGACATTTGCCTCTACACTTGGAAAAGTTGTAGAGGCTATGGGCGTCCACTTGGGCTCCACTGAGCCCTATCCCCCAGACAAGTTAATGTGGAACAACAGAGTACTGGAAAAAACAGTTAATGAACAGAGCTCAACTCAAACAAATGTTTAAGGATCCGACTCAACTTGGATCCCATAATAAACACACCCCTTGAGAAAGCATAGAAACCAGAACCCAAAAATAGAATAAAACAATAGGCCTGCAACTAAGGAAGGTTGGTGAAAAAAACCGGAAACTAAAAATTAGAAGATTAAAAGGATAAACCCTAAACCTCAATCAAAAAAGACAATAACTTATCTCCACGCCCCGAGAAAAATCCCCAAAGAAGGAGATAAAGGGTAACTACATTCAGTTGAAAACTATTTCACCATATCTATCTTTTCTTGGAACATGAAGCTTTTACTCTTAATGATACATGTCATCACATAAGGATGAAAATAATATTGTTAAAAAGACAATTTTGTTGTTAATGTTTTAAAATGTCAAACTTGTTTTGCAAAACGTCTAAATCTCTCAATTCTATTTTAACTTTTATTTTAACTTTTAATGGAGACTAGTAATAATTATCCATGCTTCTTCCTTACGTTTAGGATGTGCACAAGTTTAATACATTAAATCATTTGTTAGTTAGGCTACATATTACACCTTTCGTACTTACTTTGACTTTTCATTATAAAAAATTAATACATTGAAGTATTTTTAAAAGTTTTCTTTCTATATATAATTATTACATTAAATCTTCTTTGTCGTTGTTGGGCTACATATTACACCTTTCATACTTACTTTGACTTTTCATTATAAAAAAGTAATACATTGAAGTGTTTTTAAAAGTTTTCTTTCTATGTATAATTATTACATTGAATTTTCTTTGTCGTATATTTTAAGAATTTGTTAAATTTTCTTTGTAGTATGATTTTAGAATTTGTTTGTCTTTTTGTTATTGCCTAATTAATTTAGGCAACTTTTAAAAGTTTTTTATCTATGTATAATTACTAGCACAGCCGCTGATACAGCAGTTGGAAAACGCTGAAAGATATCGACTGGTAAAGTTACCTTATGAACAAACTTTAAAAAAAGAGTTAAGAAAGAAAATGGAATTTGTAACCTATCTTGATACTATCCACCTTTTAAACAAAGGATTACCTTAAGACAAAAGAAAATGATACCCAACTTCTTCAAACCGAACATTCTCATCTATGATTGACATGGATATCATGCTCAGAGTTCTCACTACTAAAAATATATGGGTATGCTTACCTCTTCTTGAATCGAAGCTTGCGTCTACAACTACTAACGCTAGTTAGTCTAACGAGGAAATAAAAACACTGTAATAGATCTGTGAGATGCAGAATCTGGGCTTATAGAGTTGGATGCGGGAATGAAATTCGTAGGTCTCCCTGCATCGACATATATGAAAGCCGGTTGTGTGGGCTGGATGGTAGGTCTCCCACTATAATCTTTAAACGATTTTTCCAAATCAAAACATTTCGTGTCTCTCTTGTGGATCTCCAATAAAAGTATTTGAAAGCCTCGACACAAATAATTGAAATAATACACARAATTTCTAAAAACAACTTGAATCGTGGAAAAATACATAGGATTGATGACAACAACCTACCGAACAAATGTTTGTGAAGACCGTTATTTGACATGAACTCGTATACCAGCAAGCGTTCATGCCCTCCCGTGTAACATCTGAGTAAACGAACAAGGTTAAGGTGATGGACGCTGGTGAGGACCTTCACTTAGGTTGGGTAGTCTGCTTTTCATTTAATTTCTTAACGGCGACATTTGTGCCATCCGGAAGTTTTCCCTGTTCATAGATTAAATTACAAGAATTAATCCGAAAACTTCGCTTACATTTGGACAAAACCATCAAATCTACCAGTGACCAGTGAAAGGTGAAACACCCACCAGTGAAAGCTGAAACGCCCACCGCCCAGCAGTAGAAAGCTGAAACGCCAAGATAATCCCGACTAATGTAGTCCTCCCACTGTCGTGGCATAAAAGTGTAAATTAAACCACTGCATTTCATTTCTCTTCGGTTAATACTTTAATTTATGTTAATCACTTTGTCGTGGCAATTAGTTAGCTGTGAAAATAATTTTTAAATATGATTAGGTAAATGTAAAAAAATAAACACATAAACTGATGTCTTTATAATAGCTAGGAAGTTAGTGATTGAAATCACAGCCATTTATTTTGTGTGACTACTAAGAATATTCCATCCATATTTAATCCTGTCCATAGAAAACTTATTAAGCACTAAGCCCCTATTAAATCTGCCCATTGTCAATAGGTGTACGCCTTTCGGCGTAATTACATTAATTTTTTTTGTAAAATTAAATTGTATTTTTTAAGAATTTGTTTGTCTTCTTATTATGGCATAATTTGTTTGTCTTATTGTATTTTTAAGAATTACAAAAGAAATTTGTAAAATTAATTTGTATTTTTTAAGAATTTGTTTGTCGTCTTATTATGGCATAATTTGTTTATCTTCTTGTATCTGTTAAGAATGAGCTTATGTAATTTTAGTTTTAATTTTAAGGACAGATTAGTTTAAATCAATAGATATGGGAGAATAATATTGGAGGATATTCGTTATCAGCTAAAATATCTATTAACCTCTCATTATAGTCAGTTGACATGATTAATCGAAATGTGATGGCAACTACATCCTAGTTTTAGGACACAAATGCTTGGCTAGATTTTGCCTTATTCTTTATAATATGAAAATAATAAACTATATGTTTTATTGCTTGGCTTTTAATGTTATCTATAGTCACATAAAAATGTAAATAATATTGTTAAAAATAAATAAATTTATTGTTAACATTTTAAAATGTCAATTTATTTTGTAAAACATCTAAATCTTTCCAAATCTACTTCAACTTTTAAAGACATGAAATTTAGCAATAATTAAAAATGCTTCTTTCTTACTTTTAAGCTATGCACAATTTTAATACATTAAAACATGTGTTAGTTAGAATACTACACATTTCATACTTAATTTACATTTTCATTATAAAAAAATAATACATTAAAGTGTTTTTAAAAGTTTTCTTACTATATATATATGACCATTACATTAAATTTTCTTTATAAARTTAACTCATATCATTTAAAAATTTGTTTATTTTTTATTATTATATAATTAACTTATGCAATTTTAAAAGGTTTTTTTACTATTCATAACTATTACATTAATTTTTCTATTTTAAATTAACTCATATCTTAACTATTATATTAATTTATCTTTTTAAATTAACTCGTATCKTTTAAGAATTTGATTGTCTTCTTGTTATTGTTTAGCTATTACATTTTTCTTTTTTAAATTAACTCATATCCTTTAATAATTTGTGTCTCTTCTTGTTATTGTATAATTTGTTTATTTTCTTACTAAAATTTGTTCCTATATCTTTTTAAAATTATTTTATTTATGTGATTTTAGTTTTCATTTAAAAAAAAAATTATATTAAAAGAAACAAGTATGAAAGACTATTATTTAAAGACATTTCTTCTAACAAAAAATATCTATTGATCCCTCATCATAATCCATTGACATGATTCATCTAAATGAGATGCCAACTAGGAGTTGACATGATTCAGCTAAATGCGATGCCAACTAGCTCCTAGTTCTAGGAGGTAAATGTGTGGTTAGTCTTTTGCTTCTCCCTTATAATATGGAAATAAAAAACAATATGGTTTATTACTTGGCTCTTAATAATATTCCTCATTCACATAAGGATGCAATTTTGTTTTAATAAAAAACAAATTTTGTTGCAAATATTTTAAAATGTCAATCTGTTTTGCAAACCTTTTAGATCTCTTCAATTTTACTTTATCTTTTAAAAGTATGGAGATTAATACTAATAATAATGAAGTAATCTTCTTCCTTACTTTTTAGGTTATGCGTAAGTTTAATATATTAAAGTATTTGTTAGCTAGATTACATGTTACACATTTCATATTTATTTTAGTTTTTCATTATAAAATATTAATAGATTGAAGTTTTTTTACTATACTTTTTTTTTTGTAAAATTAATTCACATTTTTTTAAGGATTTGTTTGTCTTTTTGTTGTTTCATAATTATCTTACGCAATTTTTAAAACTTCTTTTAAAGTGCATAATTTTTATATTAATTTTTTTTGGTAAAATTTGTTGATGTTTGGATAATATCATAAAGACATTCTTAATAATTAATAATACAATTATTAATTATTTATGTCGATAGGCGTCCCCTCTATGGGAATTGATGGATTAATTAACCTTTTAATTATAAATTTTAATCTTATGGCCAGCAATGAAAGATGCTGGCATATTCTTCGTCGTCGTCCCAAATCAATGAATGAAATTTAATTTCATAACTTCCTTGCATTTATGAAAGCGTACGTTTTCTTGTTTACTTTTTCACATTTACTTAATATGATTAAGGAATTACTACCCTAATCATTGATTTCCACATTTAATTGATTAAGAAGAATTAATATGAAAAAAGCGCTTCGTTTCCACATTCATTATTTAGCTCGGATTAACACTGAACATGATTTTATGAATGTGAAGAGTTGGATGTGAAGCGTTTAAGTTGCGGCGGGCGTAATGATAACAGGTATCATATTTGGACAGGTTTCAGTTACGGTCGGCGGAGAGTCGTGGAGTGTCGGTTGGAATACTTGGAATGCGAACGGTGGAATGGCCTGAGGCCTGCGTTTCCAGGTGGACAAAGATGGGTTTCAATTTAAATTCGTGGAGAGTCGTGGATTTCTGGTTGCATTTCAATTTCAATTCGTGGTTTTTCGTTAATTCATTTTTCAGTGTAAGCACCTTGCATTTATTTGTAATTTAAGGTTCCAGCGTTGCGCTCTTTTGTCTTTGGGGTTTTACCATTCATTGATTTTTTTAGGGTTTTACCGTTCATCATCATCCTTCTCCTTGCCCTTGCTTGACGGTGAGCTGACGATTACTATCACGCACTCATCAACGCTTGGAACAACATCTGCAACTTTGATCTTCGAACGCGTCTCTTGTATCAGAGATTTTATTACTTTACCCCCCTTTCTTATAACACTTCCGACCACATTACCAGGACACAGTATGCGACACACAGTACTGTCGGCACCAGGAAAAGCTTGCTCTCGACCACTGTCAGAGTTCCGCCTCTTATTTCTATCATTGTTCTCTGCAAACTCATTTTCGTTGCGTGTTCACTTTCCAGCGGCAGAGTGTAACCCGTCCATGGAAATCCTTACAGATCAGGTAACCCGTCCATGGAAATCCATGGCTTGCTATCTCATTGCCACGTTTAGGTAATTAGTAAAAATTTCCACGATTACGTGATTAGAAGTGGAATATTTCGGATTTGAAGCTTCCCATGGATGCCAATTCAATTCACAGATATGTGAAAGTGTTTCATATTTCACAGGTTTCAAAATATTACAGGAATATGTTGGATTCGAAGCTTTCTATGGCCACTGTTTCAATTGAGAGATGCACAAGCGTTTCAGATTTCACATGTTTCAAAATATTATTGTCATGTGTGTTGTTGGGCGCTTCATCTACCATAATGGTAGTTATTATATTATGCATACATATATTTTCCCTACCCAAGCCCTAAACTCTACCCTAATCATGCACTTGCGCCCTATCCCTAATCTTCCATAGTTCAATTTTTTGTTTTAATGTAATTCTAATTAAGGTTTGCATGCTGTAGTTTTAATTTAADTTTGTAATTTTTCATAATGCGTTGTGTTTTAGATTCATCCTCACTCATTATCRTAATGTGTTTACCCCAAATGTATMTGGGCMCCTRGYTACACTACGAATGGATCTATTTTATTCTGTGGSATCTAAAGTCTATTGTTTTCTGTGGGATMTCAAGTCGAATGTAGGGAAATATTATCATGGGTTTAGCTATATGTGCCCTAATTCGAACATTTGAGATTTTGTTTTAACGAAACAATTAATTTTCTTGGTTGTTTTGTTTTATGATTAAATAAGTTTTCTCTGCAATTCAATAATGTAGACTGTAACTATCATTTTTCAAATGCTTTTTTAATGATGGCGGAGATCACCAAAAATGACTACAACAATCCTTTCTTTCAGCGTCCAGACATGGAAGAAGTGTCTACCTTTTTTTATTTTTCTCGTGGAGAATATCGTAGAAGCATTAAATGTGACTATGGGTATTACTCATTTCATTTAATTGTGTACTTTATTAAATTTTATTCAACATGTGTGGAGGGAAATTCATTCTCTTTCATTATCACGCATAGTGTTCTGAAAGTGCGATTTTTATAATGCATAGGGTTCTAGATTCAATCTCTCTCATTATCATTATTATCATAGTGGGTGGGTTTTGGAATAATCCCAAATGTATCTAGGCACCTGGTTTCAATACATGACAAGATTATCCTGGATCTCATTATCCTTTCCCTAATTCAATCGTCTCATTTTGTATTTACGAGAGAAAATAAAAGTCCTTTGGTTGTCATTTCATTTTGTATTTACGAGAGAAAATAAAATTCCTTTGGCTGTCAATTTATTTTAAATCTGAGGCGAAGCGTTTACTTAAATCCTTTTTTCTTAAATCTGCATACTTTATATTTGAAAAAACATCGAGCAATGGAGTTTATATGATATGAAAAATAAGATTATAATGGATCTCATTATCCTTTCCCTCATTCAATAGTTGCATTTTTTTTATTTACGAGAGCAAAGAAAAGTCCTTTTGCTGAAACCTGAGGCGAAGGGTTTACTTCAATTCTTTTTTGCTTAAATCTGCATCCTTTATATTTGAAAAAACATTCARCAATGGAGTGTATATGATATGCAAAATAAGATATGCTTAATTTAATTAATTAAATATGAAAATTTAGAATATAATATATTTAATTTAAATAATTATCATAATATTTTTATCATATAATTTAATATTATGAGATTATTATTATTATTATGTAATTTACAAAATATGATATGGTTAATTGAATTAATTAAATATAATAATGGGCAACAATTTGGAATATAATATGTTTAATTTAAGTAATTATGATAATATCTTAATATTATGATATTATCATGTAATTTAATATTATAGGATTATTAAGTAATTTAAAAAATATGACATGTTTAATTTAATTAATTAAATATGATAATTGAGAATATAATATGTTTAATTATTAATGTCTGTCTATGAATTATTATGGTTTGGATGTATGAGGTTCAATTTTATGATTTAATATATAATTAATTTATAGGGTTTAATCTATAGTTTAATTTAATTTTTAGTTAAACTCTAGATTTAATTTAATGTTTAGTTAATATATAGTTTAATTAGGGTTTAATCTATAGTTTAAAATAGGGTTAAATTTAATCTATAGTTTTATTAGGGTTTAATCTATATTTTAAATTATGGTTTTTTCTTTACTTTAAATTAGGGTTTAATCAATAGTTTAAATTAAGGTTTAATCTAAGGTTGAAAATTTCCAAAAAACTATCTTTATACTAACTTATATTTTTTAATTTCATTAACATATTTGTTTAGATCAATTTCTGAAATTTAAAGTTACTTTTCTATCAATTTTCTTAGAACAAATATAAATTATCATCTACAACATATATATCAAGTAGATTTGTTATCAATGTCTACAATACATGTATAAATTATTAAATGATTTTTTATCAATGTTCTTATCACAAGTATAATTCATTATCTGCAAAGTTGAAGATGATTTGCTATCAATGTCCTTAGGACAAGAATAAATAATTATCTACAAAGTAAAAGATGATTCAAGACATTGCATTGTGACAAACATTTCCCAACATCGTGATCTGATTAACATTTCCCAATGTCACAATGTTATGAAAATTTCCCAACGTCGCATTGTGATGACCCTTTCCCAACATTAAAAAAGAAAAATATTATTCTGCAATGTCTCATGTGTTTCCCGACATCACATTATAATGAACATTTCCGAACATCAGATTCTGACAAACATTTTCTAGTGTCGATCATTTCCCAATCTCTCATTGCGATGAACATTTTCCCAACATCGCATTGTGACGAACATTTCCCAACGTCGCATTTTGACGAACATTTCCCAACGTCGCATTGTGATGAACATTTCCCAACGTCGCATTTTGATGAACATTTCCCAACGTCGCATTGTGATGAACATTTCCTAATGTCGCAATGTGACAAACATGTCACAATGTCGCACTGTGATGAACATTTTCCCAATGTCACATTTTGACGAACATTTCCCAACGTCGCATTGTGATGAACATTTCCTAATGTCGCAATGTGACAAACATGTCACAATGTCGCACTGTGACAAACATTTTCCAGTGTCTCATTGTGACGAACATTTTGTAACATCACATTGCAACGAACATTTTCCAAAGTCACATTGTGACAAACAATTCCCAACGTTGCAATGTCATGAACATTTCTTAATGTTGCAATGTCACGAACATTTCCCTCTATCGCAATCTAACGAACATTTC
>JASDQU010101448.1:1061210-1075515 GCA_032191745.1 Picea mariana
TGTATTAATTAATAATATATCAATGTATTAATTAATTAATACATTACATCATTAATTTATCAATTAATTAATATTTTATCTTACATATTGATGTAGATTCATACTTTAATTTATAAGTTAAATTTATATATTGCATTAAAGTAATAAATTAATATATTAATACACCATTTATTTACATACATCATTACATTAATATAATACATTAATTATGTATTAATACATTAATAATATTTAATATAATACATTAATTATACATTATTTAATTTATTAATACTAATATTAATACAATTTCTTAATAAATGTTTTTATTATTAATGTATTATTTTAGTAATTTTAAATATTATATGAGAATTAATATTATATTATTAATATTATAATAATTAATATATGTAACACATATATGTGTTAATATGTGGTAATTTTAATATTAACACTAATTTTAATAATTAATTTTAATAATATGTGTTAATTTTAATAACTATGTATTAATTAATATGTGTAATTTTAAAATAATACGTGTTAATTTTAATAATATGTGTTAATTTTAATATTAACACATATATTAATTAATATTAATTTACAAACATAATTAATATTATATTATTAATATCTTTGTTATTTACTATTTTATTTTTGCTAAATTTATTTATAATCTATAAATTAATTTTTTTGATCGTTTATATATATATATATATATATATATATATATATATATATATATATATATATAATTATTTTATTTATGCTATATTATTTTCTATTTTATAAATAATTGTTATTTTCTATTTATTTTATTATTGAAAATCAATTGATAATTAATCATTTAATTATTATTAATTAATAAATATTAATTTTTAATTAATTAAATTTTATTAATTAATAATAATACTAACTAAAAAATTAATGATTTTATTTTAAATAATAATTTACTAATTACTAAATAATATTTAATTATTACATTTAAAATGTATAAATGTGTTCATGGTTGTGACTATGCATGTCGGCCGTCAACCACATTAAGTAAAAAGTGGTTGATATATGCCGATCGACTCCATTAATTAAAAAAAAGTGGAAAATGATGCATATATCAACCACTTTTTACTTAATGTGGTTGTTGCTAGTAAATAATATTATTAATACAATATATTATATAAATATTATATTATAATTATTATTATAATATAATATATATAATTTATTATATATTATTAATATAATAATTAATAATAAATTATTTAATGGAAAAGACACACCCATTATGAAAGGGAACTTCACTGAATGCCCCAGGCGTAGTCTTTCTCCTTAGTCACACTGATTTGATAAGGAGTGGAAAAGACTCGAGGTGTTAATGTTTCTTTAGGTGGCTACATCGGGTAGACATTCACCTAGAGTGGTCACGTTGATTTGACTGAGAAGAATGATATATTCTCTCACAGGATTAGCCATGTTGATTTGGCTAGTGGTGAATGGCCCAGGGCATTGATGTTCTTCAACTATTAGCATCGGGCAAACATCCTCCTAGAGTGGCCATGCTGACTTGGCTGAGGAGGATGATAAATTCACAGACAGTATTAGCCATGCTGACTTGGCTAGTGATGAATGGCTCAGGCGTAGTATTAGAGACTTGAGGTGCTATCACATGCCTACTCTAGGTTGGAGCAATCTATACTAACAAGAAGTGCATGTGAGTAGAAGTATGCATCAATTGGGTGCATGTCAAAGATGATTACATTAACAATGGATCTTTGACAAGTGTAAGAGGGAGTTCCAGTACATATCCACATATAAGCAGATGGCGAACATTCTCTTTAAGCCTCTATCTAGAGTAAAGTTTTGAATAATTCATAGACAAGCTCGGTGTGATGCAGAATGTCTCTCTCACTTAGAAGGAGTGTTGAAGTTAGAAGCATCGGGAAAAAATTCTCCTAGATTGGTCATGTTGATTTGACCAAGGGAGAATGATACATTCACTCGCGGGGCTTTTCTAGTGGTGAATGGCCCAGGTGTATCCTTTCTCCTTAGTCATGTTGGTTTGACTAGGAGTGATAAAAGACTAGATATGTTAGATGCTATCACATGCGGACCCAGAGTGGTCATGATCTCAGAGAGAGTCAGTTGGCTTAGAGGGACGAGAGCCATAGAGAGAGTTTCCTCTCAGTTTAGGTTGGAGAGAGACATCACCCAAGACTGACAAAAAAGTGTAATGAGTCTAGAGCGAAGTTTGTATACTTCACAGACAAGCTTGGCATGATGCAAAATGGCTCCCTCGTTGAGAGAGAGTGTTGATGTTTGGATAACATCGGGAAGACATTCTCCCAGATTAATAATTAATTATATAATTATTAATTATTAAATAATATTATTAATATAATATATTGTATAAATATTATATTATATTAATTATTATTATAATACAATATTTATAATATAATATATATAATTTATTATATATTATTATAATATTAATATAATAATTAATAATAAATTATTTAATGAAAAAACATAATGGAAAAGACACGTCCATTATAAAAGGGCACTTCACCAAAATATATATATGACCCTCATTGTCATTGTAATCAAGAATCTCATAACATCTCATATACAATATTATCTCATATAGTATCTCATATAAAAATAAATCAACAAAATTAACTCAAGTTTTTGAAGAATTTGTTTGTCTTCTTGTTATTGCATAACTATTACATTAAATTTCTTTTATAAAATTACCTAGTATCGTTTAAGGATTTGTTTGTCTTGTCATTGGAATTTGTTTGTCTTTTGTTATTGCATAATTTGTTTGTCTTCTCATTGGAATTTATTTGTCTTCTTGTCAAGAATTTGTTTGTCTTCTTGTACCTTTTAAGAATTAGTTTATATGATTTTAATTTTCATTTTCAGGGAAGATTAAGTTAAAGAAGTATGAGAGAATAGTATTTGAGACATGATTCATCCAAATGTGATGCCAAACACTCTTAGTTCTAGTTCTAGGAAACAAATGCTTCGCTTATCTTTGTCTTATCCCTTATAATATGAAAACAAAAGATTATATGGTTTATTGCTTGATTCTTAATAATATCCCTCATTTATATAAAGATGCAAATAATATTATTAAAAAAATCAACTTTTATTGTTAATATTTTAAAATATTAATTTATTTTGCAATACTTTTAGATCTTTTCAATTCTACTTCAACTTTTAAAAGTATGAAGATTAACAATAATTAAACATACTTCTTCTTTACTTTTAAGCTAAAATTTAATACATTAAAACATTTGTTATCTAGACTACATGTTATATTTTTTATACTTATTTTAAATTTTAATTATAAAAAAGTAATACATTAAAATATTTTTAACTTTTAATTATAAAAAATTAATATATTAAAATATTTTTAACTTTTAATTATAAAAAATTAATACGTTAATTCTTACTATAAGTAACTATTACATTAAAGTTTTTGGTAAATTAATTTATATCTTTTAAAAATATCTGTTTGTTGTTTTATTTGACTTTTTAACATAGAAAAAACAAATTTATATCTTCTTCAATTTTTTTGGTAAATTAATTCATATCTTTTAAATTTTTTTTTTTTATAAATTAACTCATATCTTTTAAAAATTTATTTGTAGTTTTATTTGACTTTTTAACATAGAAAAAACAAATTTATATCTTCCTCGGGCTTTGAAACCAAATGTATTCTTAGTACCTACTACTTTGAGACTAAATGTCTCTCGAATACAAAATCAATGCATAAAGGAAACTTCAATTCCAGATATAAAAAAAAAAAGTAATAATTTACTATTATAATAATAAATCACAATAACATAACAATATACTTTTGATTGAAAGTTAATTATCTTTGATTACAATCGTTCATGTCTCTGTCCAAAAACATCCCTAACCTGACACTATTTTTTATCAAACTTTTCTTTTAAACATGAATTATACAGCGAATAACTGCATGCGATGATGATTGTATTAACACAATACGTTACACCTATTGATAATGGGCAGATTTAATAGGGGTTTAGTGCTTAATAAGTTTTCTATAAACAGGATTAAATATGGTTGGAATATTCTTAGTAGTCACACAAAATAAATGGCTGTGATTTCAATCATTAACTTCCTAGCTATTATAAAGACATCAGTTTATGTGTTTACTTTTTTTCTTAGTAGTCACACAAAATAAATGGCTGTGATTTCAATCATTAACTTCCTAGCTATTATAAAGACATCAGTTTATGTGTTTACTTTTTTACATTTACCTAATTATATTTAAAAATTACTTTGATAGCTAACTGATTGCCACGTAAGTGATTAACATAAATTAAAATATTAACACCAGATAAATGAAGCCCAACAGTTTATTTCTTAATAGATAATAAAATTTAATATATTTTTTTAAAGATTCATTTCCCACTAAAATGCTGCTGGTAAACGCAGAAAGGCTTATTGCTAATGAAAACCAAAAAGCTTAAGGCTTGTAAGATGAAACTAATGAATTATGAAGAATATGAAATTATTGAAGAATATCAATACTTCAAGCAGTTCGTATTCTATTTGTAAAGGTAAGAGTAGTTTTGCATAAGTTTTCTTCAATATTGAAAGAGGATAAGGTGTTGATAGAAAGTTTTTTTTTTTTTTTTTAACCCAGAGCTTCATTTCTAGATAAGATAGACCAAAAATAATAAAAACTTGCTCATAAAAATATTGTTAAAAACTTGCTCATAAAAATAGTGTTGTGCCATTGTTTCTGGTTAAAATTGGTGTAAGGATCAGATTTGGACAAATTTGTTATGATTCTATTTGATACTCCAAATTGACTGAGCTGTAGTATTGTCCCTAAATAATACAAAAAGAGTACTATTTTTATAATAATAGGGATCCAATGCTCTAGTGACAATGTGGTGCATAGTGCGAAACCCTAACCCTAAAGGTAAACCTAATGCCCAAAAGGTGAAGAAAAAACAGGCTGCTAAAATTGTGACAACCCTGCTAAAACTGTGACAACCCTGATAGTAATCCTAAACAATAATCCTAACCTAAAAAGATTATCCCAGAAAAATATTAAAAAGCATATAACCCCACGATGACGTCCATTCCACTTGCTTCTGGTTGAGAGGCTCGGGGTACTTCTTAATGCTTTATATGATTTTGGAAACCCTCAAGAGGCTGCTTCGGCTGGATGTTACATGCGCAATTAAAACAAAAAAAATTAGGTAAAAAAAGAACAAAAACACATACGAAGAAATATATACAAACATGATATAACATATACAATGATATAATATGATATAACATTTTTTTTTCTGAAACTGAATCCTGTGATGGTTCACCGAGAAAGATATCGGGTGTCGAGAATACCCAAGCCGGGCCGCCTGTACAGATTAAACTTTCCTTTAAAGAAACGGGTTGGGGTTGCCTTGGCATCCAACAATACAAGACATGCAACTTTCAAAATCATCCATCACGCTTCGCACCCATCCAAACTGATGGCAAAATATTTACTATTACAGTGTTTTTAAAAGTTTTCTTACTATGCATGATCATTACATGGCAAAATAATACATTACAGTGTTTTTAAAAATTTTCTTACTATGCATAACGATTACATTAAATTTTTTTTATAAAATTAATTCATATTATTTAAAAATTTGTGGCACCTCTAATCTTTTATTCATTGTATCTTCATTCTTTATAATATAATATATATAGGTCTTACAACATCCAAAACCCCTAATCCATTAACTCAAATTAGTCAACAATCCTAATTCCTTAATCAGAATTAGAAAATCATTGTCGAATAACCATCCAAACAATTGAAAAATAAACCCCTCATTAAAAGAACCTTCAATCATGCAAAAAAATATAAAAGATACCCAACATTTTATTATGAATAACACCGACTATTTGTGCATGTTTCACAATCTTTATCTTAAAGTAAATGATAAACAAACATGTGGCTTGTGCAAATTTCAGAACATATATGTGAAAGTAAAATAATAAACAAGTATGTGATATTTGTTTGAACCATATTTTAAACTTTGTGGTTCCTTTAGGTTTATTCAATTGAATGAATGCAAGGAAGTTATTCCATCATATGAATACAAATTCTTGTTGGCAATCCTAACAAATACATGCTCCAATCATTGAACGTACAAGTTGCATGCAACATCACCTCCTCAACTATGAAAAAGCACAACAAGAGTACAACCACTCACTAGAGAACCAAATTTATTAATGTATGTTTTTGAAGAAGAATTAATAAAAAAAATTAAATATTTTTGTTGTCCTAACAACTCTAAAGGAAGGGGAATGGGCTCAAGATCCTATGAAAGGGAGGGGTTATAATTATGCAACAGCTTCGATTCAAAGTCGTAATCACATTATTTTGTTTATATAGATAGAGCTTATGAATTTTTCAACCCCTTCCATTGAAGGAATCGATCTCAAAACCTTTAAGCCGGTTGTTTATGTTCTGATATTTTTTTATTATTTAAAAAGAAAATATTCAACAAAAATCATTTTCAAGCTTAATTTATTTCAATATGTGAAATATAGAAAATCCATACTTCCTTATATAGTGATACTTCCTTATATAGTGGATGATATGAAAATGGAAAACTGCAGCAATTTCAGAAACTCATAATTAAGGTTGAACCCATGACTTCTCCCCCAAACTGGAAAAGTGTACCCACTTATTGCCAAATGAGCTATCCCTTAAAACTTAGAAAACTCATAATTAAGGTTGAACCCATGACTTCTCCCCCAAACTGGAAAAGTGTACCCACTTATTGCCAAATGAGCTATCCCTTAAAACTTAGAAAACATATTCATATTGAGGAAAAAAATAGTTTTCCTCAATAAACATTCAATACTTTTACATGCTACACCGATAAAATAAACATTCAATGCTTTTGCATGCTACACCAGTAAAATAAATAAATGTACTGTACGCTCAAAGTCCAGGGAAAGGTCTGCACCAGCGGCTCACATATTTTCAACATTCCCAGTGGAACCTATCGGTTTGACCCTGCCCGATTATCTGGAGTTATCGGAAGTTGAATGGAGCCTTCCTTTGACCTGCTTCTGCTCGACGTTTCCTCACCAGACTTATCACCTGCATACCTAAATAGGCCTCTTCTGGAATAGCCATACATAATACTCACGTTATACGAAGCCGCGCAGAGGTCAGGAAGAGGAGCTTCTCCTTCTAGTATTTGGCAAACATGGCGCATGCCCAGCCTGCACTCCGGCTCTGGATGAGAGCACAACAACCCCAATTTCAGCACCTTTTCCATCTCGCCCACATCATATCCTTTCCCCAGCTTTGGATCCGACGCCTCCACCAGCCTCCCTTGCGTGTACAGCTCCCACGCCCACTCCACCAAAATCACCCGCTCGGCTTCCTTCAACGGATCCACGGGCATCCTCCCGCACGCCACCTCCAACAAAACGACCCCGAAGCTGAACACGTCCGAGCTCGGCGTGGCCTTCCCCGTTTGTATCAACTCTGGCGCTATGTACCCCAGCGTTCCCACCAGATCAGTGGTCTCCGGATTGCCGCTGTGATCATAAAGCCGAGCGAGGCCGAAGTCTGCCAGCCGCCCGTTGAGCTCCGAATCCAGAAGCACGTTGCTCGACTTGATGTCTCTGTGGATGACCATTTTCTCGCATTCCTCATGCAGATACAGCAGCCCCGCTGCCACGCCCTTCAAGATCGCGTATCGCCGAGGCCACGGCAGGACTATTGTTGGGTTCCCGAATATGAGATTATCCAAGCTGCCGTTGGGCATGTAGTCATAAACGATGAATAATAGCTTATACCTCCGACACCAGCCCCGGAGCTGAACGAGGTTCCGGTGCTGTAGGCGTCCCATGCTCGAGATCTCTGCCACGAACCCTTTCATTCCCTCCGTGAACTCCTTTGTTATGCATTTCACTGCGACCTCTTGGCCGCTGCTAGGGAGAACGCCTTTGTAAACCTTGCCGAAACCCCCTTGCCCCAAAAAGTTTTCTTCCCGGAACCTGCCCGTGGCGATGCTCAGATCCTTGTAAGTGATTCTATGGGGCCAGTACTCCTTCTCCCATTCTTCGATCGTTTCTCTGTGCTTCGCTCTTTTGAGAAGCACGGCGACAATGGCCAGCGAGAGGAGAACCAGAGCGGCCACCGTGACGCTGGCTATTAATTCTCGGTCCGGACGTTTGGAGTCCATGGGAGCAAAGGAAGGCAGACGGGACACATTGAGCGGCGGCGCCATGCCTTGGGTTGTAAAGCTCCACGCGAGAACGTAATGGTCTTCTGCGTAGTTCCCCGTGGCCGCTGAAAAGCCCACGAACATCTTCTCTTGCAGAACGCTGCTCAGATCGATTTTCAGAGATATCAGCGGCCTCTGTGGCCTCGGCAAGCCGGCCACCGTGATGCGAACGTTGAGATTGGTTTGAAGATGATTGTAATCGATCCAGGCCTGTATGTTCTGCGCACTCTTGAGGCTTAATTTATGGAAATCGTCCCCTTTCCAATAGCCGGCAGTCTCGGCATGGACAGAGGTGAGGTTGTTGATGTCCACGCCTACGTGGTTCTGGTCGATGTCATTGAATTCCCGAGTCATGATGGTATCGAATTCCACTGCGAATAAATGATTGTATGGCTGCCCGTTGCTGGTGAGGTTAAGCAAACCAAAATACTGGGACGGCTGAACTCCCATGGAAGATGAATGGGGCGTCATGAAGAAGGCTATTCCAGTACCCCCTGCGTTAGAGGGAGAAGGCACAATGGAGAAAACGAAGGTAGTGCTGAAAGAGGAAAGCGTCCCGTTGTTTTTCATCTGCACAGGACTTGAATACAGCGCACGGCCCAGTATGAACTGCGATTGATTTGTGAGGGCGAGCACGGATTTGGAGGGGAGGACTGAAGCCTCTCGCTCCACGATCAAGTTGGTTCCGTTGAATCCGTTGAAGAGAAAAGTGGTATGTCGATGATCCTCCACGGCATGTGCAGAGAACAGTGGTATGGCGAGGTGGGTGAAGGCCATAAGAACGAGGCTGCGCCACGGAATTACCATGACCAATCGATCCTTTCGCTCAAGCTAAATTCCTCTTAGGGAAAATGGATATTAATACTGAGATATGACTAGCACAGCCGTGAGTACTCACGGCTGGTGAACGCCGAAAGGCTTACGGCTGGTAAACCGCGTCACCCGCTGCTGGTGAACGCCGTTGGGTGTCCGCTGGAACAATTTCAACATTTCTGTGTGACTCCATTACTGTGGACTCGACCCGGCTCTCTATCTATAACCGAGCGCTGGACCCTCAACCGGGTTATAGATGTAGGTTGAGCCTTCTCCCTCGACTTAAAGGCCGAGCTGATCGAGATTGCTTACGTTATGAAAAGGTCGAGCGTACCTGGTTTGGAATTATAAGGGTGATCCTTATTATTACATACGTAATATCTTAATAGTGCTGCCCCCAATCTCCTTTCAGGTCAAGGTCGAACCGTTTGAATATAATACGCCTGGTTCTTATATATATATAAATGCCGTCATTAATATCTTAATAGTGCTGCCCCCAATCTCCTCTCAGGTCAAGGTCGAACCGTTTGAATATAATACGCCTGGTTCTTATATATATATAAATGCCGTCATTAGAGTTCCGCTCGATAACAAGAGTTGAGATTGTCCAGTAAACCCTCGGCGTAAATCCAAAGGAATTGGAATCAACACCGAACGTGGTCCTCATGGAATATGAGGAAACAGTCGAGTAAGTGGAGATGAAAGCGATGGGGGAAAACGGTGGAGGAAGTGGAGAGTAAAGGATACGTTGTTTGATAAATGGAAAGTAATAAATTTTATTAATCATTCAGAAGTGGTAATCAGTTAGCAATTATAGTAAATTTTAAATATGATTAAGTAAAAGTAAAAAAAAAACATGTAAATGGATGTCTTTATAATAGTGAGGAAGTTAGTGGTTGAAATCACAACCATTGATTTATTGGGACGACTAAAAATATTCCATCAATATTTAATCTTGTTCATACAAAATTGATTAAACACTAAAAACCTATTAAATGTGCCCATTATCAATAGGTATACCCCTTTCGGCATAATTATATCCTAGTCGCCGATCTCTAACTACCAAGGTCACGACCGACGACAAGTATTCATTACTAATCACATCACAAGACTTGTTTCATGGAAAAAAAATGCACCCTTTAGATATCTTGATCCGACCTTGAGGTGATACGTTGGATAAGCTTAAACCACATAAGGTTGGTAGTTGAAATCACCAAAGGTTCCAACTATCTGAGCTATATATTTTGATTCCACCCTTTAGATATCTTGATCCGAACTTTGAGGTGATACGTTGGATAATTTAAACCACATAAGGTTCGTAGTTGAATATTATAAAATATTATCACTTCAATTTATTAACACATATCATGACTTTAATTTATTAAAAGAATATTTTGTTTATTTATTCTTTGTAATTAAAAGATTTTTATTTCATTTAATTGTAAAATTTATAATTATTAATTTAAATTTATTTTTACTAATCAAAATTTAAAATAATTGAAATATAAATTTTTGTGTATTTAAAAAAGAAATTAAAATACATTTATATCAATATATTTTTATATAAAAAAAAAACCTCAAATATATATATATATATATATATATATATATATATATATATATATTAAAAAATAAATTTATTATAAAAGAAAATCACATTGAAAAGAAAAGCTCTTCTATTAAGAAGTTAATAATCTAGAGATTAAACTCAATTGGAAAGAGGTTCGGCCACATACAAGGAAAAAAAAAAAATGTTATATACATAGATGGTATGGAAGTTCGTGAGCCCAAAATGGTGATTGTTTTTGTTTTCTTAAATTAAATTAAAGTAAGTCGTATAATTTTAGATGTAGTATTAGGAAGTAATCCCTCCAGGGCAGCTTAATTGGAAAGAGGTTCCACCAGATAAAAAAAAAATGTTAATGGTGATTGTTTTTGTTTTTTTAAATTAAATTAAATTAAAGTAAGTCTTGTAATTTTAGATGTAGTTTAAAAGTAGAAAAATTCGAAGTTAATATATTAGGAAGTTAATATTCTAAAGTTTAAATTTAAAATTTAAATTTATTGAAAAATATTATGTAAATATATGTTATAGAAGTTGGTGAGTTGTATCATAGTTCACTCTCGTGTTTTCGTCGTCTGTCCATATCCATTGGCAACTCGTCATGTGTTTTTCCCGCTCCAATGCCTCAATGCTTGTTGTTGCTTTCACCGCTACGCTACAACCTTGTTCCTGTAGGTTGCTGTAATGGCGAACAAAGTGGGGGCTTGGGCGACCTTTTCCCATGGATTTTCAAGATTGGTTGTGGCTTTTCTAAGCTTTGCTCGCTTCCGCATTTTGTAGAGATGGAATTCTCTCAGGAGGCAGGATTTGAGGAGCTGCTTGGATTTCTTCTCTTGCATTCTCTTCCACTACCATTTGGTCACTCCGCAAGGGAACGTGCGAGGGCCGCCTCCCATCATTTGAACTTGTCTCAATGTCGATGGAAAGCTAGGGTTTGGAAGTTAGGGTTTTGGGAATAATGGCGCATACAAAAGAGCCCTCCATGAATCAAATGGTGAAACGACCAGGCCAACCATTGCAGAGAAAGCAACAATAAACAAGGACGTTCAAGGAAACCATCCAAGATCCATTGGGCTCAATTGACTCGTGACAGGATTTAGACCACGCTAACGATCACAAAGAAGAGGAAGACCACCATCAATTTGAAGAAGAAGAGGGCCATGATCACTCTGAACAAGAAGAAATAGAAGATACGGAAGGGGAGATGAAAGAAAAAGCAGAGGATTTGAATTCTAATTTTAGTAACAGATCTTGTGAGAAATTCTCTAATTCTTTTGTGTGTCTAAGGGGTTTTATAAGCAAGGAAATTCATTTACTCGTAAATGCTTGGTATCATAATCTATGTTTGCTCACCTATTGCTGAAATATATAAATTGGCGCCTCAATATCAGACTCGTTTCTGAGAATAGGTTTTTAATAGTATTAGTATTCTTAAGCATGTTTTTTTCATGTAGCAGATACAAGATCGGTTGTGTCATCGGGGTTAGATGCATCATCTACTCGAAGTTTGTATAATGATGCTAAGGCTGCCAGGGGCGACGAAGTGACCAACACTTGAATCCAATGGACACCCCATGATCTCGGTGTGGTCGCAGAGGGTTCCGAACCACGCGCTGCAAGTTATAGACTTCCATCACCTGTAGATATCGCGAGAGGACAGCAAGAACTGCCTACGACACCAGGTATTTATATGTATCTCTATATGTCACTAAGGTGTCGGGAAGCTCGCAGTAGATGGTTAAGAAATAAATAAATAAAAACACTCTGCACTTTGAAATGATGTTCCCCTTAAGCATATGTTGATCATAGAACGGGTTTGAAGTCTTCAATATCAATGTTCACCAATGAATTCAATATCTAATTTGTAACTTTGAAGAAAGACATGGATTTAGAGAGTCAAAAGCATTTTGAATTTTCTTGACTTTTAAGGAAAACACGAAGAAGAGATGAAAAATTCAAACCGAGTCAATTTCACTTCTATCTAGATAACAATTCCAATACCAAAACCATATATTAATTTTTTATACGAAATTTTCAAAGATAAAGACTGCTTTTGAATTTGAGCCAATATTCAATTGAAAAGCAACACGGGCTATGGAATTTTCAATGAACTTTCAATGCCCAAAGGGTCCCCCAACACATGTTGCCGGAATCAATTTTATTATAAGAAAAGAAGTCCTAGAAATGAGGTAGGCTTCAAAGGCCATTAAAAGATACATATTATTCTTAATTCTTTAACAAATGCAAAGGAATCCTAATCGATTCACAAAACAACCAAATTTTCCATCTCATTTATAAGAGAAATGAGCACCGAAAACATTTTTTTACACTTTTATTTGCAGATCACTTGCTAGAATACAACAAAAGAGGCACCAACTTCACCTCTATATAAACCCAAATTTCTACCGACAACCCCTAACAAAACCCCAATTCCAGTTGCCAATACCCTATACCAATAAGTTATATCAACTTGTTTCTAACATAACTTCTGTTCTTGAATTTTTGCCATCGTCAATGGAGATATGTGGGGGAAAACTCCAGAGACATGCCTTTTCTTGAGGCACCCAATTTCAGTATTCGAAAAACAATCCATCATATCAAGAATCCATACATGATTGAGAGAAGTGTGACAGATTTTTTGAGAAAAGAGAGACCTCTAAACTTTATAGTTGTTTTATCCTGTAATTTGCATGAATTTTTGTGGCATTTGATAAAGCAATCGATCAAGTGATCAATATCGAAAACGTGTCTATTACGTTCAATTTTTTTAATGGTATTGATATGCAATCGACTTATTAAAAATAGTCCCTACCATTTTGAACAAAAATGTTTCCTCTGGATTCATGTGCATTTCCTTTCAKGTACAAGGGAGTCTTCAAGTTTCTTGGTTGCGACCGAAAAGGCTTTAGACTCTCGATTCTCCATTGACAGCTTATGTAGCGACGCAACCGAACTGGCCGAGATATTTTGTGTCTATTCCCATAACAATGCACAACGCAAATCATCTTCATGGTGCCAAAACAGATTGGTCACCGAGGAGATTTCCAGTCAAGGGAGGAGATCCAAACGGATGGAATTTTTGGAGAATTTAGCATCAGTCTGAGTTTCAATAGATGCATCTAGCGATTCAAGATATCATCTCTTCAATTTAGAATTCCTTGGCACTGTCCCCTTTGCAGGTGTATGGTCTTCTGTGGATTAAAAGAAATTTTTCAGATCACTTTGGACTTTTGGAAAAAATGTGAGATTTTATTTGCGAGTCAGATTCAATAGATCTGGTGGAATTTCTTGGAACATGACAGAGATTACAATAGCGATTTCACTATACGTGGCAATGTTTAATTGGGTGCAGAATGTGTCAATAAGTGGCAATGTTTAATTGCAAAAAAAATGTAAGGAAATGTGTTAAATATATTAAAATATATTTAGACATATATAGTGGAAGAAATAAGAAATAAACATTCAAGAATAATCACAAAACAATGGGAGAAAAACTAACTTAGAATCTCTTTATCCACTTAAGGATCAAGACAAGGGTGAAAATGCTATCATTCATGAAAAAAGTTACCAATTACAGATAAGTGAAAGAAAACACATAATGTGCGTACCTTGGAAGCTTCAACCCATTTGTTATCTATGAATTTGAATGTGGCCTCTGAAAAAGTTGGTG
>JASDQU010101449.1:0-16972 GCA_032191745.1 Picea mariana
AAGCTTTCTCTGACCAAACCTTTGTCCAACAACTCCTAGACTTTCCTTTTAACTTCTTCATTCTCTTGCAGCATCAATCTGTACGCGGCTTTGTTTGGTAAACTAGCTCCTGGTATGAGATCAATATGATGACTCACACTTCTAATCAGTGGCAACGAACGAGGTAATTATTCCACTACTATGTTGGCGAACTCTTCCAGAAGTTCCTGAACTTCTTCTGGTAAATCATCCACTCTTGTGCTGGTCAAAACAATCTTCGGTTTTCTGACCACAATGAACTCTGGATCCTCCTTCTTCTTAACCTCATTAAGGAGTTCCTTCAAACTCATGAGAAGTATTGTGTTGCTTACTTCCGACTTCACCTCCTTATCCTTGATCGGAAGCAACATGTGAGTCCTCCCATTCTTCTCTAGGGTGTATGTGTTCATTCTCGGATCATGAATCACATTTCTATCATATTGCCACGGTCTACCCAACAATAGATGACAAACATCCATGGGAATAACATCACATAATATCTTATCATTATATCCTCCTATCTTAAATTCGACTAAACATTGTTTAGTGACAGTTACCTGATGTCCTTTTTGTAGCCACAAAACTCTATATGGGATTGGATGATCAATCGTCTCCAGCTCCAGCTTTTCTACCATTTCTGTCGAAATGAGATTATCCGTGCTACCACTATCCACAATGACCTTGCATGCCCTGTCCTTGGTCTTGCAAGCAGTCTGAAAAAGTCTAGTTCTTTGGACTGAACTCTCCACCTCCTTCTCTAGTGTCAAAAGAAATTTTTTCATCATCAGCGATCTTCCTCCTTCAGCGTCTTCCGCCTCAACATCTAGCCTTTGTGCTTCAGCAATGTGAGCTTCTCCACTCTCCTTCTTTTTATCTGGACACTCATAAGACTTGTGTCCATTCTTTCCACATGTGAAGCATGTGATTACTACACCTCTTCCTCTTCCTCTACCTCTAGTATGAGGAAAAGTACTATTATCAGCATAATCTCCTCTCTGCTCAGTATGTTGTCCTCTCTGTTCAGTATATTGCCCTCGCTGTGAGGTTCCACCTCTCTCAGTTCGAGTCTGAGGTTTCTTCCAGTCCTCTTTGGGCTTCTGATATTTATCCTGGGCAACCGATTTTCCTTTGGGCTGGCTTCTGCCTCGGCCTCTCTGACCCTTCTTTCAGCTCAGCTTCTCTTCCGCTTTCAGAGCCATCTAATAAGCATCTTCCACCGTTCAGATGGTTACCATTCTCATGTCATCCTGGATATCATATCTCAGGCCATTCATGTATCTGGAAACTTTTTCATCATCGCTCTCCCGATGACCTGCCCTGATGTTCAGTTTGTAGAACTCTTCAATGTATTCTTTCACTGACATCAGCTTCTGTCTCAGGTTCTGCATCCTCCTGAACAGAGTAATTTGATAATCTCTAGTGATGAACTTTGCTTTCGTCTTCGCGATCATTCTGTCCCAACTTTTGATCTTCTACTTGCCCTTGCAACGTCTGTTAGCTTGTAGTTCATCCCACCATAATGTTGCATGTCACTTCAATCTTGTGACAACATGCTTGACTTTCTTGTTCTCTTCGACATCTTCATAGTCGAAGTATGTGTCTAGAGCTCTAATCCAGTCTAGAAGCTCCTCTGCATCCAAGTTTCCCTCATAAACTGAAATGTCGATTTTCTCTCTTGCACCCATTCTTGCAATAGCTTTGATCAAACGTTCATTTGATGCATCTTTAGCTGCAACTTGTTCTTTGCGTTCAGCCTCAACTTCACTTTCAGAATCACTTAGATCCCTCGCACTGACTATATGTCTTTGCGCTGTCTCCATGTATTCGAGTCTAGCTCGTAGATCACGCATCTCTCTCTCCATGGTTGGATCTGTAATCTTCCTACCTCTTCTTATCGAAATTTCCCTATCCTCTGGTGGATCGTGTGTTTGCCTATCTATTCTCCTTCACGGCATGGTGAAATCTTCTCTCTCTGCCACAGAAATCAAAGAACCTTTCTGTGCTCTAATACCAGATGATGTTGATGCACGCTCCCAACACAACCCGCAGATCGGAAGGTCCATGTCGACGCAGGATCTTTCTTCACTACTGGCCTGAAGAACCCTAACCTCTCTTCTATTTCCCTATCGGGAAATCTGCACCCACAGTGACTCTCACGGGATCCCCTCTTTACACTTGGGGGATCGGACTTCATGACTTCGCAAGGTCAGTGGTCGAGCATTGGCCTCTTGAATCACCGAAACTTGATAACAGTCAACGCTGACCTTGTTCCTTTTTCTTTTAGGATTTTCCCTATCGCGATTTCAACATTCACAATGTCAAACGACTTGGTTCTCTGACCCCTGAATCCTGATTTTCCGAAACTCTGATACATGCGTGACTTGACTTCCAACGCTTCTTCACTTCATCGGCACTTCGGAGTTCGCAATATCGCGAATCCTAATGCATATGTTTCGAGACTTCACTCCACGAAAATCTGAAATAGCATGCCACCTATCCACTCGCGGACTCCCCTGTGGCCCCACACAATCCCTGTGGCTTTTAGGATATCACGTTTCGTGATTTTGCAATTCCTGTTGCTATGGTTACGGGACTTCCACCCATAAAACCCTGATATACGTATCCACGTGTAAATTCGACGCCCTTGTGGCTCGAATCTACAGTCCTGCCCCTCCTGAGCTTTGAACCTTTAGGGATACTCGCGGTAACTCCCTTGCTTCTCCGTGAGATCTGACGACTCACAGAAATTCGTGAATTCCCCATGGAGAATTCCGACCGTCCGTTCTCTTCTCTGAGGACTCGCCCTCCTACGGTCTGATGTTGCTACGCTTTCTTTCAGCCACTTCAAACGCTTCGAATTCCTTTGAACTTTTCCTAACTCTGAACCTTCCAGAAATATCTGCACGCACTCCTTGTGACAAACTTTTGAACACTTCCAAGTGTTGAAATTCTTTCAACCCTGCGCACACCTACAGTAGCAGTCCTTATATTATTCTCTCAGGTTCGCAACCCTGAGACTTCACTCAGCTTGCGCACTCCTTGCACAGCTCCTATGCCCAACTGCACTTGTGGGTGAATGAGAACAAATATTATCTCTCCTGAGCTTTCAGAGACAAACCTCTGAACACCTTGTCAATGCACTCCTTGTGGACAAATTCAACTGTACTCTTTGCAGGAACTCTTGCTCAGATAGAGAAACAATTAGAACTCATTCCTTCTTCCTTTCAGACTTCAAACTCAAACATGAAATCATATACACAGCATATAAAGAAAATGTATAATAGGAAGCAAACATTCAGGAGCATAACATTCAACATACATACACAGAGAACAAACACAACGCCATGAATTTGAATAAAATCTTTTCCTATTAATTCAAATATCTGTACATGGGTGTTCTTACACAGCTCTCTACATGCTCTTGCTCTTCATACACTAATGATGCTTCTTCATTCTATGCTCTTCCCATTCTAATGTTACAATACACAATGAGGGTGTCTATACCCCGTTTCCCTCTTGCGCTCTAAAGCTGTCTAATCTACACATTCAATTATACCTACTTGCATTAACTATTTTAAATGCCTTCTACCTACTAAGGATGAGAGAGAATTTCTCAAGGTCCATTTACATTATACAAGTCACTCCTTCTTAATGGCTTCATTTAAGATAGTGCATCAATTTCAAGGTAATTCAAAATCTGTGTTGGCGCTTGTCCAGCTGTCTTTTGCTTCTGCGTTGGCTCGCTTGAGATGCTCCTACATCACTATGTAGCCTAAATTTTTGAGCCTTATGAACTTTTTGGACATATGTATGACACACTTTTTCTACTTATATGTGTGTGTGTGTGTGTGTGGATTTTGTTTCGGCTACTTATCTCTCAGTGTAATGTTTTCATTTTTTTCACTGTCATGTATGCTTTATGGTTTTGAATGTTTATCTATGTAATTTTCTAATGAATCAGTAATAACGTTAAATTCTCTCGATAAATGTCGATATTCAATGGAATGAAATGACCTTTTGAGACAGTGAACCTTCAAATAAAGATGTAGCAATGCTGGATTACAGGTAGAATAAATGTGATTCAAATTCCAAACCACGAGTTGAGATTATAGATTGACAATTATATGAGTTATACCAAGAGAGGAAGCCTTGGTCAAAAGTCTGATCACTGCGTGTTATTCTCCAACATTATTGGTTGCAGGGCCAAGACAAGTCTCTCCTAAACTCACCAACTCGCCAACATGGTAAATGGTCCAAGCTGCAGAAGCCAAGTTTTGGGTCTGTTGGCTGGCACCATCCACAAATTCAAAATTTACAGGAAATGACACCAATATCTATGCATTCAGACACAAATTAGGATAAGTAGCTATTGGAGAAACAAACTCTCATGCAAAATTAAATGCAGACATCAAACCAAAACATATGGTACAGTAATGTACAAAGCACATATGCAGGATGTCCTTAGGCATAGTACTTTTTCAAATAGATCCCATTTCGAGGTGCCTTTAAAGGGATTCCATCATAATCGACTAGCTCATAAGAACCTTTCTGTAGAATATAGTTTATGATGTAAGCTCCATGCCACATAGGTTTAAATTTTCCCACCCCTAGTTTATCGTGATCTTGCTTGTAAACCGAGGCTAAGTCCCCTTCTGCAAAGGTGTGAGGTCAGACAAGCTTATCGTATTGAATATTGATATGTTTTTGGTATGTCTCGTTAATGAGAGCAACATCACAATGAGTCTCGTCAAGTTTCACCAAGTATAAAAAATGTTCTTCCTCAGTAGAGGTGTCTGACAGGAGTTCTACAACTAGATTCAAAGATGGAATTTCACATTCAATTGGAAACACTACTTCTAAACCATAAACCAACTGTAAGGGTGTGAAACTAGTAGTGGTTTTAAGGGAAGTCTGATAAGCCCATAGTGCTGATAAAAGTTGTAAATTCCAATTGGTTGTGTTCTCCCCCACCATGTGTTGAAGCATGGTTTTCAAAAATTTATTAATAGCTTCGACTTTTTCATTATATTGTGGATAATATAGGGATGAGTTTTCATGATGAAAACCCAATTTGTCACTTAGCTCAGCCATCATTTGATTCCAGAAATGGGATCCGTGATCAGTTATGATATATTGTGGGACTCCCAATCTAGTGATGATGTGGTTAAATACAAATAGAGAAACATTTCTTCCATCGTTAAGGAATGTAGGAATAACCTCAACCCATTTAGTAAAATAATCGACTGCGACGATAATATAACAATGCCCCCCAGATGAGGTAGGATTACATTGCATAATATCAATGCCCCATTTGGAAAATGGCCTAACATCAACTATTGGATTAAGTGGAGTAGGGTGGGTACGTGCTTTCTTCTAGAAGATTAAACAAGGTTGAATTTTTTTAACGGCTTCAATACAGTATTTAATGATCGATGGCCAAAAGTACCCTGTATGTAGGATTTTCTGAGTTGTATCCATCCCAGAAAGATGACCACCACATGCTCATGAGTGACAGTCATTCAAGACACTTTCATCCTCTTCATGAGTTAGACACCATTGTAGAATGGTATTGATACCATGGTGATAGAGAGTGTCGTCTATGATAAGATAATATTTAGCACGATGTCGAATGCAACAACGTTCATCACGAGATACATTTGGTTGAAAATGTTGGGTTTGGAGATATAGTAGAATGTATCCATACCAAGGATCATAGGTACTGATGAGGAATAATGACTCATCTGGAAATGAGTCAAAGGGCTCATTTTCTACATCAGTACGGGGAAAGTCACAGATTAACTCAACAAATACCAAAGATTTATTTGATGTTGATTTAGCAAACTTGAGATTGAATTCTTGAAGAATAACGATCCACCTAGAGTATTTTCCCTCTAGTACTTGACGAGTCAGAATATGATACATGGCATTCGAATCAATGATAATTGTGGCTTTGCAAAGTATGATATAATGGAGAAATATTTGAACAATGATGACCGTTGCCAAAGCCAACTTATCAACATGTGAATATCATATTTTAGGGCCAATAAGGCTTTTTCTCAAGTAGTAGACCACACGTTTTGTGTCGTTGTCATCCTCCTGAACTAACACCATGGAAATAGTGGAAGTAGAGGCAGTCGAGTAAAGGATATATTAGCTCATATAGTTGGGTGGATGTAACAATGGCGTATGCATCAAAGAATGCTTGAGATAATCAAATGATCATTGAGCTTGGTCATCCCAAATGAAGGGGATGTCCTTATTCAGTAATCACATAAATCCTTTGATGATCTCTGCATAGTTGTAAACAAATCGGTGTAGAAATTTTTCCTTCCCCTGCAAACTTTGGAGTTGGTATAGGTCATTGAGAGGAGGTAAATCCAAAATAGATTTCATTTTTAAGGGATCCACCCTAATCCCATATTTTGAAACAACGAATCCTAAGAGTCTACTTGATTCGACAATGAAAATATACTTGTGAGGATTCAAGCGTATGTTGTAGAACCTACATCTAAGAAAAATGGCTCTCAGATGATCATTGTGATACTCTCGATGAGATGAATGAGTAGGCAAGTCATCAAGGTAAGGCTTAACAATGTGCTTAATATCATGGAAAGTGTATGACATAGCCCGCTGGAAGGTAGCTCCAACATTTTTAAGGACGAAGGGAAACTTTTGATATGCCAAGGTTCCCCATGGTAAAATGAAAGTTGTTTTATGATAATCAGAGGGGAGAATATCGATTTGGTTGTAGCACAAGAATCCATCCATGAATGAAAATATTACGGTCTCAACACAATTTTCGATGATTTGGTCAATGAAGGGAGTAGGGTAATTTTCCTTAGGATTATCCTTATTTAGATCCCTATAGTAAAAAAAAAATCTAATTGTCCCTTATTTTTTCATGACCAGAACAATGTTATAAACCCATTTGGTCTAAGGTACAGGATAAATGAAACCATATTTCAATAATTTTTCTACTTCTTCCTTAATTGCCGTAGTTTTCCTAGGATGCACTGGGTGAAGCTTTTGTCGTACAGGTTTATCTCTAGAGTAAAGTTTAATTTCATGCACTATGGTCGAAGGATTGATCCCTAGCATTTCTTCGTAGCTCCAAGCAAAAACATCATGTAATTCCTTAAATAATGTTGTGTAAGACTGAATTTCTTCAGGCGAACAATTCACACCTAATTGTATGTTTTCCATGACACCATGTTTTTCAGATACATCAACGTGAATGGTTTGCGTGATATTCCCTAAATTTTCTTCAAAAATAGAATCCTGAGTAAGTATCGAAGATTGAGGGTTACTGACAATATCATATGGAAATATGGATTTAATATCATCCTCTATCACATCCAAACTCGGAAGAAAGGGTGATTGATGGTGTTGATCACCCCAAGGTAACTCTTCTATGCTAACCATTTCCATTATTGATTCGTCTGACGGAAAATTTTGTAGGAGATAGTCAAATCAAGATGATAAAGAGTTTAACCAAGATGGTAGAGAATAGGAATCCAATGCCACCATATGTCGGTCACCATAAGAAAGAGAGGCAGATTGAATAGCATCATATGATACCTCAACTCGGCTAAGAGGCATAACATCACTGAGCATATCAAGTTCTAGTGGACTAGGTACGACCCAAGGATTAGATGATTCAAGAGATTGGTGTACCATGGTTGAAATCATATTAATCATTTCATTTTGTTGCGAGATTTTGGGAGAAAATAGGGGAAAGGTTCCCATGAGTGAGGAAGATTTTAGGAGACCTACTCCCACACTCTCATAGCTAATCTTCAAATCTCCCAAAAATGGGACATTGTTGGTAGTTTGGTTGTGGATATATGGTGTACAATAATCCAGCTAGTCAATGGTAACAATTTTCCCTTGATGAGGAAATTGTACAAGAAGAAAGACTGAAGATGCAATGACATTCATCGCATAAACTAGCTCAGTTCAAGAAGCAAATTATAATCTAGAAGAGAGTCGACCACTTCTACATCGACGAAAATGATTTCCCCCCCCAATTCAATGGCTAAAGATTGAAACAGTCCAAAAGGTTGAAAACCTCGTCCATCAAACGCTTTCAATGTAGTGGGGGACTAATTTAGGCTAGGAGAGTTAATGGATTTCCAACAAGAAAAAGGCATAACACATGTCGAAGTTGTAAGTTTTAAACCTACGAAGTAAAGCAATGCATATAGATTCTTAAGCAAGACAAAAATTAATTAATGGCTTATACACAATGTACACAGAGATTTTATACCAGAAACCCTCAACCGGGAAAACCTTTCTTATATTCATTATATCGAATTTCACCATTCACCATACAATATATACAATGTTTTTAGGTATTCTGTAGATACCAAAACCCTAATCCCTTAATCTGGGATTAATTTACAATTCCGCTAAAAATAGAAAAATCCGCTAAAAATAGCAAAAATCGCCAAAAAATAGCAAAAACTGCCAAAAAAAAAAATTCAGGGCACTGCCCCTAGCTACCGCCCATTGCCAAACGTTGCACGTAACCAGGAGGGGGCATACCTGCCCCTCCCTGGGACCCCCCTAGGAAAGCACCCGACGCACACGACACAAACATAGCACTACTACGAGGGATCATCAGACGCAGTTGTTGAACCTTACGCGCCCCCACACACACATGCAAAGAATATAATACATACCCAACATAAGTACCGTCATCCAAGATAGTACGATGGATGTTTCTATTCCGAACAACAATTTGAATTTGAAATTCAAGTTGATGAGAGAATTTCAATTTTTAATCGTCCAGGTTAATGTAATAGTATTGGATGAGTGGGGGTCTACAACTCCAATGCCTATCAAGAGGATTCTATGCTGACTAGGAAAGTTTTGTAGAACCTCAAGTGTCGACATCGCACGGGGTGCCTGTGCCATATATTCAACAATGTTATAGTTCTAGGAGACACCGGTGTTTGGATTCAAAGTCGATTGTCAGATAGTACTCTTGGGTGGACGTAATATTGATTCAACTGCTGATTTATCTATCTGGAGAGTTCTATATGGAGGGGTATCAGAAGTGTAAGGCATGTCATTCATAGTTCCATTAGCTACACTTTTGTTACTAGTTTTCCCTGGTGGTGTAACATATGTCTTTTCTCTAGTCGTCAAATCTACAGTCCTGTTAAACATATAAGCATCCGAACTTGAGGAAGCATCCCCACTAGGAAGATGACCTGTGTTTCCCCCTTGCAGAGGTGTAGGATTTTGTGCAACCATTTTTTTGTTCTATGTTGGAAAAGGATTAGTCAAAACAACAGGTTGGGAATTCCCTCTTAAAATTTTTGTCACTTCATCTCGGTGAGGACAATCCCTAGTGTAATGATTGTGGAGTTCTTTATCAACAGCAGGTGGTTTTGTTTGTGTTTTTGAACTCATCGCTTGATTATAATTTTTCTTATATTTAGTTAATTCTTCTTCTTTCCTCTAGGTTGGGGGGATGAAGCAGATTGGACTGCATTCACCTGAGAGGTTTTAGTAGGAGAGGAAGAAGAGTTGGATGGAACATAAGTATGCATCATATATGGGGAAGAAGCTGAATGGATTGTTGGCCCATTTGATTGTGTGGAAGACTAAATTTTTAAAGAACCGATGATGCCATCAAAATGAGCATTAGATGATGGTTTCGATAGACTAGTTGACTTACGGGGAGCATTCGGGATTGGATATTATAAGATACCATATTGGGAATAAACAAAATATAGATATTGAGCACGACTAATAGCCTTCTCTTCAGTGACCACACCTCCCATTGCAATATCGCACGAAATGGGTGGTAAAAGGGACTTCGTGAACCATTTTTCCAATAATTGATCTGGAATAGCAACTTTAATTAACTTTCTTCGCTGCCTCCACTCATGAATGTGATTAGAAATATGTGTGGAGGTGGATTTTCGAAGGGAGGTCAAAAATTATGTACCAATTTCATATCTAATCAGAAGTTGAAAATGGGTTAATAAGTCCATCACAAAAGAATTAAATTCATTGAAAAAACCTCATGGTAATTCAATATATCACTTATTTGTTGATCCCGTAAGAGTTCGTTGGAAAAGACGCAACCGAATAGAGTCATCCATCAATGAGTTGGATGAAAACTAAAGATGGAATGTCATAACATGGTTATTGGGGTATTCCCTGTGTTTTCTTTCAAAATTAGGAATATATGATGGTAACTTGACAAAACTTACTGGCCAGAAAGGAGAATGCTATATGGGATCATTTGTCAATTTCGACAAGTCAGGAAGGTCTAAAGTGGATAGAAAAGGCAATTGTCGATTGCTTTGAGGATACTAGTAATATTGATGAGGCATCAAAATACCAGTAGGATTGTAAGTTGGTTGAAAATGCATGTTATATCCTGGTGCTCCTCCCATAGGCTATTGTTGAGGAATCTGGGTGGTAAAAGCAGGATTCACTAATTGAGTAAGTTGGGAAAAAAGGGTTGGGTTCACTGGTTGATTAGGTATATTTTTTTTATGGAGGAAAACTTGTTTGACTCGATTGAGCCTAGATAGGGTTAACAACACCCATAAATGGTTGTCTAGAATAGAGTCCTGAGGGAGTAGGATTAGAGGGTCCGTCCTAATTGGTTTTCCCCCATGTGGGTCCTCCCGAAGCAGTTTTCCCCTAGGGATGTTTCTGGCTTCCAACAAAAGGGTTTGAAAATTTTCCTATAACTTTCCGTCTAGTCATAGGTTGGGTAACAGTCGGGTTTTTTTTAGTAAAAGGAAAATTCCCACCAGTGTGAAATTGTTGTAGTGTTGCTTAATTGACTAGGAAAGACAAGACTCGAGCTACTTGGCATTTACTTGCAACATGAACAATATTACCTATATATGAACCACATGGAGAGCTTATAGGAAACTGTGTCACAGTAGGAAGAGGTTGGGTCGGGGTTATACTCGTATTAAGGTGAATATCCTGGCCTGAATATGTTCTCCACAAAGTAGAAGGAGTAATAGCAGAAGTCTAAGTAGGATCAACTAATCTAGATGTTCGAACAGGGGTAGTAAATCCTTCTATAGGGTTATATGTTCCCGACTCTATGGATAAAATTTCCTCATATGGTATGGGTGGTAATTTGGAACTCAAAATATCCGAAGGAGTTATTTGTAGAACAATTAGGCCAAAATGATCGGTTAAGGGTGGGTTTGTAGGAATAAAACCCCCTTATGTAAATTGTTCAGGTAAAGGAGAAACTACACTCCCAGTCCCAGATATAAATTCTTCATTTATTGTTCCTTCTTGGGAATGATCTTCCGGTGAATGAGGAGGTAAGAGTTCATAACATTCTGGAGCTAATCCTTCCATCCTATGAGACCTACGAAGACTGTCGTCGACCATAGTTAAAAAACAAAAAATTTAGGGCTAACTACAAGTGACGAAAGAACACACCTCTGAAAATGATAAAGTTTATCAAATAAGAAAACAACATATGGTAGGATATTCTAAATATGGGATATCAAGTCGTCAGTGAAGAAATGGGAAGCAGTTACTCCGACCTCCACACATCATCCCTTCTTGATGCAAGTGACCCTCACTTCGCGGGACCACTTTCCAAGGGTATTGAAGATGTGATATGATGTCTTCCCCAAATACCAAGGGAATCCCCTCACAGTCACCTATGTAGATTCCTACGAAAGGTCACTAAGGCTACCAACTCTCAATAGGCCTCCAGAGGGGTGCAATTGATAGTTGGTACTGAACATATGGGCAAGATATATGAGTATGAAATTATTCAAGAGAAATTAAGACAATTGGAATGGTAAAACTCCCAAGGACCCCGAACGGATTCAGGATTCATGAAGCACTAAGAGAAAATGAAACCAGTGGTTTCTCAAGAAGAACCCCCAATATATGATATTTACACTATGCTTGGTCAATCTTTGGAGTGGTAATATGCGTTTCTCTTCAACACACGACCTTATGTTTATCCCCTGTGTTAGAGAGGGTTCCTAGCTATGACTATACAACAACTAGGTTTGACCACTCTTTAGTATTCTATAGTTTTTTTAGCAATCTTGGACAATTTTGTCACTTTCCCTAGTCCAAAGATTCTAATTCCTAGACTATTGTTGGTGTTCTATAAATAAAAAGTCTAGTTTATTTTAATTACATGTGGTTGATTATTTAGAGTTGTTTTTACTCAAGGGTAGATGGAGATGAAACTACTGATGATTTGACTTGACTCCAAAAACCATACAGTAGGAAGATGAAATGCACAATTTATTTCAATGAATCCTACTTACAAGAGGTAGAAAAGGTTTATTTTTCTTCCAAATACCATTAAACACTCAATGCATGCAACACTCTTTGCAATTGGTTTTTCAATTAAATGAAGAGTCCAAATGTTTTCCAAATTATCAAAATAGAATTCTTTAAAATTTCAAAATCAATGAATGTTAAGTTATTTAATTTTTTTCACTATAACTCTACTTCTAATGATTTAGAATGCATGAATTTTTTTGTTTGATGCTAACATGCAAATAAGATTGAATGCAATTATTTCAATGTTTCTTTTCTTTCAATGAGAATGAGATAGTTCAAAGCTAAGATAGAAGAGAACAGAAATAAAAAGAATACTCAAACAAAGATGCACTTGTAAAAAAAAAATCACTCCTAAAAAGTCTTAAAACCAAAGGATTTGAGACCAATTGATAGGACAATTGACTCTAAAAAATTATGGATTTCAAAATAGAATCGAAATACAAGAATCAATTATCAAAAAACCACTTCCAAAGTGACAGAAAATTCTCCCAAAACTAACAAGTAGAATGCTTGAAAGTTTTTAAGGAAGAAATGTACAAAATTCAAATGCTTGTATAATTTGACAAGAAAATACTACGGGAAATCAAAGCTGAGTTTCAAGGATTTGATAAACCTTGACTAGATTATAACCCTTTCAAAACTTGATCAGAATTAATTCATAAGAAACAAGACAAGAAGAGTGATACTCACAATCAAAACCAACCAATCAAAGTCTAATATAATCATAGAATAACCCGGGATAAAAACCAGACTGAGAAACAGAGACCAAAAATCCCAGAAACCAACCCAAAAAAGGGTTACGCTCATGGTGCCAAAGTTATAGGGCGTTAAAGGCAGAGTGATGCTCCTGAAAATCCTATAAGGGGGAGTTTGTGACACTTTGTAGGCTACCGGAGGGGAGTGTCACTTCTGAAAAATAAGGGAAAATAGACACAAACTCAGCCTAGATTCAACCAAAGTGTTATGAGGACTCTGTAAGCTATTCAATGGAGGTGAAAAGAAAAAAAGACTTCAAAAACCAAGCATTCATCAAGAAATCATAAGAAGTAAGAGGCTAAAAACCAAGGAAACAGTCATTCCCCAATGGAGTCACCAAAAAATGTTGTGAGAAATCTCACCCTGTGGACAGGTTGATCTCCCCTTAGTTGAGTTTTCTTCAACTAAGAAACTAGAACAAGTGGACACTAACATTCAATATTTCCATCTGTTTACGCATGAAATAAGAGAGAAAGAGACACCTTTTTGTGTCAATTTTTCTCGCTTCTCTTTGTCATTCCGTTGTTGGATTCAAATCAACTCCAAACATAGTATACCTGCAAAGAAATAAAACTATCCTCTTCTTCTACTATTTGTAACAAGATATATAAAAAGTATCATAACCAGGCCACAATCATTCATACATAAACTTGAAAAGAGATGAAAATAGGGAAATAGGATAATTTTATTAATACGAGAAATAATGGAACTTACAATCATGATGTGTTTCAAGCCTCCTCCAATAGTCCTCCTATCCAACCCCTTATTGTATGTTTGCAAATGAAACAAAAGTTTTGTATACTTCAGTGCTTAATTATTTCTGATCCCTTTCATCCTTGAGAGACCTTGTTTATATATAGGTTTTGGGAGGTTCAACCAACTTATAATATCAAGGGAAGGTAGTGATATTTCTTCCATAAGTTAGGATTTATTACCCAAAAAGGAGAGACTCGAGCCTATGAATCATCCCTCGATTATAACCACCAGAAGTATCTCGGAGGCAAACCATAGAATAAGGTGGGATTGGTTAAAACCACCCTAACAGTGGTGACACTCCCAATGACATTGGCAGGAGGCATCCGTAACGCTCCATTCTGGTCTAGCAAGGGGCATCACCATGAGAGTGACGCTCCCTAAGCCATAGCAAGGAGGCATCAGTTCTCCAACTAAGCCAAAAAACAAAGGGAAAGACATTTTTTTGAGCTTCAAAAAATGGATTTTTCTTCTCTTTGATCACTAGGGAACATGAAAAAATGTTTTTCAGAGTGTCTTGGATGTAGAATTAAGGTGCAACACTTATATGTGACAATTTTGCGTGTAACAGAGAGGGGAAAAATGAGATTCCACCTTCATGTGGTTGGCCATGTTCAGTAGAGAATAAATTATTCTTGAAACCAAGAGAATTTCATTCATGTATTCCATTTTATTCTTTCTAGTGTCTGGTAATGTTAATATGTTTGTTTATTTATTTAATTATTATTTTCTCATATAACCTTTTATTCTCTAATGATTTTTTCTAGTCTTCGCAATGGAAATGCAACTAACAACTAGCCTATGTGTGATGTGGTTGTTCAGGCTCCTACCTCATCGAGGTCATGGACACATGTAGTTAGTACAGATTTTTCCACTTTAGTTAGTATGTGTGCATAGTTGCCAAAGTTGCACAAATCACCCTAGTATGTAGTCTATAGGTTTTACAACAAATCCACAATCTTGTAACTTGTAACTTGTAAATTACCAACACTATACATGGATTTTTCTTCCTGGGGAATGCAGTTTTCATCACGCATTGTTTCATGCATTTTTATGCATTTACAATGCAACCTTTAGCCTTTATGCACATTAGAGGGTTTTAGGTTTCAAAATTCACAACTAAAGTATGAATAGATGTAAAATGATCAAATACAAACACCACAGTTTGAAACACTCAATTTGAAGTTCATGTGATTCTTAAGCATGCATTTTACAGTAAGATGCTTTTACCCTTCATTTTACAAAAAGTATTGAATCTAGGTTCAAGGTAGAAGTCCTTAGTCATTTTTAAATTCACTTTGGATGAAATATATAGATTTAGAATGTTATTAAATGTTAGACTCTTTCTCATATACAATCATTAAATCTTAGTATACCACCTTTGTATATTTTACATGCTAGGATATAGTTGTTATCCTAAGTGTGTTTCTAGATTTCTATATTTCCTCCTCCTACCTTATCTCCCAATGAAGTGTCGATGTGAGAACAATTGAGGTGGTTTCATTATTGTATTATATATTTGTATAATTAAGATGAATACAATGTTGAGAATTATGTCTTGAGGCCTTTTCCGCCAATATTCTTGTCCTAATATTCTTATGCTCAATTTCTTCAATCGGTATCAGAGATTCTTATGGTCTTAAGGGCCTAATGTCCTCATGAGTGATTCGAAATCGAGTTGATGGATAATGAGCACGAGTTCAGTGCTAGTTTAGTCGAGCCGTGTGTAGGTGTTGCAACATCAACCATGTGGATCTGTCAAAGGTTAATTTGTTTGAGATATGAAATTGGAGGCTTAACGCTACGATGCTGGAGATCTACGGATTCACACCTCGTTGCCTACATCAACAAATCGCAGATCTATGCCTCTTGGACGCGATCTATTCATAGTGATCCATTACCTGCAGCGATCTACACCAATATAATACTGTAAAGTTGGCACATTTAGGAGAAATTTCGATGTGGAGATCTTTGCATTTACTACTTGCAAATAGTATTTTTTTGTAAGTAAACAAATCAAGTTGATTTTTTTTGTAATTGGGTGCATTCTCGGTTGAGCCCGACACCCAAGATTCATTGTAATTTTGAGTCGAAATTGCCAAGGTTGAGTAGATTAACACAATTCATTGTAAACATCACAAGTTTGGATGGATTTTCGGTGGTAACCACCATCCTCAACTTCTTGGAAGAAAGAAAGAAAAGTTCAAGCGATCGAGTAAAAATGAGCATGAAACAAATCCAAGCGAGTGAGAAGAGCAAGTGAACAAGAATTTCAAGCGAGTGTGTTCAAATGGAGCGAAGTCATAAATTATTAGAGTTTCTGAACACTCTAATAAACACCACTGAAGACAACACAATGATATTGAACAAAGCAACTCTTAAATCAATGCTAACTTGTTTGCAAGTGACGCAAGCTAAAGTTAGACTTCTTCAATCACAATCCCAACTATTGAATGATGAGTTGATAAATCTCAAAAATCAAAAGCCAATGAAGTATTCTGAACTATTTTTTGTTCAGAACAACCCTCTCTATGAATATGATTATGATGATGATGATGATGTTTTTGATCAACAATCGATGAAGGAACAAATCAACAAGCCAACTTCAGAAGCAAATTCCAATGAAAAGGAATCACAAACAGAAGATGCTAAAGCAGAAAGTGATACAACAAGTATAAGTGAAAGTAAATGTGAAGCATGTCATCAAGTACAACATGATATTTCCAAGCCCATCATCAGAATTTGGAAAGAATTACACTTCAATAGAAATCGACATGTATTAGGATATGAAAATCAACAAAAGTGTTACACTTCAATAGAAAGAATTACACTTCAATAGAAATCGACATACTTGTTGGTTACTCAAGTACAAGGAAAGCATACAAGTGTTACAATCTAAGATTAAACAAAGTTGTGGAAATCATCAACGAAACAATTGATGAAACAGGCAGACCAGAATCAAAGGAAGAAGAAAACAAATCAATGGAACAACTTTTCGAAGAAGACGATGAAAAAGAAGTAGAAGAGGAAGAGGAAGATGAAGAGAATCCGACAGAAGCAGAAGAGCAAGTTCAACAAGTATCTCCAAATACACCTAGCAAACGAGTACAGAAGAATCATCCTTTAGATCAGATTATTG
>JASDQU010101449.1:47182-65449 GCA_032191745.1 Picea mariana
CTCTAAATCTGTGGTTTGGGATGACCACTAACCAATTGATACCATGTATCTGATGGTTTTTGGATGACCAATAACCAATCTTGAAACTTTTAGGTGTCCGACAACATCCCAATGTATCATGTGTATGATTCAATTGCAAGTTATTGAACCATAATTCTGCTAAAGTCTGTCATCTACATACCACAGTTGCCCATTTGGCAAATTTCATGTCCATCTGGCATATTTGATGTTTGTTATTGTCGAAACTTTCTGTCTGACAACCACCTTCAATTCCATCATCAATTCCACCCTTTGTCAGCTGAAAGGAGAGATCACAAGTGGTTTCATGAACCATCATCACTGGAATTTTGAACTCCCCCCCTTAAGGTGCATGACAGTTACATCATTGTACTCCCCCCTTCTAGGCTCAAGAGAGTACCATAATTGTTCTGTTTGAGTACAAAAAAAAGTGGGCGTGCAGAAGAAACCACATGTTATATCATCCCATGAGGGCCATGCTTGAAAGATATGCCATAAGGGGACCACTTATGTGAGGTACAAAAATGTTATGTGATACAAGATTAGTATTTACTCAAGATTGAATTCTTCGGTAAGACTTATATAATCGCTTGGTTGTTGATGACCACTGCCAAGGATCAATCCACTCATAGTGAATCTTCAATCTTGTAGGTTTCTTCAGTGTTGAACATATGTCTGAAGAATGGTTATGCTTGCCACAATGTTGGCAAGGATGGAGATCAAAACATTGATTCTCCATGTGACCAACTCGTTTGCAATGTTGGCACTTATCATTCTAATGCTGAACTTGAACAAGTGAAAGTGAATCTTCTTGAAGGAATCCTACACTCACAAACAAAATTGGTTTGGAGTAATTTGGAATATGAAAATTGTTTTGATTTTCATATCCTAAGCCATGTCGATTTCTATTGAAGTGTAATTCTTCCCAAGGTCTGATGATGGGCTTGGAAATATCATGTTGTACTTGATGACGTGATTCACATTTACTTTCACTTATACTTGTTGTATCACTTTGTGCTTTGGCATCTCCTGCTTGCGATTCATTTTCATTGGAATTTGCTTCTGAAGTTGGCTTGTTGATTTGTTCCTTCATCGATTGTTTATCAAAAACATCATCATTATCATAGAGAGGGTTGTTCTGAACAAAAACTAGTTAAGAATACTTCATTGGCTGTTGATTTTCGAGATTTATCAACTCATCATTCAATAGTTGGGATTATGCTTAAAGAAGTCTAACTTTAGCTTGCGTCACTTGCAAACAAGTTAGCATTGATTGAAGAGTTTCTTTGTTCAATATCACTGTGTTGTCTTCAGTGGTGTTTATTAGAGTGTTCAAAAACTCTAATAATTTATGACTTCGCTCCATTTGAACACACTCGCTTGAAATTCTCATTCACTTTCTCTTCTCGATTGCTTGAATTTGTTTCACGCTTGTTTTTACTCGATCGATTGAACTTTTCTTGCTTTCTTACAAGAAGTTGAGGATGTCGGTTACCACCGAAGATGCATCCGAACTTGTGATGTTTACAATGAATTAAGTTAAGCTACTCAACCTTGTCAATTTCAAATCAAAATTACAATGAATCTTGGGTGTCAAGCTCAACCGAGAATGTACCCAATTACAAAGAAATTCAACTTGATTTAATTACTTACAAAAAAATACTATTTGCAAGTAGTAGATGTCAAAGATCTCCACAACGAAATTTCTCCTGAATGTGACAACATTACAGTATTATGTTGGTGTAGATCATTGCAGGTAATGGATCACTATGAATAGATCGCGTCCAAGAGGCGTAGATCTACGATTTGTTGATGTAGGAAATGAGGTGTGAATCTGTATATCTCCAACATCACAACGATAAGCCTCCAATTGCATATCTCAAACAAATTAACCTTTGGCAGATCCACATAGCTGATGTCGCAACACCTACACATGGCTCGACTAAACTAGCACTGAAATCGTTCTCATTATCCATCAACTTGATTTCAAATCACTCATGAAGACATCAGGCCCTTAAGACCATAAGAAGATCTGATACCAATTGAAGAAATTGAGCATAAGAATATTAGGACAAGATTATTGGCGGAAAAGGCCTCAAGCCATAATTCTCAATATTGTATTCATCTTAATGATACAAATATATAATACAATAATGAAACCACCTCAATTGTTCTTACATCGACACCTCATCAGGAGATAAGTTAGGAGGAGGAAATATAGAAATCTAGAAACACACTTAGGATAACAACTATATCCTAGCATGTAAAATTTACAAAGGTGGTATACTAAGACTTAATGATTGTATATGAGAAAGAGGCTAACATTTAATAACATTCTAAATCTATATATTTCGTTTGAAGTGAATTAAAAATGACTAAGGACTTCTACCTTGAACCTAGATTCAATACTTTTTGTAAAATGGAGGGTAAAATCGTCTTACTATAAAATGCACGCCTAAGAATCATATGACCTTCAAATTGAGTGGTTCAAATTGTGGTGTTTTTATTTGATCATTTTACATCTATTCATACTTTAGTTGTGAATTTTGAAACCTAAAACCCTCTAATGTGCATAAAGGCTAAAGGTTGCATTGTAAATGCATAAAAATGCATGAAAACAATGCGTGATGAAAACTACATGCCCCAGGAAGAAAAATCCATGTATGGTGTTGTTAATTTACAAGTTACAAGATTGTGGATTTGTTGTAAACCCTAAAGACTGCATACTAGGGTGATTTGTGCAACTTTGGCAACTGTGCACACACACTAACTAAAGTGGAAAAATGTGTACTAACTACATGTGTCCATGACCTCGATGAGGTAGGAGCTTGAACAACCACATCACACATAGTCTAGTTGTTAGTTGCATTTCAATTACGAAGACTAGAAAAAATCATTAGAGAATAAAAGGTTATATGACAAAATAATAATTAAATAAATAAGCATACATATTAACATTACCAGACACTAGAAAGAATAAAATGGAATACATGAATGAAATTCTCTTGGTTTCGAGAATAATTTATTCTCTACTGAACATGGCCAACCACGTGAAGGTGGAATCTCATTTTTCCCCTCCCTATTACATGCAAAATTCTCACATATAAGTGTTTCACCTTGATTCTGCATCCCCGACACTCTGACAAACTTTTTTTCATGTTCCCTAGTGATCAAAGAGAAGAAAAATCCATTTTCTGAAACTCAGAAAAATGTCTCTCCCTTTGTTTTTTGGCTTAGTTGGAGCACTGATGCCTCCCTACTATGGCTTAGGGAGCGTCACTCTCATGGTGATGCCCCTTGCTAGACAAGAAGGGAGTGTCATTGATACCTCCTGCCAATATCATTGGGAGCGTCACCACTGTTATGGTGGTTTTAACCAATCCCACCTTATTCTATGGTTTGACTCTGAGATACTTCTGGTGGTTATAATTGAGGGATGATTCATAGACTCGAGTCTCTCCTTTTTGGGTAATAAATCCTAACTTATGGAGGAAATATCACTACCTTACCTTAATATTATGAGTTGGTTGAACCTCCCAAAACCTATATATAAACAAGGTCTCTCAAGGGTGAAAGGAATCATAAATAATTAAGGACTGAAGTATACCAAACTTTTGTTTCATTTGCAAACATACAATAAGGGGTTGGATAGGAGGACCATTGGAGGAGGCTTGAAACACATCATGATTGTAAGTTCCATTATTTATCGTATTAATAAACTTGGCCTATTTCCCTATTTTCGTCTCTTTTCAAGTTTATGTATGAATGATTGTAGCCTGGTTATGATACTTTTTATCTAGCTTGTTACAAATAGTAGAAGAAGAGGATACTTTTATTTCTTTGCAGGTATACTATGTTTGGAGCTGGTCTAAATCCAACAACAGAATGACAAAGAGCAGTGAGAAAAACCGACACAAAAAGGTGCCTCTTTCTCTCTTATTTCATGCGTAAACAGATGGAAATGTTGAATGTTAGTGTCCACTTGTTCTAGTTTCTTAGTTGAAGAAAACTCAACAAAGGGGAGCTCAACCTATCGACAAGGTGAGATTTCTCACAACATTTTTTGGTGACTCCATTGGGGAATAATTGTTTCCTTGGTTTTTAGCCTCTTGCTTATTATGATTTCTTGATGAATGCTTGGTTTTTGAAGTCTTTTTTTCTTTTCACCTCCATTGAATAGCTTACATAGTCCTCAGAACACTTTGGTTGAATCTAGGTTGAGTCTGTGCCTGTTTTCCCTTCTTTTTCAGAAGCGACACTCCCCTTCGGTAGCCTACAAAGTGTCACAAACTCCCCCTTGTAGTATTTTCAGGAGCGTCACTCTGCCTTTGATGCCTTGTACCTTTGGAACCACGAGCATAACCCTTTCCTAGGTTGGTTTCTGGGATTTTTGGTCTATGTTTGTCAGTCTGGTTTTTATCCCAGGTTATTCTATGATTACATTAGACTTTGATTGGTTGGTTTCGATTGTGAGTATCACTCTTCTTGTCTTGTTTCTTATGAATTAATTATGATCAAGTTTTGAAAGGGTTATAATCTATTCAAGGTTGATCAAATCCTTGAAATTCAGCTTTGATTTCCCATAGTATTTTCTTGTCAAATTATGNTATGCAAGCATTTGAATTATGTACATTTCTTCCTTAAAAACTTTCAATCATTCTACTTGTCAGTTTTGGGAGAATTTTCTGTCACTTTGGAAGTAGTTTGTTGATAATTGATTCTTGTATTTCGATTCTATTTTGAAATCCATAATTTTTTAGAGTTAATTGTTCTATCAATTGGTCTCAAATCCTTTGGTTTTAAGACTTTTTAGGAGTGATTTATTTTTTTACAAGTGCATCTTTGTTTGAGTATTCTTTTTCTTCTCGTTCTCTTCTATCTTAGCTTTGAACTATCCCATTCTCATTGAAAAAAAAGAAGCATTGAAATAATTTCATTCAATCTTATTTGCATGCTAGCATCAAACAAAAAACTCCATGCATTCTAAATCATTAGAAGTAGAGTTATAGTGAAAAAAATTAAATAACTTAACATTCATTGGTTTTGAAATTTTAAAGAATTCTATTTTGATAATTTGGCAAACATTTGGATTCTTCATTTAATTGAAAAACAAATTGCAAGGAGTGTTGCATGCATTGAGTATTTAATGGTATTTGGAAGAAAAATAAAACTCTTCTCCCTCTTGTAAGTAGGATTCATTGAAAGAAATTATGCATTTCATATTCCTACTGCATGGTTTTTGGAGTCAAGTAAAATCATCATTAGTTTCATCTCCATCTACCCTTGAGTAAAAAGAACTCTAAATAATCAACCACGTGTAATCAAAATAAACTAGACTTTTTATTTATAGAACACCAACAATAGTCTAGGAATTAGAATCTTTGGACTAGGGAAAGTGAGCAAATTGTCCAAGATTGCTAAAAGAACTGTAGAATGCTAAAGAGTGGTCAACCCTAGTTATCGTATAGGCATAGTCGGGAACCCTCTCTAACACAGGGGATAAACATGAGGTCATGTGTGAAAGAAAAACGTAGATTACCACTCCAAAGCTTGACCAATCGTAGTGGAAATATCGTATATTGGGGGTTCTTCTTGAGAGACCACTAGTTTCATTTGCTCTCGGTGCTTCATGAATCCTGAATCCGTTCAGGGTCCTTGGGAGTTTTACCATTCCAATTGTCTTAAGTTCTCTTGAATAATTTCATATGCATATATCTTACCCATACGTTCAGTACCGATTATCGATTGTACCCCTCCGGAGGCCTATTGAGAGTTGGTAGCCTTAGTGACCTTTCGTAGGTGTCTACATAGGTGACTGTGGGGGGATTCCCTTGGTACTTGGGGAAGAGATCATATCACGTATTCAGTACCCTTGGAAGGTGGTCCCGCGAAGTGAGGGTCACTTGCACCAAGAAGGGATGATGTGTGGAGGTCGTAGTAACTACTTCCCATTTCTTCACCGATGACTTGATATCACGTCTTTAGAAGATCCTACCATATATTGTTTTCCTATTTGATAAACTTTATCATTTTTAGAGGTGTGTTCTTTCGTCACTTGTAGTTAGCCCTAAAATTTTTGTTTTTTAACTATGGCCGGTGACAATCTTTATAGGTCTCATAGGATGCAAGGATTATCTCCGGAAGGTTACGAACCCTTACCTCCTCATTCACCGAAATATCATTCCCCAAAAGGAACAATAAATGAAGAAGTTATATCTGAGACTAGGAGTGTATTTTCTCCTTTACCTGAACAATTCACAGAAGGGGGTTTTATTCCTGCAAACCCACCCTTAACTGATCCTTTTGGCCTAATTCTTCTACAAATACCTCCTTTAGGATATTTTGAGTCCGCACTACAATATTATCCTTCCAAATTACCACCCATACCATACGAATCCATTTTATCCATAGAGTCAGGAACATATAACCCTATAGAATGATTTAATACCCATGTTCGAACATCTGGATTAGTTGATCCTACTCAGACTTCTGCTATTACTCCTTCTACTATGTGGAGAACATCTTCAGGCCAGGATATTCGCCTTAATATGGGTATGAAACTGACCCAACCTTTTCCTACCGCGACACAATTTCCTATAACCTCTCCATGTGGTTCATATATAGGTAATACTCTTCATGTTGCAAGTCAAATGCCAAGTAGCTCGAGTCTTGTCCTTACTAGTCAATTAAGCAACACTACAACAATTTCACACTGGTGGGAATTTTCCTTTTACCAGAAAAATCCTGACTGTTACCCAACCTATGACTAGAGGGAAAGTTATAGGAAAATTTTCAAATCCTTTTGTTGGAAGCCAAAAACTTCCCTAGGGGAAAACTGATTTTGGAGGACCCACATGGGGGAAAAACATTCAGGAGGGACCCTCTAATCCTACTCCCTCAAGACTCTATTCTGGACAACCATTTCTGGGAGTTGTTAACCCTACCTGGGCTCAACTGAGTCAAATAAGTTTTCCTCAAAAAAATATACCTAATCAACCAATGAACCCAACCCTTTTTTCCCAACTTACTCAATTGGTGAATCCCGCTTTTACCACCCAGATTCCTCAACAACAACTTATGGGAGGAACACCAAGATATAACATGCCTTTTCAACCAACTTACAATCATACTGGTATTATGATGCCTCATCAATATTACTAGTATCCTCAAAGCAATCGACAATTACCTTTTCCAACCACTTTAGACCTTCCAAGCTTGTCAAGATTGACAAACGATCCCATATTGCATTATCCTTTTTAGCCAGTAATTCCTTCCAATTTACCATCATATATTCCTAAGTTTGACAAAAAACACAGGGAATACCCCAATAACCATGTTATGACATTCCATCATTGGTGTTCATCCAACTCATTGATGGATGACTCTATTCGGTTGCGTCTTTTCCAACAAACTTTTACGAGCTAAGAAAATAAGTCATATATTGAATTACCACGAGGTTTTTTCAATGAATTTAATTCTCTTGCGATGTCCTTATTAACCCATTTTCAACTTTCGATTAGATATGAAATTGGTACATAATTTTTAACCTCCCTTCGAAAATCCACCTCCACACATATTTCTAATCACATTCATGAGTGGAGGCGGTGGAGAAAGTTAATTAAAGTTGTTATTCCAGATCAATTATTGGAAAAATGGTTCACAAAGTCCCTTTTACCACCCATTTCGCGCGATGTTGCAATGGGAGGTGTGGTCACTGAAGCGAAGGCTATTAGTCGTGCTCAATATCTAGATTTTTTGTATTCCCAATCTGGTATCTTATACGATCTAATCCTGAATGCTCCCCGTACGTCAACTAATCCATCGAAACCATCATCTAATGCTCATTTCGATGGCATCATCGGTTCTTTAAAAATTTAGTCTTCCACACAATCAAATGGGCAAACAAGCCATTAAGCTTCTACCCCATCTATGATGCATACTTCTATTCCATCCAACTCTTCTTCCTCTCCTGCTAAATCTTCTCAGGTGAATGCAATCCAATCTGCTTCATCCCCCCAACCTGGAGGAAAGAAAAAGAATTAAAATAAATCTAAGAAAAATTCTAATCAAGTGATGAGTTCTAAAACACAAACACAACCACCTGTTGCTGATAAAGAAATCCACAATCATTACACTAGGGATTGTCCTCGCCGAGATGAAGTGACAAAAAACTTAAGAGGGAATTCCCAACCTATTGTTTTGACTAATCCTTTTCCAACATAGCAGAAAAAAATGGTTGCACAAAATCCTACACCTCCACAAGGGCAAAAAACAGGTCATCTTCCTAGTGGGGATGCTTCCTCATGTTCACATGCTTATATGTTTAACAGGACTGTAGATTTGACGACTAGAGAAAAGACATATGATACACCATAAGGCAAAACCAGTAACGAAAGTGTAGCTAATGGAACTATGAATGACATGCCTTACACTTCTTCTACCCCTATGTCTGGACCTCTCCAGATAGATAAACCAACAATTGAATCAATATTGCATCCACCCAAGAGTACTATCTAATGATTGACTTTGAATCCAAACACCGGTGTTTCCCAGAACTATAACATTTTTGAAGATATAACACAAGCACCTCATGTGATGTCGACAATCGAGGTTCTAAAAAACTTTCCTAGTCAACATAGAACCCTCTTGACAACCATTGGAGCTATAGACCCCACTCATCCAATACTATTACGTTTAACCTAGACGATTAAAAATCGAGGCTCTCTCATCAACTTGAATTTCAAATTCAAGTTGTTGTTTGGAATAGAAACATCCATCATACTATCTTGGATGACGGTACTTCAACATGTGTTATGTATTTTTCTTGCTGGAAAGCCATTAACTCTCCTAGCCTAAATTAGTCCCCCACTACATTGAAAGCGTTTGATGGACGAGGTTTTCAACCTTTTGGACTTTTTCAATCTTTAGCCATTAAACTGGGGGGGGGAAATCATTTTCGTCGATGTAGAAGTGGTCGACCCTCTTCTAGATTATAATTTTCTTCTTGGATGGAGCTGGTTTATTCGATGAATGTCATTGCATCTTCAGTCTTTCGTCATGTACAATTTCCTCATCAAGGGAAAATTGTTAGCATTGACTAGTTGGATTATTGTACACCATATATCCACAACCACACTACCAACAATGTCCCATTTTTGGGAGATTCGAAGCTTAGCTATGAGAGTGTGGGACTAGGTCTCCTAAAATATTCCTCACTCATGGGAACTTTTCCCCTATTTTCCCCCAAAATATCGCTGCAAAATGCAATGATTAATATGATTTCAACCATGGTACACCAATCCCTTGAATCATCTAATCCTTGGGTCATACCTAGTCCACTAGAACTCGATATGATCAGCGATGTTATGCCTCTTATCTGAGTTGAGGTAGCATATGATGTTATTCAATCTGCCTCTCTTTCTTCTGATGACCAACATATGGTGGCATTGGATTCCTATTCTCTACCATCTTGGTTAAACTCTTTATCATTTTTCTTTGACTATCTCCTACAATTTTTTTCATCAGACGAATATATTATGGAAATGGTTAGCATAGAAGAGTTACCTTGGGGTGGTCACCACCATCAATCACCCTTTATTCCAAGTTTCGATGTGATAGAGGATGAGATTAAATCCATATTTCCATATGATATTGTCAGTAACCCTCAATCTTCGATACTTACTTAGGATTCTATTTCTGAATAAATTTTAGGGAATATCACACAAACCATTCACGTTGACGTATCTGAAAAAGATGGTGTCATGGAAAACATACAATTAGGTGTGAATTGTTCGCCTAAAGAAATTCAGGCTTACACAACCTTATTTAAGGAATTACACGATGTTTTTGCTTGGATCTACGAAGAAATGCCAGGGATCGATCCTTCGACCATAGTGCATGAAATTAAACTTTACCCTGGAGCTAAACCTGTACGAAAAAAGATTCACCCAGTGCATCCTAGGAAAACTGCGACAATTAAGGAAGAAGTAGAAAAATTATTGAAAGATGGTTTCATTTATCCCGTACCTCAAACCGAATGGGTTTATAACATTGTTTTGGTCATGAAAAAACAAGGGACAATTAGATTTTTTGTCAACTATAGGGATCTAAATAAGGCTTATCCTAATGAAAATTACCCTACTCCCTTCATTGACCAAGTAATTGAAAATTGTGTTGAGACCGTAATATTTTCATTCATGGATGGATTCTCTGGCTACAACCAAATCGATATTCTCCCCTCTGATTAGCATAAAACAACTTTCATTTTCCCATGGGGAACCTTCGCATATCGAAAGTTTCCCTTCGACCTTAAAAATGTTGGAGCTACCTTCCAGTGGACTATGTCATACACTTTCCACAATATTAAGCACATTGTTGAGCCTTACCTTGATGACTTGCCTACTCATTCGGCTCGTCGAGAGTATCACAATTATCATCTGAGAGCCATTTTTCTTAGATGTAGGTTCTACAACATACGCTTGAATCCTCACAAGTATATTGTCGTTGTTGAATTAGATAGACTCCTAGGCTTCGTTGTTTCAAAATATGGGATTAGGGTGGATCCCTTAAAAATGAAAGCTATTAATTTGACTTTACCTCCTCTCAATGACCTAAAACAACTCCAAAGTTTGCAGGGGAAGGAAAAATTTCTGCACCGATTCGTCTACAACTATGCAGAGATCACGAAAGGATTTATGTGATTACTAAATAAGGACATCCATTTCATTTGGGATGACCAAGCTCAATGATCATTTTATTCTCTCAGGCATGCTTTGATGCATATGTCATTGTTACATCCACCCAACTATATGAGCTATTATATCCTTTACTCGGCTGCCTCTACTTCCACTATTTCCATGGTGTTAGTTCAAGAGGATGACGACGCCACAAAACGTGTGGTCTACTACTTGAGTAAAAGCCTTATTGGCCCTGAACTCTAATATTCACATGTTGATAAGTTGGCTTTAGCAGCGGTCATAATTGTTCAAATATTTCTCCATTATATCATAATCCACAAAACCATAGTTATCGTTGATTCGAACCCCATGTATCATATTCTGACTCGTCAAGTACTGAAAGGAAAATACTCTAGGTGGATCGTTATTCTTCAAGAATTCGCTCTCAAGTTTGCTAAATCGACATCAAACAAATCTTTGGTATTTTTTGAGTTAATCTGTGATTTTCCCCGTACTGATGTAGAAAATGAGCCCTTTGACTCATTTCCAGATGAGTCATTATTCCTCATTAGTACCTATGATCCTTGGTATGGAGACATTCTTCTATATCTCCAAACCCAACATTTTCAACCAAATGTATCTCATGATGAACGTTGTCGCATTCGACATCGTGCTAAACATTATCTTATCATAGACACCACTCTCTATCACCGTGGTATCAATACCATTCTACGACAATGTCTAACTCATGAAAAGGATGAACGTGTCTTGAATAACTGTCACTCAGGAGCATGTGGCAGTCATCTTTCTAGGATGGCTATAACTTAGAAAATCCTACATGCAAGGTACTTTTGGCCATCGATCATTAAATATTGTATTGAATCTGTTAAAAAATTCCCACCCTATTTACTCTTTCAGAAGAAATCACGTACCCACCCTGCTCCACTTAATCCAATAGTTGATGTTAGGCCATTTTCCAAATGGGGCATTGATCTTATGTAATGTAATCCTACCTCATCCAGGGGGCATTGTTATATTATCGCCACATTCAATTATTTTACTAAATGGGCTGAGGCTATGCCTACATTCCTTAATGATGGAAGAAATGTTTCTCTATTTGCATTTAACCACATCATCACTAGATTGGGAGTCCCACAATATATCGTAACTAATCACGCATCCCATTTCTGGAATCAAATGATGGTTGAGCTAAGTGCCAAATTGGGTTTTCGTCACGAAAACTCATCCCCGTATTATCCACAATATAATGGAAAAGTCGAAGCTATTAATAAAGTCTTGAAAACCATGCTTCAACACATGGTGGGGGAGAACAAAACCAATTGGAATTTACAACTTTTCTCAGCACTATGGGCTTACCAGACTTTCCTTAAAATTGCTACTAGGTTCACACCCTTCTAGTTGGTTTATGGTTTAGAAGCAGTGTTTCCAATTGAATGTGAAATTCCATCTTTGAAGCTAGTCGTAGAACTCCTATCGAACACCTCTGCTGAGGAAGAACATTTTTTATACTTGGTGAAACTTGACGAGACTCATCGTGATGTTTCTTTTGTTAACGAGACATACCAAAAACGTATCAAAATTCAATACGATAAGTTTGTCTGACCTCACACCTTTGCAGAAGGGGACTTAGTCTCGGTTTATGAGCAATATCATGATAAACTAGGGGTGGGAAAATTTAAACCTATGTGGCATGGAACTTACATCATAAAATGTATTCTACAGAAAGGTTCTTATGAGCTAGTCGATTATGATGGAATCCCTTTAAAGGCACCCTGAAATGGGATCTATTTGAAAAATTACTATGCCTAGGGACATCCTGCATATGTTCTTTGTACATTAATGTACCATATGTTTTGGTTTGATGTCTGCATTTAATTTTGCGTGAGATTTTGTTTCTCCCATAGCTACTTATTCTACTTTGTGATTGAATGCACAGATGTTGGTATCCTTTCCCATACATTTTGGATTTGTGGATGGTGCCAGCCAACAGACCCAGAACTTGGCTTCTGTAGCTTGGACCATTTTCCATGTTGGCGAGTTGGTGAGTTTAGGAGAGACTTGTCTCAGCCCTGCAACCAATAATGTTGGAGAATAACACGCAGTGATCAGACTTTTGACTGAGGCTTCCTTTCTTGGTATAACTCATACAATTGTCAATCTATACTCTCAACTCATGGTTTGTCATTTGAATCACATTTATTCTACCTGTAATCCAGCATTGCTACATCTTTATTTGAGGGTTCATTGTCTCAAAAGGTCATTTCATGACATCGAATATTGACATATATCAAGAGAATTTAAAGTTATTACTGATTCATTAGAAAATTACATGTTAGATTGGCATATTGCACATAGATAAACATTCAAAACCATAAAGCATACATGACAGTGCAAAAAATGAAAACATTACACTGAGAGATAAGTAGCTGAAACACAATCCACACACACACACATATAAGTAGAAAAAGTGTGGCATACACATGTCCAAAAAGTGCATAAGGGTCAAAAACTTAGGCTACATAGCCTATAGATCATCATCTCAAAATATAAGATAACATCTATCAAGAAACTCTATCAGTAGTCCTATGGAGCATGGTGCTCATGATAGTCAATAACTTCTCTAGCCACTCGGTGTAGTAGGTGAATCATTCCCTTAGACACACCCACTACATGTCTCTGTAAGTGATGTGGGATATCTCAAAGATGCAATGAGGGGACTCTCATGGTTTATCCCCTCAAGTTCCTCTCCACATATCAAATTTCTTTAGCATCATCACCTCCCTCAAGATCCAAGGATTCTCTACACTGAGCATATGCCGACACACCATCAGGACACACCGGTCCTCAATATGGAAGATGAAAATTATTAGTTAATCCCATTGTACAACAAAAAAGTCACATATATCAAAACTTTAAAAAATAGAAGATTATGAGGTCATTTTATTTAGAGTTCTACCTAAAGCATCCCACTCTACTCCTTGAGGGAGCACCAAGTATGTACTTCCTCGGAAATTCATACCAGCATAGGGAAAATCCTCTATCATAGGAATTTTCTTATTCCACCAATCAAAGAAGTCAGTGTCAAAAGAAAAACATTAATGACTGACCCCCAGTCGAGCCGAGAAACTAGTCCATGTCTCCATGTGTGGTTCAGACATTGGATGTACATGCATGCGAATTTCAAGATGCAACAAGGGAACTATCTCTAGAAACAATGACACTAATAAATAACCATATCCAAATTGTTTTTGTTTTTTGGTCTTACACCTTGTGATTTGGTCCTTCAAATTGGTCAACACGCCACCACACCAGGCGAAAAAATTGGGTTCCATGAACTCAACTGCATAAGACATATACACATTGGAAATGAGGTTGGGATAAGTGCTTCCTTCTAGTTTAGTGACGGTAAAAGAAATGGTGTGGAGAGAATGATCTGTTATCTCTTTGATAACAATCTTGCCACTGGTCTTGTGAGACCCTGCTCAAAACAAATCCGAGACATAACTGTGAGTAGTCCTACTCATGCCACAAGACCCAAATATTATAATAGGTGCTCCTCGGTTTAAGAGACCTTTTAGAAAATATATATCCTCAATGTCAATCTCGAGGGAATGGGGGCCAACTTTGAAAACTTTTTTGATGACATCCCACATCACTATAATATGTTCCAAAAGAAGTAGTTCTTTCCCCATACTTTGGGTTTTGAAGAATTTTAATAACCCATGGTTCTTGAAAGCATTGACGGTCTGTTGATCTTGTAAGGTAGAAAAATCATCACTTTCATGCTCTTGTTTCTTCCACTCCAACATGGTGGAAAGCAATATCCTGAAAAGGGTAAGAGAAATCATCAGTAAAAATTTAAGGGCAAATGGGTGCTTTTACATTAAGAAAAACTCAAAAAAAAAAAATCGACTTTTGCACATGAAGCCCTCCCAGAATGAGCCACAGGGCATTGACACCTACTATATTTGATAGACAAGGCGTCTCTAACGCCCCCCACGATAGTCTAGGGGGGCATCATCGCTCAAGGGTCCCATGGAAGCCCTAGCCTAGCTCAAATCTTGGAAAAATTTGCCTCAAACGAAAAAATAAAACCATAAAAAGATAGAGGAGGGGAAGAGCGCCTACGTATTCCAGACGATGGTCAAAACAGTGTCCTAGATCTTCTGAAATTAGCAGCAGAAGAATTACTCAAGATAGGGTAAAATCTCAATTTTTATAAGCTGAAGTGAAAATGAATCGTAATTTAGGCCATTTGGCCCTATTTAAATTTTTAATTAATTCATTTTTACCCACTTTTATATTAAATTACCCTAGAAAATATAATTTTATGGATTTTGTTGATTTCTATCGAGATCTCACACTCTTTTTGTCTAGACCTGGTATATTTGACAGGAAGTTGAACATTTTTAACGACCTCATCTTCAAAGAGCATGCTTAGACTTTATTCGAGCTCTTAAAAACAATGAAAACATTGTTTGTCGATCGATAGTTTAACCCTTTTTTGGTCTCGTCAGACTAATTACGAAAAATGAATACTCTTACCACTTTGGTTAGAAGAGTGTTCTCTCATATCATTTTATACTTTTTTGGGCCCGAGGGACTAAAATTTATGAAATAGTCAACTTTGGAGTTTGTTTTAGGTTCTTTTTAAACTCCCTAAACACTAAAAACCATTGAGTTTACCTTCTTTGGACTCGTAAAATTATTCATTGAAGGACGCATCTGGGATCGAACCCTTACTTCATCAGGCTCATTAAACATGTGAAGCAGAAATTACTGAAGGTCAGTAATACTGAGCATTTGTTATCCTCCTCAAGCTCATTAAAAAACAAAGAGGTAATCATCTATCTGGAAGGGGGAATAAATTTTGGGAAGTGGGTCAAGTTTCTGAAACATTACGACAACGTTTTTAGTCACCCTTGAACATGGCACTTGTCTTCATTTTCCTTACAGTTGGGTAATATGATTTTCTCTGAGTTGTACCATTCCCATGTGTTGTCATACTCTTTCAACTCCTATGAAGATAACCTTTGGTTGTCGTCACATTATGTTCTTGGTACTCGTCGAGTCAATGCTGCCAAGTCACTTATTGTGCCATGCAATGTTCAAGGGAAACCTCAACTTCAATCAACCTATGCAATCTTCTCCATTTTCATGCCTATCTTAGTCTGTGCATATTTTCTCTATCATCTCAAATCACTATCCTAATCAGTTTTGTGTTGATGGTGGGGGATAGATCATGGCCCTCCTTCGAAGAGTCTATTCCTATCAACATCAACCAATTATCTGGGAGTCGGACTTAGAAACCAATTATTTCCTTAGAGTCTGCATGCCTCAATCACAGGTTTCCTTGCTTTCGATAGTGGGTTTACACCATTGACCCCTGATCAAAATATTCCAACGAATGTTCGACTTCAACTCATTTATTCATGTTCGTTAGATTGTACTAGGGTACCTTGGGAGACATTGTCATCACTGGTGATTTCCCTTACACTTGTTAACAATATACACTAATGATCGTCAATCAAGTGGTTTCTACCATGTTTGACACCAACATATGTATTCACATGTTTAGAATTGTATCGATTCAGGATCGAGATGAAGACCCCGAGAACCTTTTTGGCATATACCAGTGTTATGTGCCTAACTTGGGTTCCGATGGAGGAAAATATTACTGATGTACACTGTCACATAGATCCACTTTATATTTGTTTGTGGCTATGTTGTTGTCATATTGTAGCTCCACTATTTAAAATCTCATGGCTACAACCTGATCGAGTCATGGAGCTATGGATCTACATTGTATGTTCAGTGGCAATATCCTTAGTCAATGATTTCATGGATCCGCAGTGTATTGGTCGTCGACCATTCTTCAAGTCCACTTTGTACCGAGCATGGGTATTCCCACCTTGGGATGATTCATATGTATGTTGTTTAATATTTTTTTGCAGCTTCCATCTGAATCCCTATTCCAAAACCCCTTATCGTACATCATTATGTAAAGTGTTTTGACAATCAGTGTTTTTCTAACCTCTCACTTTAGGGGGCAATCTGTTACACATAAAATTGTCACATCTAAGTGTCGCACCTTAATTCTGCATTCCTAACACTATGAATAACATTTTGTCATGTTCCCTAGTGATCAAAGAGAAGAAAAATCTATTTTCTAAAGGCCAGACACATGTCTTTCCCCTTGTTTTTTGGCTTAGTTGGAGCATTGACGCCCCCATGCTATGGCTAATACAGATTTTATGAGAAGAATGAAATTAATATAGATTATTAACAGATTCTTAACACAAAATAACAAAGATATAGTAAAACTGGTTTTCTATTCAATAATGAAATAAGCTAAAACTATAAAATGTAGCGGAAACAAGCTTGCTGGAATGGTGGCAGATTATCTCTAAGAAGAGATGTGACGGTTGCGCTCATTCGCAAAAAGATCATTAAAATGAGGCTCTGAAGGCATTTTAAAATAAACAGGAATTCCAAAAATCCTAGACATCCAAAAACCTAACCCTAGGAGATGAAGTGCCAAAAGTCATGTGGGCCCCGTTTGGGTAAGTTAGTACATTAACTTCCCGGGGTCGTAACTTTTGCATACGATCTCTGTTTTAGGCGTATAATAGCTCGTTGGAAAGGTATCATAAATTATGTTCATTTTGGGTCCTAAATCATACCATAGGATATCATTGAGAATCTCTATCCTGAAAAACCTTCATTTAGGCCCTCAAAATGGCCCTGGAAGTGATAACTGCTAAAAATAGTAAATTGCCAAAATTGCCAGAAAACTATTTTGAGCCAGTTGGAAAAGGTGGGTGGCCACCGATATCCATATGGATCAATGGCTCAAGGAGCGTCAATCTCAAGGCGATGCCCCTTGCTAGACCAAAAGGGAGTGTCACTGATGCCTCCTGCCAATGTCACTACATGTTATGGTGGTTTTAACCAATCCCACCTTATTTTATGGTTTGATTCTGAGATACTTCTTATGGTTCTGATCGAGTGATGATTCATAGGCTCGAGTCTCTCCTTTTTGGGTAATCAATCCTAACTTATGGAGGAAATATCTCTACCTTCCCTTGATATTCTAAGTTGGTTGAACCTCCCAAAACCTCTATATAAATAAGGTCTTTCAAGGGTAAAAGGTATCAAAAAGAATTAAGGTCTACAGTATACCAAAATTATGTTTCATTTGTCAGCATACAGTAAGGGTATAGATAGGAGGAGAATTGGAGAAGGTTTGCAACACATCATGATTGTAAGTTCCATTGTTTCTCATATTAATAAACTTGGCCTATTTCCCTATTTTCGTCTCTTTTCAAGTTTATGTATGAATTATTGTGGCATGGTTATGATAGTTTTTATCTAACTTGTTACAAGTAGTAGAAGAAGAGGATAGTTATATTTCTTTGCAGGTAGACTACGTTTGGAGCTGAACTGGATCCAACACTAGAATGACAAAGAGAAGTAAGGACAATCGAAAAAAAAGGTGCCTCCTTCTCTTCCTCTTCCTCTCTTATTTCATGCATAAATAGATGGAAATATG
>JASDQU010101449.1:66969-99042 GCA_032191745.1 Picea mariana
TTATTTCTTATCCTAGTCCTAGATTTCAACATTTCAACATTTGTTTTCAAGACCATAATAATCCTTCCAACCACCAACGGTTCTCTTCTCGACACTATGTTTCCAAATTAAATGGAAATTGAAATTGAGATTGATGCCCAAATATTTTTAAGATTGTACCTCTCCAATGGTTTTACAATGACCATAAAAATTGAAGGATAGTTTCTTTTCTTATATTTAATTATCATAATATTGGTTTTATTAATATTAATATTAAGTTCATATTTTTTATAGAATTGTTAGAGAACTTTGAGTTGTTTGTGAAGATTGTCAATATTTTTTGCAAGAATGACACTATCATCAACATATAAGAGAAGGATGACAACGAGTATGACCATGTTAATACCAATGCACCTCTTATAAATATTGCTCAATTATATTGATATAAAAAAAATGAGGAAAAATGGGGCACCCTTTCTTAGCACCAATATTAAAATTATTGTGGAATCACTATTCATTATTACACTTCATCTTAGCAATAATATTTTCATAGAGCCTATTTATAGCACTATAGATCTCTAGACCTAGTGTCAAAGGATTTTCTAAAATTTCAAGAAAATAACAACAAATAAGATTTTTTTTTTGTCTTTGTGATTCTCAGCAATCATTATAAGCACTACTACATATAGTGTTGAATTACGATGTGGAGTTTCGAAAGTACGAATAAAATCGACCATATTGTTGGACATTACTAAGTAATTATCAAATTTTATTATTTTTTTCTTGGTACCCCAACGTTTGTTGGCGTTTCGACGAAATTCAATCATCATCAGCATTCTGACTCTTATTCAACGGTTACCACAAGGGCCACAAGGGCCACATGGTGCCCCATCGTCAAACATAGATCATAGAGACATGTTTCTAAAACCACAATCTATAACAACTCACTCGAGGACCTATAAATACATGTAAATTTAATTATGATCGACTTATGTAACTACTATATAGAATGAGGTTGTCCCCATGGGGATGATATAAATATATAGGAATTCTCTAAATGATCGACGTTTTGTAACTTTTTGTCGGAATCCAGTGATATAAAGGTTGTAAGTAGAGTGATAGGAAAGGAGAGGCTTGTGAGAGAGACAACATGAGGAATCTTCGGAGAGAACAAAGGTGTGGGATTTGTATTTCACTTTGTCCGCCAATTTTGTAAGGGAGACCATAACTATGATGTTTGTCATATAAAGATTCTATTTTTATAACAATCTTATGGAAGATCAATACCTTTTTTACTCATACTTTTCTTATATGTGATGCTTGTTGTGATCTTTAGTGTTTTTCTACATTTTTTAAGAGATATTTAATACAATTTTACAATAATGTTTGAATCTGCCTACAAGAAAATTAGAAGGTATGGCTAAGAGGGGGAAATTGAAGGGGGTTAGTTATAAAATATGGAAGGGGAACTAGGGCGCCAAGAAGAGGCAATAAGTCCACTTTTTTCTCTCAAAAAATAGATATATGAATGAGGTTATGTTTGGTAAATAGTTGACAATGGAAGGGTTTGTTAGAGTGGACAATGCCCTTATTAAGGGTTCCTTAGGATCTATTGAACCTTTAATTCTAAGGTTTCAATCACCCCCTTTAAAAAATGATCCTTTAAAAGGGTTATTGATGTGAATAAACTTAACATCCTCTTCCTATAAGAGCCAATGTCAAATTGGGATAAAATAGTTAGCGATCTAAGCAAATTGCTTGGGGGTTGGAAGTTTAAATTCATTGATGCTAGAAGAAGGTATGTGGGGATCATTAGAAAAGTTGTCATCTATAAATACCTTAGTTTGTGCAATTGGAAACTTAAAACCCTTTTTTGTTGAAAAATACCAAAAATTGTTTTGTAGGACAGAGAAGGAAAATTTTTCTTTGGTGCAAATTGCATGCTAGGCTACACTAAAATGCACCCCAAGGTCTAAAATCTCATTCAATTTGAGTAGTTCAAATTATAAAAGAATTTATAAGTCATTTTACATAAGCCTATATACTTAGTTTTTCGTTTGTAGTAATAAAAGACTTAAATCTCATTCAATTTGAGTAGTTCAAATTATAAAAGAATTTATAAGTCATTTTACATAAGCCTATATACTTAGTTTTTCGTTTGTAGTAATAAAAGACTTTGTTGTGCAAAAATAGGCAAGAGATGCCTAGTAAAACCATAGAAATGCACAACTTGTTTGTAAAAAGTAAGTCAAGGTTTTATTATACCATAGATTTGAGTTGTGCAAGTTGTTGGGGGTGTGGTTTATCATATTAGACCTGATCATGTTGTTAATTTTTCAATTGCAATTTAAAAAATGGTTGTTGTGCAAAAGAGGCAAAGTTTGCCTTGTAAATTGGAAGGTCAAAACTATACTAAGTGACGAAATTAAAATGCATGCCCAAGCTTCCCTATAGCACCTAAAATTCTTTTATAAGTTGTGCGATGGATATATCTATATTTTGTACTTACCTATGTCATCTAAATTTAAATTTAAGAACATAAGAGGTTGATTTCATATGCCTAGATTTGAGATTTCATGTAAAACTAAAGTCAAAACTGCCTTAGAATAAAATGCACGCCATAGTCTCAATTTTGGACCAAAATGAGTGGTTCAACTTGAAGAAGCTGTAATGTGTGAATTTACACCTTGACATAGCCTTATATTGGCAATTCCGGACAAAAAACTATCTAATGTGCATAAAGGCTAAAAGTTGCCTTGTAAAACTAGAGGGCCAATTTGTTTAAGTTAGCTATAAAAAAGTGCATGCCCAAAGTTGGATAATCCTCTATAATATAATATTTAAGTTGTAAATTGATTATTAAAATATTTTTAACATGTTTGTACAATTAGGAGTTCATTTGCACTCTAATAAGGTTGATTTATATTCACAAAGATTCATGACCTTTTGATGAATCAAAGTTTGGTGGGTTATGAGAGAAATCAAGGTCAATGACTTATAATCAACCAATTATATATACAAAATGGAATAAAACTTAACTCTAATTTCTTCAATAGAATAAAAAGGTCAATATTACAAGTTACAAAATTGTAGAAAAGTAGTACATATTTTTATACCTTGGTTTATGCAATTTGAAACTTAAAACCCTTTTCCCTGCAAAAGACCAAAAAATGTCTTCTCGGACAAAGGGGGGAAATTTTGGTGTAAATTTTGCCTTGGTGCAAAATGCATGCTAGGCTACACTAAAATGTATGCCCAGATCTCAAAACTCATTCAATTTGAGTGGTTCAAATTGTAAATTATTTGTTAAGTCATTTTTCATAAGATTATATACTTGGTTTTTCATTTTTATTCATAAAAGACTATGTTGTGAAAAAATATAAAAGAGATGCCTAGTGAAACCCTATAAATGCTCAACCTGTTAGTAAAACATAAGAGAATGTTTTATTATACCTTATATTTGAGTTGTGAAAGTTTTTGGGGGCGTGCTTTATTATATTAGACCTATTCATGTTGTTACATTTACAATTTCTAGTTAAAAAAGGGTTGTTGTACAAAAGAGACAAAGTTTTCCTTGTAATTTGGAAGGTCAAAATTGTACTAAGTGACAAAATTAAAATGCACTCCCAAGCTTACCTATAGCACCTAAAATTGTTTTATAAGTTCTACAATGGATATTATCTATATTTTGTATTTACCTATGTCATCTGAAGCAAAATTTAAGAACACAAGAGGTTGATTTTAGGCACCTAGATTTGGGATTTCATGTAAATCTGAAGTCAAAACTGCGTTAGAGTAAAATGCACGTCCTAGTCTCAATTTTGAACCAAATTGAGTGGTTCATCTTGAAGAAGTTGTAATTTGTGAATTTAAAACTTGACATAGCCTTATATTAGTAGTTTCAGACATAAAACTACCTGATGTGCATAAAGGCTAAAAATTGCCTTGTAAAACTGAAGGGTTAATTTGTTAAAATTAGTTGTAAGAAAGTTCACATCCAAAGTTGCATAATCCTCCATAATTTAATATTTAATTTGTAAATTGATTATTAAAATATTTTTAACATGCTTGTACAAATAGGAGTGCATTTGCACTCCAATAAGAATGATTTCTACTCACAAAGATTCATGACCTTTTGATGAATTAGAGGATGGTGGGTTATGAGAGAAATCATGGTTAATGACTTTAACCAACCAATTATACATACAAAATGGAATAAAATTGAACTCTAATTTGTGCAATAGAATAAAGAGGTCAATATTACAAGTTGCAAGGTTGTAGAAAAGTAACACATCTTTATATACCTTTGTTTGTGCAATTTGAAACTTAAAACCCTTTTCCCTGCAAAAAGATCAAAAATTGTCTTCTAGGACAAAGAGGGAAAATTTTGTGATGGTCTAAATTTTTCCTTGGTGCAAAATGCATGCCAGACTACACTAAAATGCATGCCCAGATCTGAAAACTCATTCAATTTGAGTGGTTCAAATTGTAAGTGATTTGTTAAGTCATTTTGCATAAGACTATATAATTGGTTTTGCATTTTTAGTCATACGATACTTTGTTGTGAAAAAATAGGCAATAGATGCCCAGTAAAACCCTAGAAATGCCTGGCATGTTTGAAAAACGTAAGAGAAGGTTTTATTATACCTCAGATTTGAGTGTGAAAGTTTTTGGGGGTGTGGTTTATCATATTAGACCTATTCATGTTGTTAAGTTTGCAATTGCAAGTTAAAAAAGGGTTTTTGTGCAGAAGAGGCAAAGTTTGTCTTGTAATTTGGAAGGTTGCAATCGTACTAAGTGACCAAATTAAAATGCATGCCCAAGCTTCTATGTAGCTCCAAAAAATGTTTTATAAGTTTTAATATGGAGTTATATATATGGAAAATTTACCCATGTCATCTAAAGTGAAATTTAAGAATATGATATGTTGTTTTCATGCACCTAGATTTGGGATTACATGTAAATTTGAAGTCAAAATGACATTAGAGTAAAATGCATGGCCTAGTCTCAATGTTGACTTAAATTGAGTGGTTCAACTTGAATAAGGTGTAATTTGTGATTATACACATGTATATAGCCTTATATTGGAAGTTTTATTCAAAAACCTACTTGATGTTGCATAAAGGATAACAATTGCCTTGTAAAATCGAAGGGCCAATTTGTTAAAATTGGCTATAAGAAGGTGCACGCCCAAAGTTGGATAAGCCTCCATAATTTAATTTTTAAGTTGTAACTTGATGATTACAATAGTATGAAAATTACCATTGTGGTGGAAATTGCGAAAATGTTGCATTTGTAGCTTGTGTATGTATTGTAATTTTCATGCATAATTATTGTTTTACAAGCCATATTCATACTTGATACATATTCATAACAACAAAGATAACTCTATGCAATTACCATTGTTATATCAAAATGTCAAGTAGAGGAAACTACTTGTGTTTTACTCAAACATCTTGCAAACAAGATGAGAATGGTTGTGTATATGTGTATCTCAATCTCTAGTAACTTTTAAAGTATTACAGGCTTTGATATGTAACTATACACGCTCATAGATGTCAATAACTATACACACTCATACATGTCATTAACTACATAAAATAAATGCATTGTTAATAAATTGTCGAAATAATGATATATATTACGTCTTTAAATGTAATTACATTGAGTACATGGTATATAAACCAATGCTATTTTGTAACTACCCTAAGCTACTTGGGAGGTTTCTGCAAGCCCTGATCTTAAGATGAAGAAAAACATGCAAAGCCTCTCTTTGTTGTTGTAGAAGATTTTGATTGTTCTAGAGCTACAATAGGCACATGTTGTAATTGTTTCTCTAAATATTTAATTTTCTTTGCACAATTTTGCAATTTCTCTTGCAATCTTGTTCATCTTCTGCTTGCTTTTTCAACATTTCTACATTCTTCTTACACTTCTCGACAGTGTCCTATTTATTCTTTTCAAGTTTTTCCTTTTCTATTTTCAGTTGGGATCAAACTTCAACCAATTGAACCCTAAGTTTTTGTACTTATTTCTCAAGCTCTTGTTCCCTCAAATATTGTTTCTCCAATGTAGTAGACAAAATTGGCACTGCCTCAATTACCATTGTACTCTATAATTTCTGTTGCAAATCAACAATTTGGGATTTGAATTTTTGTAACTCCACATCACATCCCAAATGCTATGGCTTTTGTTTCTGCAAGAGTTCATTATTGGGCTCTTTAATCTTTTCATCTCTCTCAACTATATTCATCTTCAATGATTCCACCATTGGTGATGGGGCGTAGAGATTAGCTAGAGCACTACTTAATGAGACAGCTTCCCAATACATCTTCTCTTTTCTTTCTATGGACTTTTCCAAGTCAATTAAAGGCATTTGTTTTGCTTGAATTCCCTGAATTATATCTTTACCCTTACCCATACCCTAAAATTTACCTTTATCTCGATCTTTGCCAACTTCTTTACTCTGAATTTCTATTTCCTTTTCAAGTTATGTAATCTTCTCTTTTGTTGCATTGTCCTTACTTTTACCTTTTCCCTTACCCGTACCCTGACTTTTTCCTTTATCCTTACCATTGTCACCTTCTTTAGTAAGCATTTTTATTTCCTTTTTAAGTTCTCTAATCTTCTCATTTGTGTCGACAATTGTCATCTTTCTCTGATTCAACTTGTTACCTTGGTTAACATTTTCTTTCTTCAAACTGGTCACTATGTTCTTATATTCTTCAATCTCTGAATCATGCTTCTCACATTCCTCTATCACTTTTTTTTTCAAATTTAGTCTTTAAAATTAAAATAAATTCCTCTTTCTCCTTCAAACTCTTTTTTAATTCATCCACAACTGGATTACTTGGAGTTTGCAATGGAGGTATATTAAAAACATCTAGTCTTCTTTTCAATTCTTCTTGAAGATTTGAAATATTATTTTGATATGTAGCCAATGACATTTCGAACATTGCCTTGGAATTATCAATCTCCCTCTTACATTCCTCTGTGATGTCAGATACCTCACTTTGTAATCTAGCGATAACACGATCTTTTCTCTTTATTATGCTGCTTGATTCTTCTTTTTCTTCACAATTTTTGTTTGCATACTTGCAATGTTCTTCAAGCATTCAACATTATCCTAGAGATTTAGTTCACACTTTTCCTTCCAGTTGCAACAAGTTTGTAATGCATCATTCTATCAAATACCCAGAAAACAAATCTGTTATAAGAAATGTATGTTGGATTGTTCACATTTGAACTTGGAGAGGTAGAATCAACGCCCATAACATGGACATTATACTCAAGTAATTCCATTTTAGGAGGATCTCTATCAATTATAGTTTCTAAAGTAACACAAGATTCATCATTGTATGTTTCCATATAATGGTCCATACCTCCTTGCTCCTTAGCTTCATTCATAGATTTATGCAGGTCTCTTAAAGTTCTGACAACAATAACTTCATCTTGGGAAACTGTATCAGAATTGATTTCCACACCATCAACTGCAATTTGTTCATGTACTTCCTCAATGGTTTTCTTTGTTTTTTATCTCCTAACGTAGGTTTTAAGAGGGCTTGTTTGGTAATCGGGTCGATATAAATCAATAATGTTCTGTAGTGTGCCTCATAAATTAGGCTTAATCTTCTTCTTTTTTTTACTTTATTTAAGGGCAAAATGTAATTTTTTAGCCAATAGATGATGGTCATCTACGTCCCTGTCTTCGACTGAATAAATGAGCAGCCTCATGCAGTCACTGAAAATATTAGGCTTATGATGACTCATAATTGTCCTAAGGGAATTTTGAATCAAAGACTTGTATAGTCCCGGGGGAACATCTAACATTCTTAAACTATTCCTGGGAACATATATCTTTTACCTACATATTTTACTGTCCAACTCATTCTTTTCTATCTTGGTTTTTTTTTGGGAGTTAAATGTTTCTCCCCCTCTGCATAGATTTTTTTTTCTCTTGCAAACAAATTAGTTTCTAGATAAATGCTCTAGCCAAATAGTTTCAGTTCCATAGATATATCATCATAATTAGCTATGGTCATATCTATCTCCTCATTTTTGAAATTGAAGGGTCCAAACATAAAGTCAAAAAACTATGCTCTTCTCAGGATATTTAGCATACATATTGGACAATTAGATGTGTCTCTCCATGCATCAACACACTCCTGGAATTTTTTGACACTGAACTTTTCATCTTAGGGAGCACCTATTTCAACTACTAAGCCCATGGTAGAGGATGCCCCTATTTTATTGTGGCCATGGTTTTATGGTTTCAAAGTTGAAATGGGTTTTTGAGGAATGCACACTAACATGAATGGAAGTTTTGGAATGCATGTCCACACTGAGTAAACCCTTGGCAGGAAATTGAATTTTTTTTAAAGGATTTAGGGTTATATTGGTATATTTTTCTATAAAACACTTTTATTAAGAAAAGTAAATTAATATTTATAGATAAGATATAATATATTAAAAAAACTTTTACAAAACTTGTCGTGCATTTTTATAAGCACACTCAAGTATATTTGTAGCATTTTTTAACAATGCACTTGGGATTTTTGAGAATTATTGAAAAATTTTCATCCTCTCAATGAGGGGAAGTACTTGGGGGTTTTCCCCTGGCTTTGTAACTTGGAAAAAAAAATAATTTCTAGAATGTGTCGGGATAATTTTGAAAGAAAAAATTACAAACATTGCCGACTATAATTTAAACACACACACTCAATCTCAAATTAAATGATAAGCAATATATCTTGCATTCATTTGAAATAAATCATAGGTGTGGGAGACTTACAAGTACTTCGAGTTTCTTAGATTTTGGGACTCGAGAAACAACTCAACATACAAAGTTAACTACATATGTGCGTTTCCAAACAACTTTTCAAACATGGGTTCAGGTTTGTTATATGATATGCCATAGTATCATCAATCATACACAATGGATCAACATCCTTTTTCATTCATATTCATACGAAAACCATTCATATAGGCTAAGGAAAAACCATTTAGGGTTTCATCCACCATAGGACTGCATAACATGTCAAGGGAGTGCATTTTTATAGTGTACACATGCATTTGTCATTAACAAGGTGTGCATATTCATCCTTACTATGTAAACATGCAATCCCTGCATGCGCTCGACGTGCAATTTCAACTTTAGGTGTGCATTTTTCCCTTACAGGGCATGCATTTTCCTCAATACCTTGTTTTCATGTAATTTCATTAGGTCAATATACAATTACCAACACAAGGCATTTTTTTCCTAGGGCATGCATTTTTCATTAGCCCTGTTTTCATGCATTTTTCATTTTTACGACTTGCATTTTTCACCATGGAGTGTGCATAATTTATCTGAACGAATGGATGTTTCATAAGCCTATATATCCCTGATATAATCATACCAATTTCACCATTGGGTGTGCATTTCCCTTAGTCTGGCATGCATTTCAACAAGGCCATTTTTAACAATTTGACCTCTTTGTTTTACAAGGCATTTTTTACCCTTTATGCACAACATAAGTTTTTTTGTATGAAAATGCTCACTATGTCCTCTAAAATGCAAGCCTAAGGCATAAAATATTTTATTCCTCATTGTATTATGGGTATGTTACAGTTTCCCACCCATCCAATCCTCATTGTTTCCATTACTGATTTTCCATGCTAACCATTTGACAAATAATGGAAGGATTAATTAGGTTTATGTTGTTGCATAAACCCCTAATTCAAGCTTATAGTCTCCACATCTAAAAATGCACACTCACACATAAGAAATACATGTATTGTTTTTAAACTCTAATTTCTTCCTTTGTGCAAAATGCACGTCGGGCTTCACAAAAATTAACACCCAAGTCTTAAAACACCTCCAATTTGAGTGATTCAAATTGTTGAGGGTGTCTTAGATAATTTACAACTATGTACATATTTTTATTTTCATTTTCAAACATAAATGTGGTTGTTGTGTAAATGAGGAAAAATATTCCGTGTAAATTGAAAGACCAAAACAATAGAAAGCGACCTAATGGAAATGCATGCTCATGCTTCTATATAGCTCCAAATTTAGTTATAAAAGATTTGGGGTGAATATAATGACATTATAAATCTATATGTATCACCCTAAGTGCAGTTTCAAATGAAATAGGACTTCTACCTTGAACCAATATTGAAGACTTTCTACCCTTGGATGGGGTGTCATCGCAAGAGTTATGGCAATACACTCAATGGATGCACATTCTACCACCCTCCAGCTCCTCTTCCAATATGGTCATGTGGATGGAATGCTCATCAACTATGACAGTCAAAGTTTTAAAGTGATTACTAGTCTGGTATGTGTGAGAGGAGATATGGTGATCTCTCATAGTACAACAGAAGCTGAGAGTCATCAACGCAACAATTTGGATCTTGTCACTTGGTTAAAATCACATTTAATGGTTGATAGGATGGAAGAAAGGTTGACATATGTGGGAGGTCTGTTGAATTTTGATTTTTTACCCTTGCGTTGTATGTCAATTTGGCTTCATTAGTTGTCGTTGGTTCTTTGCTCGACCACCCACTCTTGTCTCCTTTTCTTTTTCCTCTTTTGTATGTCAAGGGAAAGGGGTCAAGCCAGGCGGGGCCAGATCTCTTCTTGTCAGGGTGGTGCAGAGTTTGGGATTCAATAGTATTCAAGGGGAAATTTAGAGAGGGATACATCTATTTCACCACGACGCTAAGAGGAGAAGAGTGTCCTTCTTATGGATCCTACCATGCAGTCCAACTTGAAAGACATTTGGACATGGGGGATGTAAAGTAGAATGTGTAGAAGATACAATCGACCTCCAGAAAAATTTCGAGATCCAGACTCAAGGTCAAACCCCAGCCTCAAGAAAGCAGGAGGAACATTCTCCTAAAGATCCCAAATGACTCAATCTGAATCCAAATCTGAGTCAAGGGAATTTAATCTGAAGGAAGATAAGATGTAACTTATATTTGAATTACAGGGGGAAGTTGTAGACTTGTGGTTCAAAATGGAGCATATGGATGCCAAACTTAATTTTCTATTGAATTTGTGCTCCCGTTCAACGAATCATGAAACTACCCAAGATCTAGACCTCCTAACCATAATCATCTTGGATGTGCCCATCCTATTTCAGCCAGGTCGTTCTATCAGCATGCATAGAGGACAAGCTAAGGACATGTTTCATAGCATTCATGGTTTCCTTTCTTAATTTGTAGACCTACTTGCTAGTGGGTTCATAATTTTGTTGTCTATATTTGTCTTATGGTCTGAGACTACTCTGAGTCTTTCATCAAACAATTACAACACTCTATTCCCATAGTGGCATTTTATTTTTTGAATTATGTTGCGGCTTGGGTTGGTTTCCATCAATGACAGCCCAAGTTCCAACAAAATTTGACTGTTATCTCTGTGGCTATTTGAAGGTAATATAATTTCTAACTTACAAAAAAACGATTGAAGACTTTCTATAAAATGGAGGGTAAAATTTTCTTTATGTAAAATGCATGCTCATGACTCATATGGCCTCCAAATTGAGTGATTCAAATTGCGGAGTTTGTTATATTTTTTCATTTTAAATCTTGTAATACATTTAGTTGTTCATTTTCAAACTAAAAACCCTCTTCTATGCATAGAGGCTAAAAAATTCCTCGTAAATGCAAAAGAATGCATAACAAAGCATGAAAATAGGGCATGATTGAAAATACATGCCCTTCCAATAGAAATCCATGCATAGTGTTGGTAATTTACATGTTACAAGTTACAAAACTATGGATATGTTGTAAACCCTAAAGACTGTATACTAGGGTGATATCTCAATCTTTTTTCCTTTCCCTAATTTCAACAATATTGGATTTTGACACAATGTGAAAGGTTGGAGGATGCATGCCACCCATTTAATAAAAATGTTTACAAATGTTGGAAGGATGTTCCCCAACTATTTGATGAAATGGAAACCATAAAATTGTTTCCCTTTCCTTTAATTCCTCTCACATGGGGTCATAGATCCTCTTCCTCTCTATTATGTGTATTATGTTTTTTTGGACTATAGAAATGCATTTACATGTGTGAAATTGGTAGAATACATTTGTATATTGTACTTATATTGATTCATTGGATTTTGTTGTAACAGTTGATTACAATGCCATATAACATTACTCCAGAGGAAAATGATAGGACGCTTCAAAGGTTATTTGCGACATTGGAAGCAAAGGGTGATAGGAAATGTTATTGTCCTTGCAATCAATGCAGGGGATTCAATAGAAGAAGACTTTTAATAACAATAACTGAAATGCATTGTAAGCAATTTTGACACGTTGAAGGGGGGTATGAATATCGTCCCTTGGTAATTTTGTACTCATTATATGTTTTTGTATTGATTGTATTCCTAGAACTTTCTATCCTTTCAATATTTTTACATACACTAATATTATTTGATATTTTGTACTTATAAAGAAAGGGTGTCCTAAATGCGATATTGGGAATGTGCCAAGTAGCAGTAGAAATCATGTTGTACACACTGAGGAAGATGGAGCGAATATTGGAGCTCAAGTTAGTCCTATGGAAGAAGATGACACTGATAATAGTACAATTGAGAATGATGGTGTAAAAATATTGATCCGGGACACCTTTGCTCAAATGGATGACAATTTTGATGACATTCATGTTGTACCTCTGATTGAGAAATTGTAAAAACCCCTTTATGAAGGCTCGAGGACAAATCTTCTATCTGTTATATTGTTGTTGGTGAACTTGAAGGTATTGAATGGTGTCAAACACTTGTCTCACCTAGATCATAAGGTATGTAATATAATTCATCACATATACATAAAAGGTCTAGTTTTGTTTTGTTTCTCTATTCTTAGTGTTATTAATTAATGTGTAAATTAAGGATGCAATATTTAATATTAATATTATTTACATTAACTAGTTATAATTTGCATTGTAGATTGTTAAGTGAATTTCTCCTACCATCATCAAATACTTTACCTTGCACATATTGAGAATTATCTTCCATTGTGAAAGATATTGGAATGCAATATCAAGCTATTGATGCATGTCCTAATGATCATATTATATATTATGGACAATATGCATCGGAAACGAAATTCCCGCAATGTCAAATCAGTGGACATTAAACCGATCAAGTAACACAACACGTGCCTCACAAGGTTCTTCGTCGTATTCCCATAATTCCATGTTTGCAGCGAATGTTCAAGTACCTAAGCATAACACAATTTATGGATTACCATGCAGGGAACAAAACTGAAGATTGTGTTCTTCGAATTCCTCCAAATGGCTCTGAATTCAGATAAAGAGCACGTCCTGAGGGTTCTATGGTATATCAATCATTTGTGTATATTAGTCATTAAATTCCTAAATTAGTAGCATATATGAATGTGCCTCTCATTTAGGATGTCAACTCCATCAAAAAATTTGAAGGGGAAGTCCGTTGGGGAAAGGTAGAGTGAGGAAAGTGAAAGGTAATTAGATCATATAGATATACAATACTTTTGTTCATTCATTTTTATCTATATAGTACCTATTTAATTTGTATTCTTCCATCAATTATTAAGCTTTTTCATGGTACTTAATTATTGATGAATTGTTATTTTTTCATATAGCTGGTCGAGAGTGGGATGCACTACATTTATATGTCGCAAACAATGTTTATTCAATAAAGGTGTTAGCACTAGAAGTCACACCTAGACTGTTGTAGATGTAATCCTAATACCCATCAAAATGTGAATAATAATGTTTTAAAAAGAGTGGAAAATGGATATGAAACTCAGTTTATGATGTCAATCACAAAATCTTCCATGAAATACACACCAGCAAGCAAGGCTTTGAATAGCTTCAAATAAGTATTAAGAGATATAAATGAAAGATATAAGACTTTGCAAGGAAAGTGAAATATGTGTATTATTTTACATCAGGTATTTCTAGAACACATATGGAAGAAAACTCATTTGAATAAGAACATCTTAATCCAAAGAGAAAAACACTTTGATAAACTTGCATAAAATACCACAATAAATCATTTACTGCAATGAAGAAACACACATCATGATGAATGCTTCACTAAAGACCAATACCAAAGTGAGATAGAACATAGATGACAGTAGGAAAAAGACTAATTTTTCAACATTAAACATTCTTGAGTCTGGTACATACATCAGGAAAAATTTTGTTACAGTAATAAAAGACTAAAGATAATAGTTTTTCTCCTCAACCATTTGAACCGCATCTCCAATTACAATGCATCGTAAATAACCAAAACATCAAAATGAGCCTTTACCATTCGCCCCTTAACTTCCTCATAGGATTCCGTGCCTAAGGGAAGCGTGGCAACATGTGTACAACAAGAAAATAACAAAATGCTATTTTGTAGGAAAATGTTGGCAACGTATTCAACAACCTTTAACAACTGGTGATGTAGCTTTACTGCATGCAACTCCTTGAGGCAGGTGGCCTTCTAATGTGAAACTAAACCTATGAATGTTGGTATGAGTTCAACTTGACACCTAACAATCCCTCTCTCCTTAAAAAATCTTCATAAATCTAAGTTCGTAGCATAGTGTTGCAAACTATCCTAAAACACCCAGTTCACAGTGCCAGTGAATCCAGGCGATGTGAACTTTCCTGTAGAAGCTTGTTTTCTTGCAAAAATGATTCTGACATTTAAAACGTGTACCAGTAGTAGGATAAACCTTCTAGAATATACAAACTCATTACAACCTGAAGTAACCTTGGAGAAAACATAAAAAAAATGCTAAGTTTAGCTCAAAATCCAAAATCATCACTTAGTTTTGTAACTGGATGCAAAAAGTAAACCATGAAAAAATGATGTTGATGTGGAAGATCATCTTGTATTCATATTTTGGTTCTGGTACTACTTCTAGTAGACACCTTAGCCAACATATCTAAATTTGTTTTTTCCACTTCTTCTTTGAAAGGTTGTAACTCTGCTTTTAATTTCCTAATTTCATCTTGGCAAGCCCTCTCATGCTTATATACATTCTTGAGTTTCCCGTGAAGGGGAAATGACCTCTTATCCATGAACCTTGCTTTATCAATTGTATCCTCATATAGATCTGACATCTCCTTTAGCTTAATTCAGGACTCCAAATATTCCTTTTTCAACTTGTCAATTTCAGTGTTTGCATCCTTAAGCTGCCTTCTGAGTCTTTTGAAAGTAGGGTTACTTTCACGAGGAGTGATGATATCAATAACCTCCATGGGATTCTTGGAAAACTGAAATTTGTCCTTTTGTTGAGATGAAGCTTCCGATGTATCATATTCCATAGGGACATGTTATTTAGTTGCTGATTTAGTAAAATGTCTTCTAGATTTAATTGTTTCTGCAACAACTAGTGGGGAAAAAACAAGTTTTTTCCCTTTCAACTTCCTTTCTTTTCTTGATGGTATTTCCATAAGTGTAGGTTTTTCCACAGGTGAAACTTCTATGTCAAGAGGTTGTTAGGGACCAACTTCTTCTTCTTTATCAGTAGCCTCAAAATATTTATCACTCCTAGTCATCCTCCTCTTCTTGCTTGAATATGAATGTACAGTCTTCTCAACAGGGTAAGAGTTTGTCTTTTGGACTGTGGTGTAGGAGCAATATCTAATGAAAATCTAATGCAACTAGGAAAGTTTCACAGTTATTTTTAGTCTTCTTCAAATCTTCCATTACTAACATCTTGATTAAACCAGAGTGAAAAACATTGTGTCCACCTACTTAAACTTTTCCTGGACTCTATCTGACATCTTTCCAATACTCCCGAAAAGGTAAAATGGAAGGTTCATGGATTCTCTCCAAGTGAAGTGTAGTCGTAATATGATATGGTATTGATATACCATATTGAACCTTCCTTCACATGTGAATTACCTTTGGATGACCCTGAGCATCTTTTCAAAATATTCCAGCATGTGATTTCTAGGCACTCCTTTGGATAGGTTATCTCCTTGATATCTAGGTTTAAAGAATTCCTCTGAGAAAGAAGAGTTCAAAGACATGGCTTTAAACCACTTCTCACCACAATCAAGTATCTTTGTAGCTACAGAAATAGAATGCTCAGAGACTTCAAACTCCAACATACCCACCTTAGTATTTGTTCCACTGAAATTAAGTGCAAACTGATTAGCCACTTCAGGATTCCCTCTTTGCATTTTCTGACAAAAATTAAGGGAACCCACCCTCTGGAAAGCTTCCTTGAAAAATGGTTCAGAATTGATGAGTTGCGTGTCATGTGGTTCATCTCTCATCATCTATCCCCCCTTGTGGATCTTCTTGCCTTGTTGAATGTTCATAATTATTTCCTTGAAAACCTCATGTAGCCTCTTATGACAGTTGTTACATGAAATATAGAATAAAAAAAGAATTTTTAGGGTTTGATTACATAGTTGGCATACTTAGGGTTCACCTGACTGAAAAAACTTATACACGACAATAGTATGAAGTTGAGAAAATTGTAAGTAGGGAATGCTAAGAGGGACAACAATTCAATCTGAGTGAAACTCCAAACAAGAAAAAAGAGACAATTCTATGTAAACATAGGGTTGCAACACCAACAACTGGTTCGCAGCACCAGTCTACAATGCACAATTGAACTAGGATTTATGAAGGACTGACAAGATTTTCCATGTCTGAGAGGGAATATATAATGACTAGTTAAATCCTAGGCCTTAGAAGGATTTCAATTTTGAGAAGGGTTTGGTCAATCAAAAGACAGAGGGTTCGTAGTGCCAGTCTACAACGCACAATTTGCAGCGCAGGGTTATAATGGACAGTTTGCAGTGCAAAATGGGAAGTGGGTAATATTACTATTTGAAAGAGGAAAATGTCGGACGACCCTGTGAAATAAAAATCTTGAAAAATGACCAAGGTTTAGAACACCATGACTGTGGGTTTTAATGGTGCATAGAATTGGCAGCACATTGAATATTTAACAGTTCACAACGCCAAAAATACACAACAACTTTACATTCTCGATCAATCATTTAAGCAACATACAATTGTCAAAAGGAGTACCTGGTATGTCTGAACTTAGGCTGGTGCTTTATGAACTTGAGTTGGACTTCAAACTCGAGTCTGCAACGCCAGTTTTCAAACTCCAGTAGCGCGCTTCATGGAAACTATTAGAGTTGTTCCTTGACATAATCCTGAAAATCATAATGAATTGAATGCGATGATGACGATGAGATCTCCCCTGACACGTTTTCAAAGTGAAATGATGAGATATTAGTGCACAAGGTACTTCTTGGTACCTTGCGAACTTTTAGGTGAGTTGACAACAAGTAAATTTGACATCTGATTTGACCTCTAAATGGTTGGAAAATGACATAATAAATTTTTTTGTACACACCCTTGAGACAAGACATACGATGATGATGATTTTAAGACCAGGGTTGAGACCCATGCTGACCCTTATTTCCTTCACGATGATAAATAATAGCATGACACCAAGGCTCTAAACCAAGACTAAAAACAAGACTATGCTTATGGAAAAATAAAAATTTGAGTTATGACATGAGATATAACCCAAAGCCTAATATTTAAAGACCCTATGACTCAAAACAAGAAAAATCCAAGGATGCTTTGACCCATACACATCCTATGTCCTAACATCTGGCTCCACAAGGGATGGAGACCTCCCTATGAAGCTCCCAAAATATGAAGTTCCAATGCCTTATCCATTGGTAAAGGAGTCATTATTAAAATAAAACAAAACTAACTAAAAGACTGGTATTTACAATGAGATGAAGCCACCTAGGCTTTAGAAAAAAAAAATTCTTTATAAAATGCCCATTTATTGGGCCACCGGGAATTTCAGCATCTTCCAAATTTTGCAACTTAAAAGTATTATTTTGCAAAACTTCAAAAATTTTAAAAGGACCAACCCAAAGGGCTTCAAATTTACCATGTTTTCCCTTATCTTTCCTTTGAGCATCCCACTTGAGTACCAGGTCTCCAAGATGAAAATATTCCTTCTTCACTTTCTTGTCAAAAATGTCTTTGATTTTTGGTTGATGACTCTATGCTTTATCAAAAAACTTCTCCTTGGTTTGTTGTACTTCCACAAGTTGATGCATCCTCCTAATCATATCATCTGGTGCCCGTACTTGATCTTGAAGAAACTTTTCCACAGGTAAGGCTAAATGAGCAGGGAAAATAGCTTCAGTTCCATAAACTAGCTGAAATGGTGTGGTGCCAATTGACCTTTTGGTGGTTACCTTGTCTACCCATAGGTTAAACTTCAACATTGAATCCCATGACTTCTTATTATCTTCCAACAGTTTTATGATGATCGTCACTAAGCTTTTGTTGGAGGATTCTGCTAAGCCATTACCCCGAGGGTAATATAGAGTAGATTGGATAATTTGAATACTAAATTTTTCACAAAACTTCACCAGAGGCTCAATTTTAAAGGCTACAACATTATTAGTAACAATTTAATTAGGACAACCAAACCTTGATAGAATATCTTCCAGGAAACCATTAACCACTTTGTGTGTTGCATTTCTAGTGGGAATGGATTGTATCCACTTGGTGAAGTAATCAGTAGCAGTCAGAATCCATCGATGCTGGCCACTTGAGGATGGATGAATTTATCCAATAAAGTATAACCCCCACTGCTGAAATGGGCCAGATACCACTATAGGTTCCAGAGGAAAAGATTTGAGTTGTTGTTTTCCTGAGAATTTATGACATTTGTCACAAGTTCTGATCTTTGCACACACATTAGTGAATAAACTAGGCCAAAAGTACCCATCTCTAAGTATATTTTATGTTGTAGTCCTCCAAAAGTGATGACCTCCACATAGACTCTCATGAAATTCAATCATAGTTTGTTTTTTCTCTTCTGGATCCAAACATCTTAAAAGAACCCCTACAAGATCTTTCCAATATAGAATTTGATCAAGAATGCAATACCTGACTGCTTGAAGCTTCAAAGCCCTCAATTTAGTCTTCTCAAGTCCAGTGGGAGGTTATAAATTTTGCAAGAAATGGATGAGGTCCTTATACCAACTGCATTTTTCCAATTTTGAATTGATTTGCAAGATGTTGTTAGGAATATTGGATTGCTGATTTATAGAGTTAGTACTCATGAAATTCACTCCTAGTGCCTTAAAATTTGATTCAACCAACAATCTAGCTAAACCTTGACCCTTTACCAACTTGGTGGGTTTCATCTCAAGATCAAACTCCAAAATCTTGTCAATCCAGTTACTTCTTTTCCCATCTATATCAGGTTGAATCAAAATTTATTTCACAAATCTTGAAGGGACATAAGCAATAATTTTTGAGTGAAGAACATATACCCTGAAATCTTTTAGAGCTTTGACTAAAGAATAAGCTTGTTTCTCCATGACTCCATATCTGACTTCAACATCTCTCAAGGCTCTACTAAAAAAATAAATAGGCTGCTCCATTCCATCTGAATTCTTCTGAAAAAGGACAACAACTAATGTATCATTTGAGGAAAAGGAAAAAATAAAAAATTCTTTTGAGTAGTTAGGACTGATTAAAGCAGGAGCATCAGTTAATGCTTGTTTTATTTTCTCAAAAGAACTCATATCTTCTAGTGTCCATTTTACTTCAGTCACTTTTCTTAATACATCAGTAATGAATTTCACTAACTCAACAAAGCTAGATATAAATCTCCTCAAAAAGTTTATTTTACCTAAGGACTGAATTTATTTCTTGGATCTTGGGAGAGAAAGACTTTTGATATCCTCTACTCTATTTGGATCAATTTTTACTTCTTCAGCTGAGACAATATGTCCTAACAACTTACCTTCCTTCATGGAGAAAAGAGACTTCTTTGGATTAAGGGACAGCCCATACTTTCTGCACTTCAAAAATACCTTCTCTAAATGCTGGTAATTCTCTTGATCAGACTTGGAAAAGACTGTGATATCATCCAATTAAATAACCACAAACTTGTCTTTTTATCCAATAAATGCAATGTCCATTTCACATTGGAAAGTTTCCCCTGCATTCATGAGATCGAAGGGCCTCTTGGAATACATGAATGTACCCCAAGAAGTAGTAAATGTTGTCTTTTCTCTGTCCTCTGGTAACACATAAATGTGAGTGTAGAACGAAAACTTATCAATCACTGAAATCCGTACTGAGCCTGTCGCCCTTGGCAAGATATGCTCCATATTTGGTAAGGGTTAGTTGTCTTTTCTAGAACATGTGTTTAAGTTTCTGAAGTCAACACAAATCCTGATATCACCATTCTTCTTGACCAAATTATCTATCCAATCAGAATACCTCAGAGGTATAATGATCTGGGCATCAAGCAATTTTTTGACCTCTTTCTCCATAATGGGAAATAAAATAGGGTTGATCTGCCTTAGTTTCTGTCTGAAAGGTTTGGTGTCATCTTTCAAAGGTATTCTATACTCAATGATTCTAGTATCATAAGTTTCCAAGTCTTCATACTTCCATGCAAAAACGTCAGCAAATTCTTTCAATAGTTTGATATATTCAACCCTTTGATTTTTTGACAAACTACTGGACAATTTAACATATTTAGGTTCCTCTTCAGTACCTAGATTACATTCTGTCAGATTTGAATTTTAATTAGAACCACTCACTTTCACATCCACATCATTATTATCAAAAAGTCTCTCCAAGGGAACCAATGCTTAACATTATTAGGTATAGCAGGTCTATATTTCACCTCAACATCGTACTTAGGCTTTGGAGGTAGTGGGATTTTAAAAATACTGGCAGAAACATTTAAGGAATCAACCATGTATTAGCCTCTCTAGGAAAAAAATATATGTAGGTCCCAAACCTCATTCCTATAAGTTCTTAGTCTTGGATTCTTTTCTTGATAGATGTTTCTGACTTGATGTATAATTATCTCTACATCTCCAAAAATTGACAATTCTTCAATTTTCATGTCCTTTGAAGCTCTAAGCCCCAAAACTAAGTCTTCATATTCTTCTATGTTGTTTGTGGTTTCAAATTCCATCTTGAAGGACAAGGTTATGACCTCCTGAGAAGGAGAAATTAACACTACTCCAGCACCAACATTATCATTGGAAGATGGACCATCAAAATACATTTTCCATGTTTGAGCACCTTGTCTAGTTGTCTCACATGTTGTTGTTGACTAATTTTTTATTTCCAATGGTGACTGAGGAAAATCAGTAAGATGCAGAATGCTAGATCCTAAATTAGTGTCAACAACTTAGATGCGATGGTTTGTTGGGTTTCCCTCATCACTTATGATATATGCAAGTTGTGTTTCTCTATACAACCTTTTGTGTTCACCCCAAAAGACTAGTATGGTAGCATAAGAAATATCCATTTGCAATGTCCCTCCTAACCTCTTGATCCACGATCTAGAAAAAAACATCCCAAATTTGGGAGGAACATCTGCAACTACAATATCTATGACTATGCTCTTCCTAGGTAGTTGAAAAAGAGTGACAACTAGATCTTTAATAACTCCAAGACGTTTTACTTTTCTTGAGTCAAAATAATACAAATCATGATAGGCTTTAGTAATTTCCAGATCTAATTCATCCATGACAACCTTAAGCATCAAGTTGTGGGATGCACTTGAGTCCATAAGACAATTGTGCAAAATTTTGTCATGTACATTCAAAGAAGTGTAAACGGGAGGAGAGGAGTCATCTCTGTATTCTACCAGTGGTCCCAATATAACTGTAGGGTTCTCATCCTACAAGTTAATTGAGTCTATTGAACGGGAAAAATATTCAGGCTGCAAAATCTTTGAAATAGATTTCTTGAAATCTTCATTTTTCATCAACTCTAGGAGTGGGACAAGAATCTTTATTTTCTGTATTTCATTATCAAAATTAAAATTGGATTGGGATTTTTGAACATTCTTTGGCTCTTGAACATGAGCCTTGATAACGGGTTGATTGTTTCGTTATATTGTTTCTTTATTTGGTGCATCCATTGTCTTGGTAGGGGTATCTAATTTTTTAGGCTGAGTAGATGTACTTGGTTTTCCCTCCTTCTGTTTTGACCTCAAATTATAATTGTTTTGAGTTTCATTGACTTTTTCTCCCTTACTTAACTCATTCAATTGATTTACCATTAAAGATTATTCATAAGAAGTCTGGTTTAAATGAGGGGAGGCAATTGTATCCCCCAAACAATGAATCTGTTGATCTGCTTCCTCCTTATTTCATTCTTCAACATCAACCGAATTGTTCTGTAGAGGAGTTTGAACCTTCTGATCCTCTCTATTTCTCTGATCTCTCTGTAGAATTTGAGGTGTATTATTTGGCCTTCTAAAATTATTTATGTTTCCAAAATCTTGAGGGTTTCTATTTGTTTGTCTCCCTTCAAGTTTTAATCTTTCCATTTTAGCAGAAAGTGACTTAACCAACTTAGTCAATTCATCAACTTGGGGATTAATTCTTGAAGCATCTGAAGATGAGGTTTCTTCTATATCTATCAGATTTTCCCCTCAACTTATCTGCTGCTAATATATTTGATTCAACCTCTAGTGCAACGTATTGCATATGAGACAATGATGTAGATCTTCTTTCTCTCAACAAAAGACAAAATTCTGGGTCAAAATCATTTTCATAAGCTATTTTAGCAGGAGTTTTAGTGGGTTTAATCTCAGTAGGAATTTTGTTATGCACCTTGTTAAATCTTTTTGAAAAATCAGACACTAATAAGTCTTTTTTGTCACCCCAATGTCTTAAAAATGAATCATCTAGGGCTTCAATTACATCTATTGATCTAGGAGCTAAAATTATAAACTACTTCTTAGATTCTCCATCTAGACTTTGCACAAAAACCCTCATCCAAATATATTCATTTTCAATAGTCAAATTATCTGCATAATTGTAAAATGAAGTAAGGTGTTCTTTTGCATTGATATCTTCCTCTCTTGTAAATTTAGGCATGTACTTAAGGTAATCTCCTACTGGAAAAAAATTCATCGGCTGAGGAAGCATTAATGGTACATACCTAGTAGCCACAATGGCATCCATTATGTTATGAGGAGGATTAATTCATGCCATTTTATTTGGAAAAGGAGGATTCTAATTTTTAGGAGAAGTAGAAGGTGACTTAATGGGTAAAGATTCAATCTATATAACGAGTAGTTTTAAAAAAGGAGGAGTATAAGGTGGAGAGGATTCATATTTAACAGAAGGTGGTTGGGACTTGGATAGAGCTGGGGGGATCTCAACAGAAACTGAGGTTTTTTCTTCTTCTTTAGTTATAGGAAACTTAAAATAATAGGGATAAGGAGAACCTAAGAGAGGGAAATCTTCCAAACTTTCAAGTCTAAACCACTTTACAATTTCAGGAGATGCAAGAAAATCAAAACTTTCCAAGTTTTCTTCTTTCAGATCAAGGGGAAAAGTTGAGTATTCTACAGGAAAATCTCTTAGTTCTAACTTTACAGGAGTTTCGGTAATAGGTAAATGAGAAACAACAAGTGGTGTATGGAAAACAGAGTCAGGTAGGTTTCCAGAAGTACCTGAAAATTTAGAAGAGGAGGCTCCTTGCAAAGATTTTCCCTTCTTTATGATGTTTTATGGATCAGGTTCAGGTGTAGCTAGAGCTGACTATGGGTTAGACCTCGTGTGCCTACTCTTGGGAGACACAACTAAACTTTTGATTCTCCAAGTTCACTATGCAGTCGTTCTATTTACTGATTTATGTACACCAACAAAATCAGCAGTGTCTTTGTCGTACAACCCAGGGAAATGTCTTCAATCTGTTCTCCGACAATTATGTCAAAATTGTTAGCACTAGAATTCACACATAGAATGTTGTAGATGTAAGCCTAATACCCATCATAATGTGAATATTAATGTTTTAAAAAGTGTGGCAAATGGATGTGAAACTCATTTTATGGTGCCAATCACAAAATATTCCATGAAATACACACCAACAAGCAAGGCTTTGAATAACTTCAAATCAGTGTTAAGAAATATAAATGAAAGATAGAAGACTTAGGAAGGAAAGTGAAATATGTGTATCATTTTACATAAGGTATTTCTGGAACACATATGGAAGAAAACTCATTTGAATAAGATCTTCTTAATCCAAAGAGAAAAGCACTTTGATCAACTTGCATAAAATACCACAATAAATCATTTACTACAATAAAGAAACAAGCATCATGATGAATCCTTCACCAGATACAAATACCAAAATGAGACAGAACAAAGATGAAAGTAGGAAAGAGACTAATTTTTTGCCATTAAAGATTCTTGAGTCTGGTACATACATCAGGAAAAACTCTGTTATAGTAATAAGAGACTAAAGATAAGATTTTTTCTCCTCAACCATCCGAACCTCATCTCCAATTACAATGCATCTTAAATAACCAAAACATTAAAAGAACCCTTTACCATTCACCCCTTAACTTCCTCATAGGATTCCATGCCTAAGGGAAGCATGGAAACAAATGTGCTGGATTACTGAGAGGGGGGGTGAATCAGTAATAGAGCAATTTAATCATTTTTAACTATAAAATGCAAGTTTTATATCAATGTAGAATTATCATCCAATAATTGCAGAGTAAATAAATGAGGAATTATACACATACACAGTACGCCAATTTTTTTACGTGGAAACCCAAAGTGGGAGAAAACCACATAATGCTTTTTCTTATATGTCTTTAAGAATTACATTCATTGGAGGAACCAACTTCCTTTGTTTTCCAGCTACAACTAGAAGGAGGCTCCAACCCCCTAGTTTCTCAGGCTACAACATGAAGGAAGATCCAACTCCCTAATTCTCTGGCTACAACAAGAAGGAGGCTAAAACCCCTCTATTTTCTCCTTCTACAACTTGAAGTTGGCTACGACCACCTGTCCTTTCCCCATCCAACTACCTTGAAATATAAGCAGAATGATGGAACCACTGTCACACTATCACTGTGAGATATATTGCTATAAACCTGTACTAATCAACCTGCACCAAACAACCTGTAACAACCTGTACCAATAACCTGTGCCAACATGTACCATACATCAACCTGTACCTCAACCTGTACCATAAAAAAATGCATCAACCATGCACCAAACCTGTACAAATAACATGTCACAATAGCCTTTCCAAACAACCTATCACAACAACCTGTCTCATCAATCTTATCAACCAAATCAGATCTACTCACTAAGATCAATCACCAATACAACTCTCAACCATATGCACAATATCACCAAGATGTGCATCAACCACACATAACACAACAAATCATAATCATCACCAAGATCAATATGTGTTTTTAATAATATACCAAGACAAGTATGCTAAATCATCCATAAACCATGTGTCAAAAATACTACTAACAAGTGCCTCCAACCATGTACCAAGTATGTAACAATAATGCATCAACTACTCATCAACTATGACTCATCAAGATGTACAAACATCATCAACTATGCACTTCATGTGTGTGTCAACTCATCAACTACTTGTATCAACCATGTACCCAACATGTACCTCAACTAAAATCCCTCATAAATTTCATCATCCAAATTTGATTTGTAACTCTGTAACATACTTTGTGTATATGATCACATACCTGCAAACCTTCCTTAACTTTAACAACAAGAGACTAGGATTTCCATCAAACTTTACTTTAGTCTCACATGACTAATTTTGGATTAGTCAACAACCCTAACTTACAATAATCATAACTATGTACATGTAATTAATAAAGATCTGAAAATGGTACACAATGTTCTTCAGTGTTTTTTGTGCAATTCCTCCAGATTTCACTACTTGGAACCTCTCAGAAAAGGAGTTATAGAAAAAATGGCATACCTTGTTGAATTATGGATTATTCTAGAGAGCGAACTTGTAGAGCGTTCCCCGCACAAAATATTTTTTGTATGGATATAAAAATGGTACACAGAATGTACTCTAAACAATACATTTAGTCTTACTAAATTTGGATATGTTATGAAGAAGTTATGACGTTTTTACCTGAAACACTTGTTTTAGACTAGTTTCAAGACTAGCCACAAACTCTATTTTCCATGGAGTGTAACTCCAAAAATACAATGACCCACAAGCTAAAATGTTTATCATAGCTACTTGGATATGTTTCCTCAACGGTCTCAAGATTTCGCGGTCTGAGTCATTCTAGAAAAAATGTTATTGCGGAAATGGTGAGATGACCTATAAATAACATACCTTAGAAAGCATCATCAAAAGAATTTATGCTCCCTTGAATTTCGGCCTTCTTTACTTCACCTTCCCTCTAAAATTCGCCTTAGATATCATTTGGTTACCTCAGTCACTTATAGATATTCAATATCCTCAATTGTGATTAAATGAGAGACCCTTTCATCTTATTTATACTTTTATGTAGCTTCCTCAAGGGGTTACCTTTTAACCATCTTAACCCACCTTCCTTATTTTAGGGTTAACCCACTTCTAATCACTTGTCCACTTAACTTAACCACTTTCCATAATTAGTATTTTCTACATTAACTTTGTTATTTAAATAATTTATTTTGCATCCTCTTTGAGTTATAGTACACTCATCACTTCACTTTATTATTTACCTTCTAAAATCTCTTAAACCACTTTCCTTATTTTATGGCTAACCCACTTCTAACCACTTGTCCACTTAGTAATTTCTCCATTAACTTTATTATTTAAATAATTTCTTTTGTATCCACTTTGACTTATAGTGCACTCATCACTTCACTTTATTAATTGAATAATTTCTTCTTTGCAACCACTTTGACTACTTTGACCTTTTGGGGCTTCTAGATGACTCATGATGGTTTTCCAACTTCACATGGCCATAAATCTCTAACCATGAGGAGTTATGTGACGTTCCACATACCACCAGAGATGGAATGACATGTACTATCTATATAGAATATTCTTACCTTCAAATATATTAAAACTCATACCATTATACATCAAACAAACTTGGGTCCATTACCCAAACCTTTGTGCTACCAAAATTCTCTATAAAACTTTCTTCAAGGGTTGAAATCAATGACAACCAACCCAATTAATCAACAATATCCCCCTTTGGCATTGATGGCAATACTCTGATGCAATATTGAATTCATATCACTCATTCTCCCCCTGTGACCATCGCTCCCATTGGAACCATGCCTCTATGATCTTTCTCTCTCTATCCTGCATCTAATATATATTCCCCCCTTTGTCATAAATGGCAATGATATCTTTCCATCCGGGGATGCTCCCCCTAAATGAACTGTCCTTGGGGATACTCCCCCTGAATTAACTCTTCTTGAAACTGATCTCCCAACCTGAAATGTCCTCTTTATGTTGCTTCCTCATGTAAATCTAAGACATATAAGATAAGCATTCAAAAGAATTCATTTTGGAGTAGAAATTATTCCAAGTCTCTGGCGAAGATACTCAAAGGATTCCCATGGAAGCGGTTTTGTAAATATGTCTATGACTTGTTCTTTTTTTTCCACATGTTCAACTCTGATGTTCTTCTCTGCAACTTGTTCCCATAGAAAGTGATACTTGATTGGAATGTGCTTCGTCTTGGAGTGCTTCACTGGGTTCTTTGAGATATTGATGGCGCTTGTATTATCACAATAGATTGGAATGGGCTCATCATACTCAACCTGTAAATATTTCACAGTTTGTTTCATCCATAGAACCTGTGTACAACATCCTGCTGTTGCAATATACTCTGCTTCGACTGTAGATAAATATTTTGATGATTGTTTCTTGCTTAGCCAATATACTAAACACTCACCTAAGTAGAATGTTGCTCCACTGGTGCTTCATCAGTCATCAATGCAACCTACCCAATCTGCATGTGTGTAGGCAATAAGTGATAGATCCTTTACTTTTGGATACCATAATCTAAAATCTTATGTTCCTTTGAGATATCTGAAAATCATCTTCACTGCTAATGCATGTGATTCCTTTGGTGTTTCTTAAAATCGTGCCACATGTCCAACTGCTTGCATTACACCTGGTTTGTCACATATAGTAAGCTACCAATAATTGACCTATATTGCCTTTGGTCTCTAGACTTTGAATCATCATATTTGCTCAACTTGCAACTGGTTTTCATAGGAGTGGTAAATGGTTTGCAATCTTCCATTCCAAATCTCTTTAGCATTTCTCTGATATACTTAGTTTGAGAAATAAAAATTCCTCTATTTCTTTGACGTATCTGAAGACCTAGTAAGAAGTATAGTTCTCTGAGTAATGACATTTCAAATTCATTATGCATATTGTTTGCAAATTTTTGGCTTAACCTTTCATCAGTACTTCCAAAAATAATATCATCAACATAAAATTTAACTACTAAAATACTATCTTGAGTTACCTTGGTGTAGATGTTGTTGTCTGCACTTCCTTTTCTGAACCCCACCTGCTGTAGATATTTATCCAGTCTAGAGTACCATGGTCTAGGAGCCTGTTTTAGACCATACAAGGCCTTCTTCAATTTGCACACGTAATCTACGTTCTCTGACAACTAAAATCCTTCTGTTTATTCGATGTAGACTTCTTCTTCAAGTTCCCCATTCAAAAAAGATGATTTCACGTCCATCTGATACACTTTAATATTCTTGGAGCATGCATAAGCTAAAAACAATTAGATTTCTTCCATTCTAGAAACTAGGGAAAATGTCTCTTCAAATTCGATTCCTTCAACCTATGTGTATCCTTTACATACCAATCTAGATTTTTTCCTTGTAACATGTCTATCTTCATTCAATTTTTTTTTGAAAACCCACTTTGTGCCAATCACATTCTTATTATTTGGTCTTGGAACCAATTCCCAAGTGTCATTCTTCTCTATTTGATCCAATTCTTCATCCATGGATTTATTCCATAATTCATCCTTGTTGGCCTCTTGAAAACTTCTTGATTCAATCGTAGATAAGAGTGTTAGGTGTGTTTGTTATGGTCAACGGATTATTCTTCTAGTCTCAACTCCTGCATCTTTTTATCCAATAATCTGATCTAAAGGATGATTCTTCTGTACTCGTTTTCTAGGTGTCTTTAGAGGCACTTGCTGAACTTGCTCTTCTACTTCTGTCTGATCCTCTTCATCTTCCCCTTCTACTTCTTATTAATCTTCTTCTTCTTCTTCGTAAAGTTGTTGCATTGATTCATTTTCTTCTTCCTTTAATTCTCGTGCACTTGTTTCATCAATTGTTACATTGATGCTTTCCACAACTTTGTTCAACCTTATATTGTAACACTTGTATGCTTTACTTGTACTTGAGTAACCAACAAGTAATCCTTTGTCCACACGAGAGTCAAACTTTCGCATTTTGCCATCTTCTCTTGCTTCCAAATACTCTAAAGTTCTTCACATTTGTTGGTCTTCCTTTCCATAGCTTGTAGAGAGTTTTGTCATTGTTGTTTCTGAGAATTACTAAGTTTTGAATGTGAACTATTGTATGCACTGCATGTGTCCAAAAACAATATATGTCAATTTGGAATCCATTAGCATTGTTCGAGCCATTTCCTGTGTAATTATCATCCATTATGATAATATTCCTTTGTCTATGAACCACTTTCTAAACCAATCTATGAATCCACGCTCTCGTCCACTGTCATATATATGTCCAAACTTGCTAAGTGTTTTTATGAATCCATCTTTTTCCATACTATACGAGACTCTACTGCACAACTGTCCATAATGCTGACCCATTTATCACTATACTATCATGAAGTGTTCACTACTACAACTGATTAATCTATCAAACTGTACTTCTGCTATCTGACTGCTCTGGATCTGTCTACTCAAACTCTGCAAGTTGCTTGAAGGATGGTTCTTTGGTCTGTCACAGCTATCGCATAGACTCCCCTTGTCTAATATTCATGTTACCTGGAAGTCTCTAAGCCAGATGGCTCAAAACAATTCCTACTATGATGTGTATTCATTATCATCTTCATTGGTAGATTCAACATCTCTCCGAGCTCTGACTTCTCTCTTTTTGTCTGTGGATTCATCTTTCACTACAATGCCTAAAAGTACAACCTCTTGAACAAGTTCTTTATTTACCTGCCCTTCTTTTCTTTAAGTTATTTTCCAAACCTTTTTGTATCTGACGTATTTCTCCGTAGAATTTTCTTCATCTCGTTTTATTTCCAATCTTACGATCTCTGGGACCTGGAATTTGTTCACTTGTTCTTTGTGTTTTCTTATCCCTACTTTCTTACATTTGATATCAATTTTCTCTTTCATGGAAGTATCGATCATTCTTCTACAATCACTAGCTATGTGTCCATAGTTGTAACATTTGTAACATTCAATGTTACGTGGGCCCACATACGCATTTCTTTCTTGAACATTTATTTTATAATCCCTGCAATCTGCAACCTTATGTCCAAAATTAGTACAATAAAAACAATGACCATAAAAGAAATTTGCATACCTGGGAGTGAGTGATATTCTTTGTGGTGTAGTTGTTACACATTATTTTCGTCATCCCTATGACCGTTAAATGATGTAAACCTATATGTTGCCTTCAGAGGGGTCAGTGGCTTGAGTTCCTGAAGAGAGAAGGGAGAAGAACTTTTCTTGAGAAAATAAGTTGCATTTTCCTTTGGAAAAACCCTATAAAAAAGGAAGTTCACAGGCTGCATTATAGCTAGGGTGAGAGAATGCTCGATTCTCGCAGGCTACATCATAGCTAGGTCACGAGGGGTTCGTAGTTTTCTCTATAGGCAGGGTGCGAGAATGCTTACACATGGGAAAAATGAGTGTTTTCTCAAATCTTCTAGAAGGAGAAACTTCCATGGTGAGGTGGCATCCGAATGGTTTGGATCTTACTCTCTTTCATGATTTAGTGGGATCATCCTAACCTCCTCACCTTATCCTCTTCAGCTTATAAAAGGAGAGGAGTTCTCATGGAGAAGGGATAAGTTTGATTTGGCTTGGAATTATTAGCTTGGGTGGAGTGTCTTTGAGTTTTGCCTTTGTCAAGATAGATTGTGAATATTATCAGATCTGTGATCTCAGAATTCTTAGAATGGAAGTGTGTGGGGAATGAAGGACAGTTGGAAGGGATCTTATAACATCAAGGCCACGGTTGTAATCTCTTTTTCACATTTAATATGATACAGTAATATGATTCTTTCCTATAAATCTTGTTGTGTTTTATTGTATGATTCATTGATCACATACATAGGTTTATATTGAGTTTATGTTATTACCATCACTTTGGCTGGTTGCATTCTTTTGTAGGATCATCATTGTATGAGTGTTGGAACGGAGCTAGGATGGCGATGGTGAGAGGAAGTGGCATTTAAACGATATGTCACCTATCCCTCTTTAGTTAGTAAATTCAATATCTAAAACTTAAGGAAAGCGTCATGTTCTGGTGTGTTTTGTTCTAGATCTAGGTGGATCTAGGGAGATCAGTTAGTGTCTGCACCTACCGATTTATCCGATAAAAAAATTGGTGACTCCACTGGGGAATGGATTGTTTCCTAGTTAGTCAAGTTTCCCTTCCTTTGATTGCTTGTTTTCTGGTTTCTGAGTCTGTGGGACATCCATCCAGACCCTCTGGATCTAGAAGTTCACTTAGATTCCCTGTCCTTTTTCAAAAATTTCTTTGATTATAGACATTCTCGCACTGTACCTCTCTACAGCCTACGAAAACCATTGATTTTCACACCCTGTTGTTAGACCCAGTGCAAACTTCTTGCACCCTACCAGTGTCTAGCCTGCGAGAATACCTAATTCTCGCACTGTGCTCTATTGCTAGGCTGTGAACTTATTTGTCAACTTTTTGGATTGGGTCTTGTCATCTTTTGATCACCCAGTTTTGCTTTGATCAGCTAGATTGAACTTTTGGAGCCTATATTGATCTGTTTATAGTCTGCTTGACATTCTTTAAATTTCTTTTAGCCATATTTGCTTTGTTTGGTTTTGAAGGATTAGTCTCTTGCTTTGAGTGTCTTTCAATTAAAAAGAGTGTGTTTTCTTTAGGATTGTTTAGGGAAAGATTAGATTTCTTCTGAATAGTTCGCTTTAAAAGAAAACTTTTAGTTTGGGTTTCTTTGTTTTAAGAAAGTTCATTATTGCTTTTAGTGAAATTTTTGAAAAAAAAAGATTTAATTTCTTTCTTTATATTAGATTGGAGGCATCCTTGCATTT
>JASDQU010101449.1:108879-131331 GCA_032191745.1 Picea mariana
CATTTTGTCCTGGGAAGCCCTTCTCACACGAGGGTCAATCACGAGGTCGCATTGAGACTGGCAGATTTACTCACCCTGCTTTGTTGGTCTTGGTGTAGAGGTTGTGTGTATTATGGGGGTCACTTGAGAGGTATACCCACAATGATGAGTGGAAGCCTTTCGAGTTGATTTTGGGCTAGATACCCTGCCCTTGCGTGTGGATCAGACTGTCGATTGTTTCCCCAAGCATCACTGTAGTGGTTGGTAACCTTAGTGGCCTATCTCTTTAAGGTCTTTACACAAGGTGACTGTGGAGAGGCAAGTCTTCACAGTACCTAGAATCGACGTTGGCCAAACTCACTCGAGCTCCTTGGAGGGTATACGCACGATTATGTGTGGGAGCTTGCACCAGGGTGTAAGTCTGTTAAGCAGGTCGTCAACGTAACTTTTCCACCCGCTCTATCTCAACCCCTTCTTACATTGTTCCCACGATGTTGGATTTCATCACCAACTAGTGCCTTCATTGTGAGAAGGTTTTGTTTGCTTTCTTGCTTACTAGATTTTTAGCGTGTGTTGTTTGTTTTCCCTAGAGGACTCTAGATTGGATATTTATTTAATGGCGTCACTTCCCAGGATGACCAATGAAGGAACCCCTACTCTAGGGGAACCTTTTGTTTTTCCTTCTTATGGAAACATTGGTCCTCCTCATATTGCTACTTTGAGCCTTCCAGGTCTCATAATTGGATTACCGGTATGGTTATTTTCCACTCAGGTAATCCCAAATGTAGTTAGTGCTTCAGTCACAAGCACTTCCCCCCACGAGCATCAACCTCATGTTGATCCTTCACCTTCTTCACCAGTAAGGTCTTCTTTGCCTTCTTCACTTGCAAGGTCGCCTTCCATTTCATCTTCTTTGTCAAGTGAAAGTTCTGAAGCTAGTAACTCGGTGAATAAGAAGAAGAAGAAAAGAAAGATTAAGAAGAAGAAAGATAAGCGAGGGTCAAAACCTCCAATCACTATCAAACATGTTGGAAAACAACCAGTTACTATTAATCGTGTTGGGAGTGTTGATGATGTCAACATCACCCAAACAACTTGTAAGCCCAAGTACCCTTGCAGGCTTTGTAAGGGTATCCATCTTCTTAAAGATTGCCCTGGTCTATCCAAGGTTATAGAAGCATGGTCTACACACCCTGACCAGCCCATGTCGTCAGCCTCTGAAAAAAATGCTAATGACCTCCCATCAACTAGTCATGATACCGTTGGGAAGAAGAAAAGTAGAGTCAAGTTCCCGTGTATGTTATGCAAAGGGCGTCATCTAACTCATCTTTTCCCTTGTATGGACAAAGCCTCGAAACTACTAGAAGACATGACTGTTTCACAGCCTCAACTTCCAGCTGCTTATCGCAAGCTTTCTCTCAACCCACCTGTAGTTGATGGAATGATCAATCTGGTTCCCCCGTCGGTCAGTCTGGTTGATCAAGTGGTCAATTTGGGCATGTCCTTAATTGAACCAGTTGACAAAGTGGTCGATCTGATCCCATCCTCGGTCGATCCCACTCTCCCTTTAGAGAGTGTTAACAAAGTGGTTGATCCGATCCCATCATCGGTCGATCCCACTCTCGCTTTAGAGAGTGTTAACAAAGTGGTTGATCTCATCCCATCTTCGGTCAATCCCACTCTACCGTTAGAGAGTGAAACCCAAGCGGTCGATCTGTTTCCACCTATCGACCCCATTCTCCCCTTGAAGAATGAAACCCAAGTGGTCGATCTGATCTCTCCATCGGTTGATCCTACTCTCTCGCTAGAGAGTAAACCTGATACTGCCCATGATTTTATCGTTGATACAAAATCTACCATGACGGGGGCTATTCCTCCTTCTCCCGTGAAACCCCCTCCAAGTAATGAGGCCATCCGTTTTGATTGGGGTGTGCTAACTGGACCTCGTCTTCCGTCTCACATTCCTTTCCAGATTACAGTACAGGTTTGTGGTCGAGATGTTCCTCAGACACTAATAGATGAAGGTTCGTCTGTTAGTATTTTGTCCTTTATTGCTTGGCAAGCTTTGGGTTATCCTCCGCTTGCACCGGTTACGCAAAATTTGTTATCTTTTAACAGAAGAACTAGTCAACCTTTAGGGACCCTTCCTCAGTTTCCTATAACTTTGGGAGGGAGAATTGTTTTCATTGATGTCTTGGTCGTCCAAGACCCCTTGGATTTTGCTTTACTCCTTGGGCGAGATTATGTCTATGCCATGAAAGCTATTGTGTCTACTCTTTTTCGTGTGATATCTTTCCCTCACGATGAACGATTTGTGACTGTTGATCAACATTCATTCATCAACCCTGACTGGATTACCTCCCTAAATGATTCATATATGTAGACGGTATCGCCCCCGCCATAGGTCAATTATCTGGCGTTGTCACCCATGTNATTTGTGACTGTTGATCAACATTCATTCATCAACCCTGACTGGATTACCTCCCTAAACGGTTCATATATGCAGACGGTATCGCCCCCGCCATAGGTCAATTATCTGGCGTTGTCACCCATGGCTTCAACTTCGGATGACTTAGATCTAGTAGTTGACATGGTGATCTCTTCGATAGGGTTGTTATAGTCTGATCTCTTTGATCCTATCGCGACCCTCGACATGGTGTCCTTCCAGAGTCTGTTTCTTCCTTCTAGTGAAGACCTCTTGGAAGCCATGACCGAGTTTTGTCCCTTGAAATGGTGTCATTCTGGAGCATTGTCCTCTTGGAATCCATGATCAAGAAGAGACACTTCCGAGGATAGTTTTTGCATCTCTGAGGAAACTTTGTTAAAAAATGAAACAGAGGTCTTTGAGCATAGTTTTCTGATTTCAAGATCATTAAAAAATGAAACCACTTACGAGGATAGTTTTTGCGTCTCTGTGGCAACCTCGTTAAAAATGAAACAGAGGTTATGAGCATAGTTCTTGTTTCTGTGTCAAGCTCATTAAAAAATGAAATAGTTTTCCCCCTCTCTATTTGAGTCAAGTCCTACGTCTAGTATTTGAAGCTTCATTTCATTCATCTTTGTAGTTGGATGAAACGAAGCTTGGGGGACATTGCTTACAGCCTCTGGACTTCATGCTGAAGTTAGAGCCACTAGCTTCTTAAGCTGGGGGCTAAGTACCAACCATGCGTTGGGAAGTCACAAGCATAGTTTTCTATGGTTCAAGCTTGTGTAAAAATGAAACCAGCTACCTTAAGCATAGTTTTCTATGGTTCAAGCTTGTGTAAAAATGAAACTAGCTACCTCAAGCATAGTTTCCTCTGGTTCAAGCTTGTGTAAAAATGAAACCAGGTCTAAGCATAGTTTTGTTTAGTTTTTAATCTTGTGTAAAAATAAAATCTATCCCAAGCATAGTTTTGCTTTGTTTTAAAGCTTGCGTAAAAATAAAAACAATCACGAGCTTAGTCTTTGTTCTTTCTCATGCCCGTTAATACATGAGAATAATTTACCGAGCTTAGTCTTTGTTCTTTCTCGTGCTCGTAAATATGTGAGAATGTAACCGAGTATACTTTTATCACTTTTTCGGACTCATAAAGGTTATACAAAAAAGGAACCCACTAGAGTTCCCTTTAAGCCCTTTTCAGACTCTCTAAACATGAAAAGATTGCCGAGTGACCTTGTTCTCTTCACGCTCGTTAAAGTATTTGAAAGAAACATCTGTTGAGCGATAGTTTATCTCTTTTTCAGTCTCATCAGACTACTTTACGAAAAAGGAACTGAGAGAGTTCTCTTTAAGTGTTTTTTAGACTCTATAAACATGAAAAACCCCCGAGTTTTCTTTCTTTGGACTCATAAAACAAACATCGAAAGGCCCATATGGGACCAAACCACTCCTTCCTAGGGTTCGTTAAACATACTCCGAGGGACTCGTCCGAAGTATGAGCTTACATTACAAGCATATGTTATCCTCCTCAAGCTTGCGTAAAAATAAAGAGGTACTCGCTAGAAATGGTGGGGGAAAAATTGGAAAAGAATTGTGTCTAAACCTGTATTCCATGAAAGCATCACTTTTAAAGATGACACCCTTTCACTTGCTTCGTGTCTAGGTTGGAAAATCTACTCATATCCTGTTCATACTCCTATAAAATTAAAAATTGGTCTGTGATCCTTGTTGTTGAGTCAGTATTTCCAAGACAGTTGTTGTGTCATCAATATGTTCAAAGAGAAGTTCAACCCGGAAGACATTCTATTGTGCCGGCTATCCCTGAATCAGTCCTGAATCACTTGTTACTATGATCGACATCAAATCTTGTTACTTGTTTCGTGTGATTGATGTGAGATACATTAAGGCCCTCCTGTGACGAATCTTTTCCTATCGACTTCAACTCATTATCCAAGAATTAGACTTAGAAACTAGTTGGTACCTTGGAACTTGCATGCCTCAATGGTAGGTTTCCTCGCTTTCAACAATGGGTTTTCATTATTGACCCCTGATCGGGAGATTCCACCGAGTGTTCGACTTCAGCTCATTAATTCACATTCATTGAATTATACCAGTGTACCTTGGGAGTCATTGACATTAATGGTGATTTCCCTCGCACTTGTTGATGTTTCTCATCATTGACCAGTAATCAAGTGGTTTCTACCATCTTCGACTTCAGCACATGTATTCACATGGTTAGATTCGTACTATAGAGTGGTGGAGATGAAGACCCTGAATCTTTTCTCATGGATTTAGGTTGCATTGGAGTATATTCAGTTTGTATTGTTGCATAGATCCACATTGTATATCTGGTGGCTATGTTCAAATTTGAGTCTTTAACACATAGATCCACAGTGTATTTTTGGTGGCTATGTTCAAATTTGAGTCATATTGGCATGGATCCACAGTGTATGTTTGGTGGCCATGACCTTGTATTACTTGACATGGATCTTTGCATGTCATCATTTATGCTTTGAATCATTTGTATTCTGAGTATGGGAATGCCTACCTCAGTGATGATATATTATTCTATTGTATTTCCTTGTTTGTTGGTAGGTTTCCGACCGACTGTTCCTTGTTCCTTACACACACTCGACAAAGTATTTCAGCTATCACTCTGTTCTAACTTCATACTTTGGGGGGCTCTCTGTTAAAAATTATTTTAATAATACCTATGACCGTTAATGATGTAAACCTATCTGTTGCCTTCAGAGGGGTCAGTGGCCTGAGTTCCTAAAGAGAGAAGGGAGAAGAACTTTTCCTGAGAAAAGAAGTTGCATTTTCCTTTGTAAAAACCCTATAAAAAGGAAGTTTGTAGGTTGCTATATAGGCAGGGTGAGAGAATGCCTAATTCTCGCAGGTTGCACCATAGCTGGGTTGCGAGATGTTCGCAGGTTTCTCTATAGGGAGGGTGCAAGAATGCTTACACGTGGGAAAAATGAGCAGTTTCTTCAATCTTCTAGAAGGAGAAACTTCCATGGTGAGGTGGCATACGAATGGTTTGGATCTTATTCGCTTTCATGATTTAGTGGAATCATCCTAACCTCCTCACCTTATCCTCTTCAGCTTATAAAAGGAGAGGAGCTCTCATGGAGAAGGGCTAAGTTGGATTTGGCTTGGAATTATTAGCTTGGTTAGAGTGGTTTTGAGTTTTTCCTTTGTCAAGATAGATTGTGAATACTATCAGATCTGTGCCCTCAGAATTCTTGGAGTGAAAGTGTGTGGGGAACGAAGGACAGTTGGAAGATACCTTACGACAGCAAGGCCATGGTTGTAACCTCTCTTTCACATTTAATATGATACAGTAATATGATTCTTTCCTATAAATCTTGTTGTGTTTTATTGTATGATTCCTTGATCACATACATAGGTTTATATTGAGTTTATGCTATTACTATCACATTGGTTGGTTGCGTTCTTTTGCAGGATCATCATTGTATGATCGTTGGAACGGAGCTAGGATGGCGATGGCAAGAGGAAGTGGCGTTTAAATGGTATGTCACCTATCCCTCTTTAGTTAGTAAATTCAATATCTAAAACTTAAGGAAAGCGTCATGTTCTGGTGTGTTTTGTTCTAGATTTAGGTGGATCTAGGGAGATCAGTTAGTGTCCGCACCTACTGATTTATCCGATGACATTCATATTTTCGGGACAGTGCATCCACCACTACATTGTCTTTGCCCTTCTTGTAAATGATCTCATAATCATATCCAAAGAGCTTAGTCACCCATTTTTGTTGCTCCAGGGAGGAAATGCATTGTTCTAGAAAGTACTTGAGGATTTGATGGTCAGTCTTAATTTGGAAGCGTTTCCCCAAGAGATAAGGGTGCCACAAATCAACGGCATGCAGAATAGCCAAGATTTCCTTTTCATAAATGGGTTTGCCCAAATTCCTTTCAGACAGGTGCTTGCTGGTGAAGACCAATGGTCGACCCTCTTACATAAGGACAACACCAATTCCTTTCCCTGAGGAATCACATTCCAACACAAAGGTCTTTGTGAAATCAGGAAGGGCTAGAACTAGGGTGGTGCACATGGTCGTCTTCAAGGTTTGAAAAGCTTAAGCAATGGCTAGAGTCTAAGTGAAAGAGTTCTTTTTTAGGAGAGCAGTGAGAGGTGTTGTAGTCTTTCCGTAGTTCTTAACAAACTTGCGATAATACCCTGTTAAGCCCAAAAATCCATGCAATCTTTTGAGTCTTTGGGTGCGGCTAGTCTTGCATAGATTCAATCTTTTTTGGATCCACCCTAATGCCATCCTTGCCAACCAGATGACCCAAGTATTCTACTTCTAAGGCACCAAAAGCACATTTAGACTGTTTTAGGAAAAGTTGGTGTTGAGAGAGTAGATAGAGAAATTGATCCACATGAGTAAGATGGTATGTCCAATTTTTTCTATAGATGAGGATATCATCAAATAAAACTAAGACAAAATGATGAAGAAAGGGACAGAAGACATGATTCATGAGGATTTGGAAGGTGGAGGGGGCATTACACAAGCCAAAGAGCATGACCAAAAACTCATAGTGGCCCTCATGAGTGCGAAAGGCCGTCTTGGGAATGTCTGCCTCTTTCATATGTATCTGGTGATAGCCCGAGCGAATATCAAGTTTAGTAAATAATTGGGCACCACTCAATTCATCGAGGAGGTCATCAATGATAGGAATGGGAAATTTGTCTTTAATGGTCAGTTTGTTGAGGGCACGTAAGTCAGGACACATTCTCCAAGAACCTTCTTTCTTCAGGACCATGACTACAGGAGAAGGTTAAGGGCTCGTACTAGGGCGGATAACCCAATATTAAGGAGTTCCTGGACCATTTTCTCAATTTCATTTTTTTGTGAAAAGGGGTGGCGATATGGACAGATATTGAGAGGAAGGCTTTCGGGTACAAGGGGAATGGAATAGTCATGAACACCGCGGTAAGGAGGGATTCATTGGGGAGTGGAAAATACCATTTGATGTTTAGAAAGGAGGGCTTGGAGGTCCTTTGGTATCGGGGGTGTCTCTGTTGCTTGTATGGCATGGAGTTGGGCAATGACACCAGAATGACCTTTTTTGAGCATCTTTTCCATGCGATGGGAACCAATGACCTCAGGTGAACCGGCAGTGATGCCTTGGAATTTATATTGGTGGCTTTCCTGGTCGAATTGGATGGTTAATGCCTTAAAATCCATGAGAATGGGACCCAAAGTTCTTAGCCAGTCTACACCCAACACAATGTCACAACCACCCATGTCAATAATAAACATATGGGATTTTAGGTGGTAGTCACCGATTTGGAGATGCACATTTTCACAGTGCCCTCCACATTTCATGGAACCACCATTGGCAATCAGGATTTGGAAATTGTTGATAGCATGGGTGTAGCAAAGAGTTTCTTGGGCAATGTGGTGATGAATAAAATTATGGGTGCTTCCACTATCAACCAGAATGATGACCTTCCGATGCTTGATGTAACCAATTAACTTGAGGTTTTGGGGAGCAAAGAAGCCAGTGAGAGCATTGAGGGAAATGATGGGTTCTATTTTGGGAGGGTCTGAGGGAGGGGTTATGTCAGTGATTTTAGGTGACTTAGACAAAAGGGGAGTTTCAACATCCTCTTCTGAAATATCCTCAGAGATGGCCATAAAAAGATTTTGTTCCTTACACTTGTGGCCCGGGAAATATTTGTCATCACAATTATAACAAAGGCCTTTGAGTTGGCATTCAGCCATTTCAGCCTTGGTCAATTTTTGGATCTTTAATGGGGTGGAGGGAGTAGTAGCAGTGACGAGTTTAGGGCAAGGGATAAAGGAGGGTTTTTGGTTTTGAGAGGATACAACCTGTTGTGCTTCTTTAGCATTTTTTGTAGCCTCCACCCAACTCGAGGGTTGATCCATGAGGACATGGGCCCGAATCTCCTCCTTGAGGCCACTAATAAAACACTCTCAAAAGAAAGCATCAGTCATGCCCTCTGTTCAAAAAGTCGGGCGCTCAAAGGCATCTATGAAGTCTTCTACTATTCCAGATTGTTTCAACTTTGTCAAACAGCCCAAATGGTTGGTGTTTGTGTCAAAGAATTCATAAAGCTCAGTCACAAATTGGGTCCAAGCAATATACCCTTGACGTGAAGTTTTTCTCCATTGCCACCATTGCCAATGTTCTTGATCTATATGGAGAACACCATGCCAAAGTTTGGCCAAGTCATCTATGATGTCGTATAAAGAGATGTAATGATCCATTTGGGTTACCCAACTAGTGGGGTCTGAGCCATCAAATTTGGTCACATCCACCCGCGGAAGGCGTAGGTCACGTTGAAAGTGATGGGGCTGAAAGGTATGGGAATGGGAGGAATGTTCGCCTTCGGTCTTTGGAGGTGCTTCAGAGAAAGGGTCATTTGGAGGGAACTTAAGTTTGGTGTAGAGTGATGCAAAGATAGATTCAAGTTGGGTGGTCAGATCTTGTTTGACTTCCTCCATTGAGGACTGCATGGTTGTATTTATGGTTGTATTGATGGATGAATCTATGGAGGCAACAGTAGCACTGAGTTGTTTCACTTCTTTTTGGGTCTCGAGGAAACCAATTGCAAGGTGTTGAAGCGAGTTTCTGGATCTTGGCTACGGGTATGGGCCATGAGGATGGGTGAACTGAAAAGGGGCGGGTGGGGTAAAAAAAATTGTCGAAAAATGATATGGATGAATGTGATAAGGGTGAAGAGATGAATCCAATGGAATATGTCTCAAATAATGGTGAAAAAATTTCCATACTTTTTTTTTTTACACCTGCGGAGTTATACTCTGGTCTGAAGAATACTGTAGTGATGAAATCCTCAAATGCTTTTCCAGAAAGAAATGTGTATTTACTTGGCAAACCAAACATAGTTGCATGGAAATAGATCTGGTCTGTTTTAATTTGTTTATGCTTCTATCCCCTAAGTGTTAGGTATTCAAGGGTTCTACAGACAAGGGTTTGCCCTGTGCTATAGCTCTCTGATATATGTGCAGGATCCAACAGTAGTACTCGGCCCAATATCTCAGGGCACTAACTAAGGAGAATAGATCGTGCCCTTAGCCGTACTACCCGACTACCTAGGTACTAGAGAGTATCTTCTCGAGTGCTGTTCTTGGTGACACTATAGAAGTCCGACGACTGATAGGTTTATCTAAAGAGGGCTTCAGGAAATCTAGGTCAATCCGTACACAAGTTCTTTTTGATGCACTACCACTCGAAGGGGTACCAACAGGGGTTACAAGGGTGGCCAACAGATGTGTGCTTAAGAACCACTTGTATTTCCCGCATGCATGAATCCCTCAACCGTGTGTTTATGCGCGTAACGACAGATCTTTGTGGCTTAAAAATGCCGGAATACGTCTCTACCCTGAAAAAAAATTCCCACAATTTCTGCCAAGGAAAGTGTTTTGATACCACTTGCAAGATACCAGATATAATAAATATGCAGAACAGAGATAAAATGCTAGAAATGGTAGGATAACAGTAATATAACCAGCATAATCTCAACAATAACACATAAATGATATAAGAACAACAACAGAAATAACACTTTGATTCAGAAATAAATGTTCACAGGCCTCTTCGAGGGGGCAACCTCCAGTCGAGCAGTGCTCTGTTACAATAATCTCCAAGCTAGGGTTTTCATACCCTCAACCCTTATTTATACTAAATATGTCTATCAAGAGAAGCATCTAGAGGAAGATCCTTCTAGAAGCGGAAGCTTCTATTAGGTCGTCTTACATCCACCTTATTCTATTTTATTGAAAGGCCTTATTAATATTGACCTTTATTACATCTGAATATATTGATCTACCTATGTGCGAGTGAGGACCTTAAAACTTTTCATTTGATATATTTATTTTATACTTCCATTGTTGCCAAATTCAGCTGAAATAATGTTCTCAACATGAATAGCAATAGACGATGACTTCCTTTTCTTAATGATAATTGTTTAGTAGGTGAAGGTACTATCTTCTTGGAGAACATATCTATTCCTTTAATTAGGAAATCAAGGGTAAAGTTATATGCATATCTATTTATTGCACTCATATTTCATAGAACATTTGCAACCTGATAAATTTGTAAGATATTTTTAGGGCTAATTATTTTTTATGAGAAGATTCACAAGTTTCTCATTTCATTCAACTTTCACATGTGTGAAGGTTACTATGACCTCTATGTATGGAAATAGTGTGAGCACATTCTCATTATTGTTCTCTATGTCGATACCATTTTGATTACTAGTGACTCTGTCTCTCTCATTCAAAATATGAAGACAAAGATTTGAAACATGTTTGAATTGATTGATATAGGCCTAATCTAGTTTTTTCTAGGGATTAAAATCACTTAGATTTCTTCTAGCACGTTTCTTTCTCAACATTAGTATGTGTTGGATCTTCTTCGGAGATTTGGTATGAAGAGTTCCAAGGCTATCCTTAGTGTTATTTCCAAAGGAACAAAGTTTAAGGTCAATCTAGAACCAAAATCTCCTTTGGTGGTGTTATCCCTCACGTTGACATGAGTGGTAAAGGTATATTTGTAGGGGGTAACACACCTTATTTTATTGGCTTGAGGTGGTTGAGTATAGTGGTCCTCCTTCAGGGATCATGTGGTGATCTTAGTGGCTTTTTCCTTGGTGATCGCATGCTCCTTGGTTGATGGTTTTGGTTTATGGGTGATGCTTTCATTTTTGTTGATTGGATGCTTAGATGGTTGATGGTTCCATAATCCTAGGTTCCATGATATGATCTTGATTGGTATATTAATATATGAGATTAGTGCTTGATGATGATGTTTGTTACTTCATGGTATTTTTCTCCTTAAACACTCATATGGGTTGATAAGATTGTAGCGAGCACCGTTATATTCTTATGACAATGAGTAATCAAATAGACAATAGCTCTCATGGTGCACTTTAGGGCTTTGTGATTGTGTGGCTCACACTCCAATTTTTCTCGCGCACAGTTTGCAGAGACTAGTCACAGGCTTGTTGCATATGGACATCAACACCTTTGGGTTTGGAAATGGTAGCATTTTGAGTTCAGAGAAGATCATTATAAGACATGTAGACCTACAAAAAAGAAGTTATGTATGCAGTTTGTGTTTTGTTGTCTACAACTCTAAAATATTGGGATCTTATTGTTTGCAATAGAAAAGATGTCCCCTAGATTTCTAACAACAATATACTTCATCTGAGAGGGATTGATCTATAAGGAAAAAATTTCAGGATTATGTCTTGGTTGGATTATTTCATATACTTCTTATTTTACAGGTAGGCACACATTGGAGTATTTCCTTTTGTCCATCTTAAATGATTAGTGTTGGAATGTGTCTTTGGTATCTATACAAATGGTTGAGATGGGTAGCTTAGGATATGATACCACTTCTATAATAAGTCTTTTATTGTTCTTTAATGGTGAAAAAGAGAAATTCTTGCTACAGTTTTTGTGCTGGGAGAGTAAGGCCACAAAATCATTTTTTAGACATGTTTGGGTTTAGGCTTGGATACACTTATGGCAGCACATTCTGGGATTTTTCAGGACATTTGTTTAAGATATTTGACAGACACTTCAACACCTATTACAACTGATAGATGGAGCTTCCTTATGAGAAATAAAACATTTCAGCAATTTGTGAACAAGAAAGTAAGGAAATAGACATCAAAATTGTTAGCATTCAAGGGGATGGTTCCATCCTATGTTTGTTTGAACTCTTTGAGCACAGTTAGAAGAAAAGAACCAACTAAAGGAGGGTTATATTGAGGATGGATATATCTCATCAGATCAGTGAATGGACATTTATCATTTTCAAAGGATCAAAGGTCATTTTTGAAGGGATTGGCCTAGGCTTTCATAGTTCTATCATTGGACTGTAATAAAATACCTCGATGTTGAAGTAAACTCCAGACTGTGAAAAGGAAATGGAACTGTGCCCAGTTTGGCTTATATCAAGAACTCCCTACATAAATTGATGACAAAGAAGCTTATGCATGTGAAATGTTTTAAATTTGTAAAAATCAGGGCCAAGTGAAAAGTGACTAGTGATCAAATATGCTCTTACAAGGTTTTGTTAGGGTGTCAAGTCAATTTTTTATGGTTTTAGTAGGTCTTCAAATAAAAATTTGGTCACTGGCTAGTGTGTCTAGGGCTATTACTACTCCTTTACAAAATTTATCATGTTTTATTCATTGTCTCCACTCAGTTGGATGTGTCATCATTCACAAGTCTTTATGGTCATCTCAGTCTCATTATCATGGTTTTCATTCAGCTCATTATCATCCATTAGGTCATTAGGGTTTCAGTCATTGAATTTCTCATTGCATTCATAAAATGGGCATGTCAATGAGTAGTGATACAAATTGGTTCAAAAGGGTTTTATTTCAAATGAATATGTTGTAATAAGCTTAAAAAAATCTCAAGCTTCATTCAAATATTCCTAAGCTACATGGTTTCCAAAGAAAAAGTGAGAAAGGCTTAGTGTGGGCCACCGCCCTACTATGAAAAGAAATCAACTTCACAAGATATAAAAGACCATCATTGTTCATTTCTATCATTCATTTCATTTCTAAATAATCTCTCACTCATCATCAACCATTTCCTCATAAGTTTAGGGCCATACAGTTTCAAAAAAATTGTGTTTTGCCTCCAGTCATTGTGTTTTTGGGCATCCAAGAGTATAGGAATGTGTAAAAATTCCATAGCCCTATTCCCTCATCCTTTAAACCTCCCTCCACTTCCCTAAGGTCCCTAATATCCCTCCCCACCTCCTGAATTGTTCCTACACTCATCCCTCCTCCCTAATCACCTTATTCTATCATCTAAAGTTACCAAATTCCTATCCCCTACCAACTAGAAAACTTTGTTTTCTCTCTTCTTGTCCACTAGGGTTTGCTTTAGAATTGATACTCATGGAAGGAAATAATAAGCCCTATAAAAATGGATGTCATATCATCATTTATTATCCCACTTCATCACATGACATCATGTCTTCACCATTTCTCAAGAGATCATTCAAGAGACAAATCATTTGCCACACATAGGGACAATCTTACTTAAAAATTGGTTTCTGAAATAAGGAAGATGAATTGGGAAAAAGTGAAAGACTATTTTGTCAATAATAGAACAAGGAACAAAAACCTCCTTCAATTTATACACAGGTGTTATGATTTGAGAGAAATTCCCAAAATACAGTTTCTATGGGAGACTTGTTGCGCTTCTAGAGTATTCTTGGGAAAATGCATTGTTCTCTATCATGGAGTGTCCACATGACTTTCTTGATGATTCAAATGATAACAATAAATCTGAAACCTTCCAATGAGATATAAATATCCTTATTTGGAGAATGGGAACCCCTCCAAAAGTCACTTGCAAAAGTACATTGCGCTTTTGCACCCCCACACTGCGCTTTTGGAGTAGTCTTGGGAGAATTGATTTTTGAGCGGCTATACTTGATCATTTCTAGTGCTTGAGGGGTCCATTCTGTAGAAAACAGAGAGATATTTTCAGTTTTATATCCTGAGCCTAATTTGGAGTTCAATAAGGCCTCCAAAAGTGGCCTACAATCCCACACTGCAGTTTTTCTTCACACGCTGCGCTTTTTCAAGAAGGTCTGTTATCTTCAACAGTTTGACTTTTCTGACCTGTGTTGATGTAATTAATGAGTTTTACTGTTGTAATGATGACATGGAGGTTTAATTATGCTATTTAATGGTCACATGGGGTAGATACTTGCAAGTGATTTGTTTTTTTGGGTCAAATGAATCAGTTTCTCAAATTGAGGGAGAGTTTGTTAACCTCCTTAGTCATTAAGGTTTTGGTTGAGACCTTTTGGGGGATAGCTTCACAAGTCATGGATTCAAGCCTTGAGAGTGAGGAGAATCTTTTTTTGGTCTATATCTTTCATTTTATTTTTCATTTTATGGGTTGTAGGTTGTGGAATTGAACTTTGAGAACACTATTGTATAAGAAAACTTGGCTGGAACTAATTAACATAATTTGAAGGAAAACATGGTGCAAAATTGAATGATGGATCAAGCGATTCCAAAACAGAATGGAGAGAATTAGAAATAAAAGAGGAGTGTTACCCTTTGAAGGCATCTGCATTTGAGGCCTTATTTCCAGTGGTTTGGTGGTGAGGATGTGCAAAATGTATTATGGTGCCTCTTCGAGCATTATTATGAAGTAAACTTGTAACCAGATTTGAACCCTACTCTTGAGGCTTATTATTGGAAGTCTAACAGAGACAAAAAGAGAATTGTTATATACCTTCTCATATCTGTCTCAAAGCATGTTAAAAGGAAGCAATACCAACAAATAGTGTTCACAGTCATCTGATTGAGTTTATAAGTGATTTATTCACATATTATTCTATGGAGAGCTCTCATAATTGCTTCATGTTAAGTGGATAATCCCTTGTTGTGCTCATGGTAGAAATGTAACAATCCTCCCATAATTTTAATACTTGTAGCATCCAATAATTTTGGCGATGATTGTAGGGTGAAGAGGACACCTTATTTGGATTTTGGTGTTCTTGATGTATTGAACCAAATTTTTGCTCATACCTTCTGGAGACAACCATACTAATATAGAACATGTGTTGCATTGGTTAATGTAGAAAGGAGAATGATAACAGAGGGTATTGGAGTTACATCTACAGTGAAAATGGAGTTTTTGTTTGGAAGCTTATGATATCCAAGGATGTTGTGTGTGCTTCTTGTATCATACAATTATATAGTTTTAGCGGCTAAAGGAATGATGTTGTATTCAACACATCCAAATTTGGTGAGAATGATTCTGAAGCCCTTATATCAGATTTGTGACATATGCATGATCCTCCAGTTATGGGAAATAAATATATGTTTCTTGTTTAAGTGTCTCGAAGAATATTTGAAGAAGAATGCATCCAACACGATCATAAATGGAAGGCACTGGAATAAACTTAGAAACAAAGGCATATTTATCTTCAAACAATTGTTGGAAGCATGTATTTAAGAATGTAAATTTCCCCAGGTATATCGTAGCTACAAGATCTCACATCAAAACCTCACTTCCAGAAATGTAGAGTGATTCTTGATTAAGGTTTGATGCACCATACAGTATTTTTAAAGGATTAACAGGTTGAACGCCTGTAATGGTTGGATAAATAATGGCAGTCACATTTTACTATTTTATTAATGCCTCAATTGTGGAGCACTTAGCCTATTTTGATCTCCTTTTATTGTCGTTTTGGGAGGTCACATGTGGACTTAGGAAGCACCCTTCAACCAAGGAGTTGATGGATAGGCATTGATACCACATCATACAATCACATACCCCTAGGAGGAAGAGCGTTTTGCTCTTTTTGAGATAACTTTATCTTAGTGAGTTTGTTATAACAACCTTTAAGCACCTTTGCACATAGATCCCCGCTAGATCCATTTTTGAAGGAGAGGCTAGCTTAGAAGAGTCCCAATGAAGACTTGGGTGCAAATTTCAGGAAGCGATCCTCATTTTTTAGAGTTGATTTTGCATTGGAGGACGAGCATGTTCTTGAAGAAGCATCCAAAGTAATAATGACACATGATTTAAGGAGGAAGAATTTCCATCTAATGAGATGTCCAATACACATATGCTGAGGAATCCATAATTTGATGTTTGAGGAGGTGGTTATAACCACCAATGGGACCCTCTTAGTACATCATCCTATATTATATATACTATGTGAGGAAATTGTTATATTTGTTGGAGAGAGAGCCCAAGGAGGGACACCCTTCTTTTCAGGAGATTAGTTGTGTTGCTTATGTATTTTTTATGATTTCTCCTTGGAGAAAAACATGGATCTAGAAAATACTAATACTTTATTGTTATTAATTGGAGAGAAGGGTGGATTTGAAAACCACCTATGGTTATTTTATTGGAGATCTATTGAGAAGGTTGAAGGATTTGATATTTTATTATTATCCTTTGGAGAAGCACATGGATATAGAAGTTGCATAGTATTTTATTGTTTTTCCTTGGAGAAATTATTGGATCTTGAAGCCATTAAATGGTTTTTTTATTGTAAGGAGATGGATCTATAACTGTATTTAAAGAGTAGCTCTCTCCATTATCATTTATGGTTGGATATGAGGAATTTCCCATTAGATATGAGTTGAATATCTTCAAGACAAGGAATGTGAAGATTTTTTTCCATGGCATATGATGTTTTGGGACCAATATTAATGAATACTAATGTTGGAAAGTACTTGCATCTAATGCATTATGAAGGGCTAATTTATGGGTAAATTTGTTCTCTTTTAGAAGTAGTTCAATTGTCGTTGATTTCCCTTTTATCTCCTTTGTATTTACTGTTGGAAATGTGAATGAGTATATTTATTCCTAATCAAGAATTTTCTTCCATTTCCATTGCCTATTGGTAAATACACCTTCATGCATACTTTAGAGGTTTTCCTAGTTAAGATCCCTCCAAGCTAATTTCTGCATTGTGGACAACAAGATAGTGTCGATATATCTTGTTCATTTCAGCTATCATTCTTCCCTTATAACATAAGAAACAAGATCATATTTTCTGCCCTACCTAATTTAATTTTTATTCCAATTGCCCAATGGATTGAAACTACTCTTGGTCCACCATCACCCTATTTATAAAACTATTTACGATCTTCATTTTGCTAAAGCTATTTATCCATTTTAGCTTGAGCATAAATCTCACAAGATTTAGTGATCCTATCTTAGGCATACCCCCCTTTTACCATACGAGAACTGACCTAAAGCAAAAACAAGGTTTTTGTGGTGAAATTGAGTAGCCCTCTTGAGTTCCTCTAAGGCTACATTTGTGTTTTAGGGATTTACCAAAAGAAGTGGAAGTTTGGGAGGTAAGAAGGACCTAAAGTGAAAGGATAAATTTTTCAATGCCACATAGAAGAATAAATTGCATTGTGAACATTATAAGAAGAATGGTCATAACAAGGAGCATTATTGGGCATTACATCCCAAGATATTTTCAAAGAGCAGCACTAGGAGGAAATTATTGGAAGTTCATAAAGTTGAAGTTAAAGAGATAGGAGCATCAAATGTTGATGAAAAAGTTTCTTGGATGGTTCAATAAAAGACTCCTCATGTTATAAGGAGTGAGAGTATTGACAAGGAATACCTAACTGGGTTGAGAAAGGCAAGTCAATTAGTTCAAAAATTGGAAAAATAACTCTCTAGTTACCTTAGGAACTAGGATTGGGACTTCTTTGACACAATGAATTTGGTTCATAGGTTTCAACAACCTACTCCATGGAAAATATGATCAATATGCATTCTCAAATGGGTAAGATGGATCATAATAACATTTCACACCAAAACTCATTAAACCTTGTTGAGTGACATTCCACCCCTTTCTCCTCTGACTGGCTAGAGTTAGTCGTACTTGTTGGTTAAAGTCAAAACTCAGAAATCCTTGACATAATTTTGAGTGAGGTGAGTCCTCAACAAGTTTTGAAAAAGTTGATGAGAAAGTGAGTCCTCAATGACTATGCACAAATTCATTGAGCTTGTGATCATTGAGTCCATCTGATTGATCAATGACTCCATCCCCATATAAAGGTGGAAAAAACATTTTTTTACACATCTCTACAATTTTTCCTATTATTTTCTATTGTGGCAGAAGTTTTGAAAGAACCAAAGAGTTTGAATGGTTTTGAATGGAGAAATTTTATTTGTTTCCAACAATTAGGAAACCTTTGGAATGGGGGAAAACATTATAATTGATAGGGCTTGTGCATCTTCAAATTGGATAGCATTTTAATTTTAATAAATTTGAATGAGTGAGCTCGTAAAAACACAAGAACTTAATATTACCCACGATCAGCTTAGAAATTTGGTCTAGTAGCAAGAGAAGAAGAGTGAGTCACCATATTTTCTTTGATACCAGATGATTTGCAATTTAAGTATGTGTGTGTGTTCTGCAGTCTCTAGATTTTAATGTTGATACTTGAATGTTATTGGAATAGAGATTCCTTATTTATATCTTCAATATACTATTGCTCATTCACATTATTTAGAATAGGCATTTCTATATGAATTGCTCAGCTTCCACATGAATGTTTCTAAGTATTAAATTTGAAATGCCATACGTTTTTCCCTCAAGCTTGTGTGGATCTGGTAGCATAACACCTTTGATAGTTCCTACTATTTCCAATTATTTTCTAATCACCTCATAGGATAATGTAAACTTTGAAACCATATTAGAATGATTGAAGACAAAGTAGAAAAAGGAATCACTCATATCTTACTCAATGATTATAAATTACAGTGTTATGATACATTCAACATATATATAACTTCAAACTCAACACATTGTACACCTAACAAAAGAAAATAAAATCAGCATCATAACTACATCTAATAGAATAACCATGTGGTAAATTCCTACTAGCTCAATCGGTTAAGGTGTGGGTTTCATTTTCTTGGCAACCCGAATTCAATACCCTTAAAGCGTGTTTAGTCGGGGGGAGACACCCAAAAAATCCACCCATTTTAAGGGTTGATGCGACCCAAGCCGGGTGTGATCCCTGGGTGATTTTGATGGCTAATATTCCCCATGATTGTGGTTTCTTAGCCAACGGTTGAAATGTTGGCTCGACAAGTGATGAAAATTTCTAACAAACAAAAATCAATAGCATAACCATGTGCAACTACACTGCTATAGGACAGTTGAATGACTGATCATTAATCTAATGATAATATATTATATTAATATTAGTAGGATAAGACTAAAGTATATTATTGGGGTGTGGCCATTAGTAAATAATGAAGCGATTGTCAATCTTGATTCCTTTCATTAATTTCTCTCTTCATGTACCCAATGAAGAATTTGAGCCTTTAGGTTATTCCACGGATGAGGATAAATTGAGTTTAGCAACATCATCTAATATTGCAGAGAACATAATCAATTATGGTTGAATTTTGTATCCCTTGGTTAGGTTGTTTCTCTATAAGAGATGGATAAGTATCTTAAGAAATATAGTTCCTCTTCAAAACATAAGGTATCTCACAACTATAGTGGGTATTTGTCTAGATTTAGTGTATTACATGATGATCTAGCCCAAGAAACTTCCTGTTAGAAAAACAAGACCGCAGAGAAATAAAATAAAACAAATGAAAAAACAAAACACAGAAGATACACAATACAATAGAGACATAGTTTATGTAGTTCACCCAATGTGGGCTACGTCCACTAGAGAAATTGCCAAGTCCTTCCTTTATTATTATCCAGCAAATGAAGGGATACAACCTACAACAAAACTCGTTGTAACTTCCTCTTCTTTCTCTCAGAGTCTCCTCTCTAAAAATACAATACACTCCATAATGCATAGCCGCAATACATTTCCCTCATAATAGAGGCTTTCCTTCTAGGAAAAAAACCCTAACATAATTTCTACCGTTAGATCCACAACCTTATAATGAATGGTCCAGATTTACAATGAAATTACAATATAAATTTACAAGGCAATTTTTCCTTCAGGGGACACTACCCCCGCCAGGGGCCCACTTGCCCCTAGACCCTAGAGAGGGGGTACCCCCTTCTGTGGTGTAAAGTCTTCATGGGGTATAAACACGGATGAAATAAAGGACCTCTGAATCAAGAAGATAATCAGGCTCCACAACCAACACTTCTCTCACCGAACTTGTTTTTATGAGAAAAAGAAGTTAAATGAAGCGAGATATGCTACTTATTGAACAACATTGGCACCCAATGTTGAGGATTATATCAACATTGTTTCTTGTGCCATTTTCACAATATCAAGGAAAATAATCAAAAGCATTTTGTGGTGTGGGGATGTTACTATTCAACAGATGAGATGCGGAAATGAATTCTTGAAGAAAAGGCTTCAACCCAGCTATAAATCCAGTGATATTTCTCCTCAAGCAATGAGATGGAGGTGAAGGCATTGATTGATGATATGGAGGTATTTGGACTTGACCCTCCACAATATGTGGTAATCTTATCAAGGGAGAATGAAATGTGCTAGCAACAGGGGTTTCAAAGTTATTTGTTGTGTATGGTTACTCTCTTGATCATGAAACATTTCTTGCCATTTTTAGTGTGGACCATTCTTCAAAAAAATATGTTGAGGCACAAACCTTTGTCAACATCTCTGAATGAAGGACAATATCCATCACTTTCATGGAATTAACCATTATTCTTGTTGAATCAAAGGAAGATGAACTTTTTTCTAAAGCTTCAAAACTTTACTTTGCAATTTTTATGGTGTGCAACCTACCTTTAATTACTACAGATATTTAGTGATGTTCTATTGTAAGATGAGATTTCTTGAGACAACACACTAGTTGGTTGGCTTCATTGTCAAGAGTAGTGTTATATTATAATATTTCTCCATTTATGTTTCTTTGACTGAGGCTAATGCAAAGAAGAATATGTCATAGAGAGTAGAAGGTGTATTTGGACAACTTCACTTGTTAAATTTTCCACTTGATGGAATGATTTGGAATATATTGATACATGCATATACCAAAAATGGTCAGTATGAGCAAGCCAGTGTTGTATTTGATCAGGTGTTCAGAGGTTGTCTATCTCCAACAGTAGATACTATCAATGGTCTTATGCAATCTTTGGTCAACTAAAGAAAAATCTGATGCCATGAGTGACATCGGTAATGATTGTGTTATTTATTCATTGGATTGTGTTATTTATTCAATCACTGTGTCATATATAAAGTGAGAATCCAAATTAAAGCGAGATCACAAGTAAAAGGGTCTCCTATCACAAGTAAAAGGGTCTCGTATGGCCAACCAATCTATATAGACTAGTCACTACACTACATCTTGGAAAAGCATAGTGATGTGCTACCTAAGAGATATAGAGAGTTTATCTAAGCAAGGAGAGAAAGGTTTTGATAAGGATTTTGAAGGGATTTTATTAAAGGTTTTTTCCACCCATAGAAATGGATTTGAAAATGTGGGGCATGGAAAATCAGGATTGTTTCATGATGGGGAATTGTTATATCATGAGGAAAATGGTCTCTTATGGACAACCATTCCATATAGACTAGTCACAACACTATAGATTGAAAAAGCACGATGATGTGCTACCAGAGAGATATAGAGATTTTATCCAAGAAAGTGGCATTTTCCCATCTCAATGAATTAAAGGAAGGATTCAAACCATTCATACCCAAGTATGCAAAAAAAATATGGGAGTTTCACCCTATTTATTTATACGTATTCTCAACCACTGCTAAACCTAGATTACAAAAATACAAAGTAGTGGGGTGTGCATCAAATCTCATCATGGGGAATGAGAAGGCACTAGATCTCATCTACTATTGCGGGCATGATACTCACAGGCTTGGATCCATAGTATTTTTGGTATTTTACCCAACTATGATTAATAGTTATAATGTTGCTAATGAATGAAACTAACTAGATGGACTATTGATGGGATGAGCTTTACATAGTCAATAAATTCACAATACCCATAACATTAAAGAAATAATCCCACATATCCAAACCGCAATTGCAATAGTTTAATTATCTTGTATTTTTCATTGTATCATTGGAGCCACTCTTTCTTTATGCAAGTTATTTTAAGATTGATGTTTTAATATTTAACTATTGCATTGTCTCTTTCTTGTATGAGATTGTTAAGAACCAAACATCAATATAGCATAGAAAAACCTCAGGAAAAGTACTCAACGCCTTGAAAAAGAGATAATTTCAAATAATAAGCCTCTTCGAGGGGGAAACCTCCTTTTACCCCACTTAAATGTTCAAGTACAAGATGATTCAAAATGAAAATGTTTCCTTGGTATATATAGGAGACTAGGAGGTATAATTACAACTAATGGCCTAAAGCCGACATAAATAAAATAACATTACTAATCTAATATGCCCCAATTAAGGGTTAATGAGCCAATATTAGGGCTTAACATGCCCCTCTACTTGAGACAAGTGTTGTTTGCAACGCTTGAGTAACTCTAGATGCTTCTGTATAAAAGACTCATCTTCCCAAGTAGAATCTTCAGCTGGTAGTTTC
>JASDQU010101449.1:143635-154468 GCA_032191745.1 Picea mariana
AAAGAAAATCTAATAACACTACCCTGCTTAATAGACTACAGATATATATTCTAACAAACTGTTGTAATAATAAAAGTATTCGGTAAAACACGTAAAAACAGGCAGATTTCAAGGCCCATTGAGGGTGTCCTCATTAGGTTCCACATGGGTGCCTAGGATGATACTTTCACCCACAAAAGGGTCTCATTTAAGCATTTTATTTTACGGGTCTCATTTAAGCATTTTATTGAAATCATATATATCACTTGTAGTGATGTTGACCTAAAGTTCAAATATTTGAGCACCAAGCTTTTACTTCCATCAAGACAGGTGGAAAAAACAGTTTGGATGTGACAGCGGGAATGAGTGTTCATAAACGACTTTGGCATTCCATATGGGAAAAGCAAGGAGCCTCAATTATGTGGCTATTTAGACTTGGATTGGGAAGATTTCATGGATGAAAGGAAGTCTACAATAGGTTGTGTTTAGTCTTGGCATAGGGGCAATTTCTTAGATCAACAGGACTCAACATGCAATTTTACTTTCCTCTACATAAGCAGAATACAAAGCAACAATGAAAGGGGCATGTGAAGCAGTTTGGTGTAGAAGAATGCTTGTAGATGAGCACACTATTTTTTTGTGATAACCAGGGAGTTCTCAAGCTTGCAAAGAACCTTGTCTTCCATGAGTGAACAAAAAATATTGATGTTTGACTAAAATATTTCCAACTTGGATTCATCATGTATCTATCGCTAAGAAAGGTGAACATCTACATCATGCTTGTTTTACATCGACTACAACAACACTTTCCTTCTCTGTTGAAAGCATCGAAGGCTAATGCTCTTGTTGTTGGGAGGAATGATAGGGATTAGCATATGTATTTAGCATCTGAAATTATTATTTGAATTGTAGGAGATTATTATTATTGGTTTGAGAGTGACACAGCCTTTTGTTTTTCTATTCTCATGGCGCAGTTGAGATCATTACTATAGAAATTATTTGAGGTCCTATGAGGCTGCCATCTAAGGTCTGTCCTTGACCTTAGTATGGCTCTAAGTTTCAACTGTATGGTTGTGTTCTTTTGCTGTTTTAGGACAACAAACAGTCATCCCACTTTCTGCTCAATGTTTTATAGGTTAAGTGCTCTTTTAAGGTTCCCTTGCAAGTGTTTTCTTATCTCAATGTTAACACATGCAATATAACTTAAAACACATAACACTACCTCTAGATCTTGAACTTTAAAATGCTAATCTACACTTCTAAACATGCATAAATTTGACACAGGTATTTTTGGTCAACATGACCCTGGATAAACCCCCCCAAGGGAAAACCAGTTTAGGATATATGTCTATAAAATGATGATCAAAGAAAGAGATACAACAAGTAATGAAATACAATGGAACCTGTATACATAGCAAGCTCCTCACGATCCTTGCCACAAGAACCAGAGAAAGAAGTGCCCAAGTTGTGGTGTGCCCTCTCCCTTTGTTTCCCTCTGCACTGAAATGAAGCGCCCTAGCTCATCAGTAACCCAATGAAGAAATCCCTCCATAGGAATGTCCTCTCCTGTGTTGCCTCTCGATAGAAACTGTCAGAGATCGAATCCTCCAAACAGATCTTCTACCAGGTAGTTGCTAGTCCTCTCAACTCATGCGCCCTCCTCCAAGCAGAAATGATCACAATAAATAAACTGAACCTGAAACTGAAATTCTCTCTCCATATAAACAAGCGTCCAATCTCTCCTCTCCTCTGTTGTCACTGCTAACCCATCCTACTGTTGCTTCTTCTTCTTGGGAAACTGTCCTACATAGTGACCAATCTCTCCACAAGCAAAGCATCTCACTATGCTCATGTCTCTCTTCTACGCACTGCTGTTGTTGCACTCTCCTCCCTGTGGTGGGGCCCCAAACTTGGGACCCTTCCGACCTCCACGACCGGTTTTCTTCTTTCTTTTTGTCCAAAGAGAAAGGTTCTCGTCACCAGAAACTATCTGCTGCTACTGCTGCTGCTGTCCAGAAGCCTCAGCTGCAAGCCTAATCTCCTCCTGAATGAACTCATCTCACATCCTCTCCCATGTAGGCATAACCTCCCTGGAAACAATGCCCCGTACAAATGGACCCCACGGTTTGGTGAAGCTATTCATAGCTTGAATCACCAAAGAGTTAGGGTTCACAACCTCTCCGATGGCTGCAAGCTCATCTCTGATTTGTGTGTATCTACCAAGGAATGAAGTAACTGACTCATCCTCGAGCATGTGAATGCCCCTGAGTCGGTCATGAAGAACCATATTCCGGTTCTCATTAGAGCTCTCGTACAACTTGCACAAAGATGCCCACATCTCGTATGCCCAAGTCTTCCCAGTCAAGTGGGGAGTAATGTGATCTCTCACAGCATCACATATGACCCTCTTTGCCTTGTTGTTCCTTTTCCTGAACTCTGCCACCAAGACGAGAGCAGTGATAGGAATGTGGGGAACAAATGCCTCGACTATGTCCCATAGCTCGAGGTCCTCTAAGACAAAGACCATCCTCGCCTTTCAAGGTGACCAATTGCTAGCCCCGGCTAGCCTGTCCTCCACACGCATTTGAGATACTGACATGTCTGCCAACTGCGCTCACTCTGATGCTCCCAATGCAAAGGAATGTTGCCTCACTCCTATCAACACAGGTGTGAAAAGAGGCAAGCGAATCCACAACCTCACTCCTAATCTCTAGGTGTGAAAAGAGGTCGTCTCTATAGCCTCACTCCTATCCACACAGGTGTGAAAAGAGGTTTTCCACAAGTGTCAAAAATCAGCCCAACAAATCTGCCCACAACTGTCCACCAACACTATAAACAATATCTTTTTTAGTAAATATTTATATGTTCATGCATTAGTGTCTGGGAAGAAAGTTCCCAATGTAGTACTAGACTTAGGAGTATAAATAAACATTATTTCTATGATCTATTGGGAATAAGTGTTTGGTAAACCACCCTTAACACCTAGTAATATCTCCACAATGGTGGCTAACCATATTACTTGTAAGCCCATATGTAAATTGACAACAATAAGGACAAATTTCTATGGGATCGAGACCTATGCAACATTTGAAGTCCCAAGGATGCCAAAAGAACCTTATTGGGTACTCTTTGGGAGACCTTGGATATATGCGATCAGAGAACTATATTTTCCGACAAGGAAGCACTAATTTTCAGAAAGGGTAGAGTTTGGTCATAGTTTTATTGGGAGAAAGCAAAGAAAGTAGTGGACATTGGAACAGATGCTACAAACAGAGATGACTAGGAGAAGACTCTGATAAAGTATTAGAAGAATGGGAAAATGAGAACTATGAGATCTATCCATGGTATGTCAAAAATATATTCCAAGTTGAAGCATAGAAAACTAGTCCGAAGAGAGAATATGAAGATGGTCAAGACCAGGTGGAGCACATACAAAGATTTGAGGAAAGAACTATATTATTCATAGATGAGAAAAAAATAAAGAATTCCCAATCACCCTTGTGATGATAACCTTCTAATAGTGGATGGTCCATTTTATTCCACAACATAAGTTGACATGGGATAAGATTAAATCACTTTTCTTAAGTAGGTTTTAGAAAATCAAAGGAGAAAAATATTTTGGATATTATGGAGTAGTGAGATTGAGTCACTTGAAGATGCTAATAAACATAAAGAAAGATTAGGCAAAAGATTTTGGAATGCCATACGAAACAACAATACCCATCCTTGGTGTACTAATTGATGGGTTTGCCTACAAGCGGTATTTACAGTAAGGGAGGAAGAGGGAAATCAAAGATTGGAATAAGACTTGTTAGTAGTTTCAAGAAAAACCTAAACAAAGCACCATCTTATCAAAACATCACTTTGGAAGAATTTTGGAAGAAAATGCACAAGCTTGCAAGAGAGGTTCAAATTGTCAACAAAAGGAAAGGATTAGCCTATTCTATAGAACTATACCAAGGAACAATTTGACAACAGAGAAATTAATGAGGAACCAACAGAACAACAAAAACTACATGAAGCAGGGGGTAAAACAAAGAAGATTAACATTTCCAAGGAGAGAGAAGAAGGAAAATACCTGGAAATACATGACTTTTTGGATGATAGAGCGATAGAAGAAGCAATACAAAAGGTATAAAAAGGAATATGGAGACCTAAGGATAGAATATGACCTTATGCAAAACTAGTGAGGCAAAGGCCTTCCAATATGAATCCCAAATATAAATGAAAAGTACAAGAACTCCAAAAACTGCTAGATGCAGGTGTTATTTATCCAATAAAGGAAAGTGAAGGGGTTGTGGCTAAGAAGAAGAATGGTAAAGCTCATAATTTATGTGGACTTTACAAAATTGAATCAGGAAACGATCAAAGATCCTTTCCCAGCCCCTTTTACAGAGTAAATCTTAGAAGTTGTAGCAATTGGTGAGATACATTGATTCTTATATGGGTATTCAGAGTATAATCAGGTGTCTATAATGKAAAAGGACMAACCACTCACCACTTTTGCAATTGAGTGGGGAGSATATGCATACSAGAGGATACCTTTTTTTCTAGATAATACACCGGCATGCTTTTCCAACACCATTATAGAAATTTTCAAGAATTTTATTCCTAGTTCATTTGAGGTATATTGAGATTATTGGATGTCAATTGGGTCTAGCTTGAGACGTTAAGAGGATTTGTTATCCTCTCCACCCAGGTTCAAATCCTGTTTGATTTGTTTGCCAACTTTGCCTTTTGTGGGCCGATTGTGGCTGGCAAGGTGCCAACAATCTCACTCTTGTTTAAATGCTTGAGGGTGAGATGTTCCATGTGAAAAAAAAAAATAGATGATTGGGCATTATTTGGTTGCTTAAATTGCCATATTGCAGACCTGAAAGTGATGCTTAGCAGTTGTAGAGAAACAAGAGTATCCAGGAATCCATAAAAATAACAATTTTTTCAGCCCTTTGAAAAATACACCAGTGATGTACAACCACATTGTGCGAAGTAGGCATAAATTATGAGAAACCCTAGAGGCCGAGAAGAAGACACAACACATATTTGCTTCCATACCCAAAAATTTCAGATCGAGCAGGCTCGAAAGAGGGAAAAAGAACTAACAAACTATACCCTAACATGTCCATATTAGTACTTGCAAAACTGTTGGTAAGGAACACTTGTAAGATGCTCTGAGGACATATGGAAAATACTGCCTTATTTGTAGACATCAGGGCACTTTGTGATGTTCATGAAAACTAGAAGAAATGCATACATAATCAATCATATCTTGAGACAGATAGGATTCTTCAGTCTTTAAATATTTATATGCACAAGTGATCGTATCATGGCAGAGTCAGTATATTTTTTGGTACATATGTATAACTGTCAAGCCTAGGACGAGAAGTTTTTTTTTGCTCACAACAATTAAAATGCAGTATTTATCCCCCAAGTCTTAAACACACTGTTCCATAAGATCTACAACAAACATTTTCAATCTACCCTATAGTCTATTTTATCCAAGGGAAGTAAACAAAAGTTGGTTAATTGTTGAATCCATACTATCTATGTTGAGAAGTTGATAAAAAATTCCGGGCAAAAGGGTACATTAATTGGAATGCTCCACTTGTCAAGGTGAATCCAACTAAAATCTTGCCTTCAATGTATACGGAGATGGAAATCTACTGAGTTGGAGGATTGCTTAGGTGGATCTGATACTCTGATTGAGCACTGATGAAGTCCCAAGATCTGGAGATGAAGCAAAAGATATTACATGTAACCAATTCACCATCCTAGAGCAACAACAAGCACTACGGTTGGTTGCCCAGGTCTCTTGATGGATGGTGGTAGAACCATATGTGGTCTTCACATCAATATAATTTGTAGTTATCTTGTATTTGTAGAATTTTAAATTGTTGTTTAAGGGGTTGTGTGTGGGTGTAATTTTTTGATAAATAGTATTTTCGTGTTGAGGGGTGGATGTTAGAGCATTAACACTCCAATAATATCCAAGTTAGGATTTCTAAACAATTTGTGTAAGTCACTTTATGTTAGTGTTACTGATGTAATGTTATAACTTTCACATTATGGTTAGGGTTTAGGTGGTTAAACCACCTTAACAACTTTGTGATGCTATAAATATGTATTGTGAGACATTATACATGTTGACAAGTGTACCATTGAAACATTGATAATAAAGGCTTATCTTTCTCTTTGTAAATGTGTGCACCCTAATTGTCCTCCAATGGACTCTCTCAAGTGAAGAGCTTGCTTGGTTATCTGATCTTCTACTTTGTTTGTTGTTCTCTTCACATGGTGGTATTTGATGCTTGCAGAACCTGAGGCTGCTGCTTTTAATAAGTTCAATTGGTTGTCTAACTTCAATTCCAGCTACAGATTCCTCTTGCATCATGTTAATGATTATTTGTCATCTCCCTCTGCTACTATACAATATATTCTTTATTCCATGTTTAAATCAGTTTTTTTTATTCCTTCAATAAGGCTTTTGCTTCCACCTGGTTGTTGGTGTTTTTACTTTTATTCTCCATATAAATGGATATGATGTTGCCTTTGTAGTCTCTTAACACCCCCGACCATCTTCTTTCTGCCTTCCCTTGAATACCTTTGTTGTTTTGTCAAAGTTTAGTTTTATTTGATCTTCTCTAGGAGATTTCTGACATTCCTAGAGTACAATTGTCAGCTGTCATTTATTGGTAATAGATATATGTTCTCTTAAATAAGATTTTGTGATTAAATAATAAGCTCTGGAATATGTCCTGGAAGGGGACAAATATTGGACAAATGACTAATCCTATGTTACAAAAATTTATTACTCCAGTAATGCAGAAAATTATTTTGACAATCTGTTCTGATGACCATGAAAAATTATGGGAGGCTCTGGGTGTTTTTCCCACTGAATAGAAAACTAGGCCCTAGGGTTAGCCCTGGAGGCTAGACGATATGCTTTTTTGAGGATGTTATTGTGCATTGCTAGCATGGTTGCCATAACTGATCTATCTTGGGAGAACCATTGCGTAGGGCTACAAGGTAGTGATATCTAGTTAGTTTTAGATGAATTTTCCACATCATAGAGGCAAGGTCTAATATTTCAGTTACTTCGGTTTGGAACACTTGTAAGATGCTCTAGAATTTGGGTTAAGTCTCGTTCTCTGGTCGTGGTGCTCAACAGAATCTATGTGAAATACCCAGATGGTTTTAATGGGCATTGAAGAGGGCCTTAGATGGAGGAATTGATTTTAATGCATAGAAGCACAATACCCAATTCAAGACACCCTAGGTTTTTGAGTATTGGAGCTCATTGAAGTTGATAAACTTTTTGGATCTATTGAGAGAAAAATGGAAAGGGATTTTATGGGATTGGGTAGACGCAATGGTAATGAAATGGAGGCTGAGAAGATGAGTAACAATGAACAGCCACATGATGAAAGAGAGAAAATTATGAGCCTAAGTCTCTTTCAAGAAGCTGAGAAAAGTACTGTGCTACAACTTTCTTTTGGTAGTTTTTGTGGGTTACGTGAAGCTATTAGTAAATTTGGGATTGCAAATGGATCTGGTAAGGGTAAGTGCCAGGTCTAAGGGGTAACTATTTTGTCAAAGTTGCTGGACTTGAACCTAACTTGACCTCATCCCTTTCCTGGGACATGCCATTTGGAAGGGGCAGACCACACCGATAATAGAACCTCAGTGGATGGATTAATAATCCATGATCACACCAGTGCACCGAGGCCCCATTTTCCTTTGTAATATTTTTGGTTGTCATCTTTGTGGTTTTTCCTTGCATTAATCTATCCATCATTGAATTCAATCATTGCTTCTCAGGACTGTCGAAGAGAATGGAGTTAAGAATGGTGATTGCTTGTTTGGAAAAAGATTCCTTTGTGGAAAGATAGAACTTTGTTTGAGAATTTTCGTATATGTTTTATCTTTTCAGGCAGGAAGGTGGGTAGAGTCTGACAGGAAGGGCCATTCTCTTGGGTGAAGGGCTACTTGCACTGCATCTCATCATTTTGCAAAATAGACTTCAAATGTAATCTCAAGTTCCTAGTAACAAGTTTAGTGTTCACTCTGCTATCTTTCCTATCACAGATCACATATTTTTCAAATTATCCAGCAATTGAAATCCTCGAGGTCCACAAATCCCTGCCCATCATTTCCCTATAGGAAAGCTTCTTGACCACAATGTCATTACGCAAAAGAAGTCAGTTCTTTGATTTTCTTGAAAATGTTGGTATGACTGGTTTTTCCCTAGGATTGGATCGAACAACCTTTTGATCGAAATAGTTTATAATATGTTGTGAAGACCACAACATTTTGATTGATGTGAAAAAGAACTGAATGATCTCACTGTATGGCCTTGCATTGTGCTTGGGATTTCATGTTAACATTGTTCAGCACACAACTTCAACCTGAAACAAATACACCTTGAAATGATGTAGATGATCTAAGGAATAATATGCATTCTTAACTTAGCATGCAATGGCCTTATTGAATCAAACCAAGTTAATTTGAATTGATGTTTATACTTTAAAAAATGACGTAAATTTTATCTTCATCTTGCAGTATCTGTGCCAAACACAAGCATGCAATGGACTTATTGCATACTTCTATCTCTTCAGAGCTCTGCATCAATTCAATGAGTCTCTATCATTGTGTGTAATCTTTATTACATGCATGTGCACACTATGTTCCCAAAAATAGTATGGTCTAGTAACTATTCTTCAAGAAACATACGAATGAAATTAGGGAACAAGAAAAGAAATCTAGAACTGATGTTGTTTTATTTTGAACTGTCCACAATGGCCTGACTGTTCTTAGGCTGTTATAGGGGTGTTTCTTAGCTGATAAATGTATGAGCTACTTGACTTCAACCAGTACATCTGATACTCTATAGGTATCAACTTTTCATAAATGGCATCTTGGGGCCGGTCTTGGAAGAGTTTATTAGTGGACTCTGTGTTTTGTTAATTCCTTTTCATTTATGGCGTAAATTTATACAACTATAATGATAAGATTTATAGTGCTAATATTTATTGGACTATGACAAATAACAGGTGCATCTACAAAATCATTTTTAAAAGGAGTAGAAACATGGAAACAAGAGACTATTCTAGAAAAGGTACTTGATTTCTTTTATAATATCTTGTTTAAAGTTAGAGCAAAGAGGGACTTGAATCTAGTGACTAGAGTTATGCTTGGTTCTCTTATTGTTGGAAATTTAAACCCATATTACAAAGATCTTATTGACTATATTGTATCAACTCAGGAAGCAGAAAGGGTATGTGTAGAGAATGTCACAGCCTGGTCTACAGCCAGTTGCAACTGTAGATACTTTCAAATCAAATCATAGAAGTACATCTGCTTCTCAGGTAATTATTTTCTACTCAAGTGAATTGCAACTATGTTGATCCTTACTGTTCACTATTAATTTTGTGTTAGGTGTATAGTTACATGCATCTTTTGAAGGATATGTACACTAGTACCGTGGCATATGAAACATGTTTGCTTGGAACTAACCTATGCATTTACTCTGAAGTTGCATTTCCATCTTTAGATTCGTCATTTCCTTGTAATCCTGGTGCTCCTAGCATCATGTTTGAGTTTTTATTAAATGTTTGGCATTCCAATTTCATCCTTATGACAAGTAAAAATGGGTAGCTTCCCTCCATTTTGGGACTTTAATGTCATGCTTGTCTCCAAAGTGAAAATGTAGGGGATCAACCTTTTTCTGGGAGGTCTGTCCTCTTCAACATGCCTAGATCATGAGAAGTTTGACTTGTAGTTTGTTAGTCTRTTTAACATYGACRATTTCCAATTTATCCRGAABGACATTTCCACCATYYRATTTATTGCCTTYAGAAAATTCTTTTGGCAATTCTCTTGTTACTAACATGTTACTCCTATAGCATTAATATTCTTGTTAGAAGGACACAAACATTTAAAATATGCACAAGCATTAATATTCTCTTGTTACCTGTGAATTTGGGTCAAGTTCCATATGCACAGGTAGTTGGTTTTCAACTTTGGAGATCCTCAGAGCCCAAACCAGGACCTAAGAGGGATTAATTATTTAAGGGAATACGCTTATTGTGAAGGGACTCTTGAAGACCAGTGTCAAGAATCTGTATAACATTTTCTATATAACATTTTTTGTTAATGTGTAGTGTTATAATAACCATGCTCAATGGGTGTGTGTGCAGGTCAAGTTATAAAGGGATGGGAACAAGGCATTGCGAGTATGAAGAAGGGCGAGAAGGCCATATTTAGAATACTTCCAGATTTAGGGTATGGAGAATCAACGTCTCCTCCCATCATTCCCCCAAACGCCACACTCCAATTTGAAGTGGAAATGCTCTCCTGGACAACAGTTAGAGATGTCTGCAAAGATGGAGGCCTTCTAAAGAAAACAGTGAGGGATGGAGAGAGATGGGCATACCCTAAATACGTCGATGAAGTTCTAGGTATCTATTGTTATTTCAGGACATGGACATGAATTTATTCATTATTTACATGGATGAGTTTGGATAATATGGCTTAGTAAAGCAAACGACTGGTTTTGTGTTATATAAACTTTGATCCAGTGAGATATGAAGCAAGGATGGAAGATGGAAATGTGGTCTCCAAATCATCCGAAGGGGTCGAATTATATAGGGAAGAAGAGAAATCAGTGTGATTTGCACCAAAGATTACCATGTTGTAGTTGTCCTTTTCAGTGTGTTTTAGAGTTAGAGCATGAAGTTTTTCTTTTGTGTGGGCAAGCTGCGTGTTACATCAGCTGTTGTTGTAGATCATTCAGTCTTATTAGAGGGATTCTAGTATGCTCTTTTGGATTTTCAGATTGTTTTTATGTAGATCTAA
>JASDQU010101449.1:162006-181730 GCA_032191745.1 Picea mariana
TCCTTATTCCTTAGAGCCCTTAGTCTCCCACAAGTTCACCTGGAGGAGTGTTGACTCCAGGGGTTATATATTTCTACCAAACAGTCAAGTCGGTGAGTGGCACCCTTGGAGCACGTGGTGCATCCTGAAGGGCACGTCGCGCAAAAGAAACACACATTGGTGAGTGGCACCCTTGGAGCACGTGGTGCATCCTGAAGGGCATGTCGCGCAATAGAAGAAAACGAGGCGAGTGGCACCCTTGGAGCACATAGTGCATCCTGAAGGGCACGTCGCATTGATGAGGATGACGAGACAACCTAGATGACCCTAAGACCTTAACGCCTTAAGAATTTATCAAAACGACTCCCCTAATAAATTGTCGCCCAGTTCAATCTAAACCTAAATTTCAAATATCTCAAAGATAAAATTTTGATAAGCCCTAAAAAAAGATCCTACAAAAATAAACATAAGGGCGTAAACTAAAACCCTCCTATGCGTTAGTTAAAGTCTTCTTAAATTAAGGGGGGTAAAGTAATGAGGGGAATAAATTAATTGAAACCCATGGTTTTTAAATTTTAAAGAAGAATTAAAATTATTAAAGTGTGGGAGTATAAAAATTTAGGATTTTAAAAATATAATGAAAAGGTTAATAAGTGCATTTATCTTATTGGGTTTTAGAAAAAAGGGGGGGAAAGGAACAATTAATAGAAATAAGGAAACTTGTATTAAAGGAAACTTAAAAAATGGAAAGTGGGAGACATAGGGTAAACAGCGAAAAGGAATCAGCATTTAAGGAGTTACTAAAAATCAGAAACTTCATTTTAGGAAAGTTATTAAAAGCATGAGAGGGGATCTAGGAACCCTAGGAGAAATTTTAGGAGCGAATTTAGGGGGGGGGTGAGGGAAATGAGTCTTTTATTTAAATTAAAGAAAATAATTTTGGAGAAACATGGGTGACGAGTGACACTTGGACGACAAAGAATTTTTAGAGGTTATCATTAAGAAAATTAAATTAATAATGATTAGGAAAGTAGGTGGGTCTCAAATTTCTATAAATGAAGGGGAAAAGAAGGAAGAAGGGATGAACGATTAGCGTAACGTTACATTGTCGAATTTTGGCTTGACTGTTTTCTTGTGAGGAGTTGGGAATTTCTCAGTTGTTTTTGTAGTGGTAGCTCAGCCTTGGAGGTGAGCTGAGAAGCTAGTCTTATCTTTGGATCTTGTGTGGCCCCCTTGCGGCTCGGGGGGCTAAGGGGGAAGCAGAGTACCCCTAGCGATTGGCTAGGAGGTATCGGTGAGCTTTCTACGGTTGGAAAGCAGAAGCAACAAGGAGCATGGGACATCGGTCAAGGCGGTCGCAAAGAAAAAGGTACGCGCGTCATTTAGTAGAGTAAATGCATTAGGTTATGATTAGATCTGCTTATGTAATGGAATCTAGATGGACGAATGTTAATTTCAATCGATTCTGGTTATCGTTGGGCCAAATGGTCGTTCTTTCATTGCTTACATCCAGCGGAGTGTTGTGTTTTTAATGTTGCTGCAAAATTTTACTGTCACCTTGAGTAATCCTCCAGCCTTGAATTTATCATTTGTTCTCCATCCCCTCCAGAAAATTTCACTATGTATGGTCATGCTGAACCACTCATTCAACAAATTCGTTTGGATTGGTTACTGCGTCGTAGTTCCGAAATTTTTGTTGGGTTAAATCGTTAACGAATTGGGTTTCTGGAATTTTTGATTTGGATCTCGGCTGTTGATGATGATAGAACACGTTTGGGGAATAAGATTTACTGTGGGCATTTTTAATGGCTTTCCTTGTATGTATTGGCAGTTACTTCCGTGTGCTTGGTCTGCACTCTCCTTCAGAATGAGCATCATTGTATTTCGTTTTGTATACTGTTGTATTGGGCGTTTTTGCAATTTTTATGTGGGCGTTCTCTTCCAGACTGAGCCTCCTTACATTTCGTTTTATCTATTGGGATCTGTGTTTTAATGATAGATGAAAATCTAAATGCTCTGAATGCAAATCGGAATTGCATTACATTTCGTTTTATCTATTGTGGTCTGCGTGTTAAGGATAAATGCAATCTAATTGCAATCTGAATGCCAATCTGAATCTCTTTACAATTTCTTTTATCTATTGGGGTTGTGTTTTAATGATAGATGCAAATCTAAATGCTCTGAACGCAAATTGGAATTGCATTACATTTCCTTTTATCTATTGTGGTCTGCGTATTAATGGTAAGTGCAATCGAATTACAGTCTGTATGTCAATTTGAATCCCATTACATTTTGTTTTATCTATTGGGGTCGGCGTTTAAATGATAAATGCAAAGCTAATTGCAATTTGAATACAATCTGAATTTCATTCCATTTCGTTTTATGTATTGGGGTCTGCGTTTTTTTTTTCCTATTTTTGGGTCTGCGTTTGATCATGTGTTCGTTCATAATGGGCATGAAAATAATAGCTGCATTTTTCGGCAGCCATTTGTTGTTTCCATGTTGTTTGGGCATCATTCCATCTACGCGTGCTTTGCCCGCGCGTTTCCTGGGGCACGTCCCTTCTGCAGCATTGCCTTTATTCACCTCTGTCAAGTTCGTTGAGTGGCGTAGGTGCCAGCTCTCAACCGCATGCAACCCAATCATGGTTGTCCAATCCTGGCGCATCCCTTTTATCAGTTAATTTTTAGGGTGTCTATCTTGCCGTTTCAATATGGTTGATTATCGTTTTAATATTGGTTGAAATTATAGCTGTAGTATTATGGTTTTAATATTAGTGTTTAATATTATGGTGTTAATATTCTGTTATAATATTTGGTTCAATTTGTCATTTTAAATTTCGGTTAGAAATATATATATATATATATATATATATATATATATATGGCTCTTTATGTATTGTCCTTCCTAAATTTGATACTTTGAAATATATGATGGTATTGTGAATTTTCAATATGAAGTTACTTGTATATTTGATGTTATTTAATTGTGATGTTATTTTATATTGACATTAGGGAACGATAATTTAATTAGGATGTTACTTTTGTCCTTTAATGTTGATATTTTAGATGTGACATTTTAAATATCTTTATATAGGGCCCCTTTTAAATTACTGTTATTAAATAATGTCATTTCAAATATTGTAATTGTTATATCTTGTCATTTGTAAATAGGATGGTTTATTGATATATTCAAATATGATGTTATTTATCAATGTGACGTTATTTTTATATTGAATCATGTAAGGGTAATATATGTCTTTATAAATTAAGGTGCAATTTTTGGTGTTAGGTACTTTATGAAAAATAATGGCATTGTGGACTTAACTTAATATGATTAAACTTGGGTTACCGATGGTTACTAAAATAAGGTCCTAGAACCAGTACCTTGAATTACTAAGATTGTATTGGGAGATTCTGCAATTACTTAAATTTACATTCTTAAACGGTTGGGCTGGGTATCGCGTCTACTCATGGAGTTCAAGGGAGTATTGGGCTAGTATTACATGCCTTGAGTCATGGGAACTACCTTGTCTTAACATCGTCAGGTCATTGTTGGAGTCCTTCAGAGATGCGTGTCCATAGAGTTAGTGGTTGTCTTGAGTTGTTGTTGTACTTGGACGAGATCGTTCGTTGCCTAGTCTGCTTGTGTTGGGCGGGATATAGTCACCCCCTGGTAGCCTTCAGAGACCTGTCTATGTGTGGGATTTTTATGGGTAAATAATCCAGTGCCGTATCAAGAGTCTCGAGCCCTTTAAAGGCAGGGTTTCCACTCTTGCGACACACCTGACAGAGATTACTAGTTTCTGCCTGAGCAGTTGGCCAGGAGCCTATCTAATCTTCTTTCGAGAAGACATAAGACTAAAAGCCCTGCTTTTCTGTGCATAAATAGTAAACTCTACTGTTGGTTTCTTCCATCTGTGACTGTACTGTGCTTAACACCTGGTGTCATTTCTGCTTAAAGCTGCTAGTGGTACGCCTTATGTCTAGGGGCATTTATTGCTTGTTGTCACTGGGATATGTCGGGGTCGTCCTGTTTGTTCGTCTCGCTTGCATCTTGTTCTAGGTCGGGTTACTAGTTTCTGCCTGAGCAGTCGGCCAAGAGCCTGTCTAATCTTCTTCCGAGAAGACATAAGACTAAACGCCCTGCTTTCTTGTGCATAAATAGTAACCCTAACACCATGGATTCTTCCCTCTGTGTTCTTACTGTGCACCCCAGTATGTCTTAATGTTTGTCTTGTGCACCTTATGCCTGTGATCGTATATTGTTGCAATTACTCGTTGTGTGCCTTCAGTTTTACCTTGTCGTGGTTGCATCTTGTTGGTCGTCGAGTGGCGACGTAGAGTCAAGTGTGTTTGTTACTTCTACATGCGCGCACACACCATAAACAAAAAAAAAATTGCACCTATTTTCAGAGTTGTGTCATAACGAGGAGGTCATTACATTGGGATATGTGTTAACCGAATAGGAGATGTGATACCATGGGAAAAGAAAAGAAATCCCAATTAGTGAAGAAGCCATAGAAAACCACCTATCAATAAATCCTCACCAAGTGGGGAGTAATATGATCTAAATGGGATGAAGTAGGCATACCCACAATCATATAGAATACTCATTAGATCAAATAAGAAGACTATAAAGGAGTCTTGAATACACCATGACACTAGAAAATATAGCAAGAATACATCAACATGATAATATCAGTCTCATCTACAATATCAGGAAGGGAAAATATGAAACACATCCCAACTCTGGCTTAAATGAGTACATAAGAATTGATGCCCCCTCATGTTAAAGAAAGGGGGTGGAAACAACCTAAGAATCCCTATTTAACATTAATGAGGCTCCACAAATATTTCATGAACATACTAATGGAAAACTCATCATGGGGCTCTTAGAATGGTGGCATAGATCCAAGAAAATATGAGGAACTACATGTAAATATTAATCATATATGCATGTACAAATATCAATAGTGTGAGTACATGAGATCTGATCAGATATGAGAGAAATGAGGACTCTCTCATCATGTTCCAAGGTCACCCACTAGCTAGGCGATAGGTACAAATGTACAAAAGACATCCCCTAGAACAAATGTGTTGAATTCAATAGGGGAAAGTCCATTGGGGCCTAATGGTGACAGAGTATCTATAGGCTCGATATCTAAAGAACAACATGTGAATCTAGAACTATATAATAAGTTTTTTAAACCAACACATGCAGCGGGATAGCTGTAGGGAAAACCCCTCCTTAGGTTTGTAACATCTCACACAAGTCCTAGATATTGGCATCAAGAACTATATCACTTAACTATCAAGTGTATGAATCTCAAATGTGAGAAAAGGGGATGAAGTAGAGCACATCAAAGACAACATGAAGACAACCAAGGCACCAAGGATAAGGAGGCATCCAAGGTAGAAATATTCTAGGCCAACCCTCTAGAATACAAGTGTTGAAGTCGATAGAGGGGAGCATGTTGGAACAAGGAGAAGGAATCACCAATGGACCAACATGAGTTGGAAAACATAATGTGAGTGATGGGGATTGACACCAAGGAATTGATGGAAGGAAAATATAGGTGAACTCACAACTTCTCTTGTTCAAAGCATAAATGCAGGGCTAATATGGTAGCAACTAAAGACATCCATAAGGATGGTGGGTGACTGGGAAAAATGTTGGTCAAATGTATTAGTTGTAAAACTATAGAAGGGTAGTTGGGGAACATGTGATGGGTATGACAGATGGAGGGATGACTCATCATATATGATTTTAACAAGGGAAACATATGGATGTTTCTAAGGGGAAAATGAGTGTGTGAACAATAAAAAGTTACTCACCAATGTGTTTAAAAACATAGTTTCCAAGTGGATTCCTAGTGGAGGAGGTTACCCAATAGAAAATGGATCCTTCCTTGAAGTGTTGATGGGGTTGAACATGAGTGATGGGGAGGCTAAGATGGGGGGGAGCCTCTCAGAACTACCATTGAGGTTGTATAGGAGTAGTGAACCCAAGTGGAAATTCTTCCTAGCCATGCCAATGGGGATAGCTAGGAGGAAATAACACATAAGGGATATTCTTCCTAGTAATACTAATGGGGTTGGATAGGAATAAATAAAATGGTAAAAATTATTCTCAGTAATACCAATCAGAAAAGATGAGAGGAAAAACATATAATCAAGAAAAATATCCTAGTTATTCCAATGGGGCTAGCTAGGAGATACTCTAACTAATGGAAGTTTATTCATAATTACAATGGGGTTGGTTAGTAAAGAACTAAATAACTAAACAAGACATAACCTCCCAACTAACAATGTCGATGGGGTTGGTTTTTATAGGGAACTAGAGGACAAATCCTCATCATAATGCTAATGGTTCTGGTGAGAAGGTTACTATGAGAGAACCCCTCCTAATAATTCCAATAGGGCTAGTTAGGATAGAAGAAGGGATGTATCTTTCCAGATAATTTCAACAAGATTGGTCTAGAATGGATCTTGCAAAAGACAAGAAACCTCCTAGTAATTCCAATGGGGCTGTCTAGAAGTGGTTGGAATGATTCACTTAGCTAAGGGATGTATGGCATACACTCAATATGCCCCCTACTAGGGAAAAATAGTTGTAAGGCACATAAACTACTGATTTTTAATAAGGAACTCTTGGCCCAATGGTCAACAATAACAAAAGCATAGTGGTGGTTAAGTAATGTGACAAATTGAAAGAGAATTTCAACAAATAAAAACAAAAAATGTGTGAGTCCAAGGGATGTGGTTTTCAACATGATGAAAAGAAATGTATCTGGATCGACTCTAGTATGTATTGGTTGTGGAGAATGATTATCTTCCTGATTCAAAGGTCTTTATTTTCAGTCATGTTTATACCCCATGAATATTTTTCACACCGGAAGAATGTACACTCCTCCATGCGAGGGAGTGTAGAGGGGGGTTACCCCCTCTGCAGGGTCCATCCCTCCAGCTAGGGGTTTCAGGAAAGAGGCCCTCTGAAAGAAAAAATTCCTTGTAAATGTATAATGTAATTTCATTGTAAATTTGGACCATTCATTATAAGGTTGCAAATATGACGGTAGAAGTTATGTTACGGATTTTTTTCCTAGAAGGAAACACTTTGTTATGAGGAAAATTTATTGCAGCTATGGATCATTGCGAATATTGTATTCTAAGATAGGAGACTGTGAAAGAAAGAGGAGAAAGTTACAATAGGTCTGATGTAGGTTGTATCCCTTCATTTGTTGGATAATAATAAAGGAAGGACATGACAGTTTCTCTGGTGGACGTAGCCCACACTGGGTGAACCACGTATATCTACATTTCTATTGTATAGTGTATCTTTTGTGTTTTATCTCCTCGTTTGTTTTATTTTATTTCTCTGTGATATTGTTTTTCTAACAATTGGTATCATAGGAAAAGGTAACTCGCAAGAAAGTAGGGTTCCTGGTTTGAGTGGGAGCAATGGTGGAATATGGAAAGTTTAGGGTGAAGAAATTTAATGGCCAAAACTACCAGTTATGGAAGATGCAGATGGAATATTATTTATGTCAGAAGTATATATTCCTACCATTGGGTGGAATAGAAAATAAGCCAATGACCATGAAGAATGAAGAATGGGAGGTTATTGACAGAAAGAGACTAGGAATGATAGGGATGAGCCTGGTAGCGTCAGTGGCTTTCAATATTTCGAAAGAAAAGACAATGAAGGAGTTGATTGACGCATTGGATAAAATGTATGAAAAACCCTCGATGTCCAATAAGGTATTTCTAATGAATAGATTATTTAATATGAAGATGTCAGAAGGTGGGTCTATTGCAGATCATTTAAATGAATTTAATATAGTTACTAATCAACTAAGCTATGTAAAAGTGGACTTTGATAATGAGTTCAGGGCTCTTATAATCTTGTGTTCATTGCCAGAAAGATGAAATGGATTGGTCATGGATGTAATTAACTCTATCTTTGGTTCAAAAACTTTAAAATTTTATGATTTTGTTGGTGTTATCCTTAGTGAGGAAATGTGACGAAAAAGCACAAGTGAGACATCAGGTAATGCGTTAAACATGGAGAACGGGGGAAGATAAAAGGATAGAGGATAGGCCTCAGGGAACCATGATAATTCTAGGAAGGGAAGATCCAAATCCATATTTGGAAAGATAGAGTGTTGGAATTGTGGGAAGAAAGGACATTTGAAGAAAGACTACAAAGCTCTAAAGAAACAAAGAGATGGAAAAGAGGAGAAAAATCAGGAAGCAAATGTAAAAGGTGATGTATTGCAACATGATTTGATTCTTTCTATAGATAATATTTCTGAGACTTGGGTAGTAGATTCAGGGGATTCATTTTATGCCACACCTCATAGGAAACATTTTCTAGAGTATGTTCAAGGTGATTTTGGACAGGGTCATTTGGGTGATGATGCACCATGCAAAATTGTTGGAATGGGAAAGGTAAAAGTAAAGAAAATCAATGGAAACCAATGTCTAATGAAAGAGGTAAGACATGTTCGATACCTAAGGAAAAATCTAATTTCAACGGGGCAGTTGGCAAGTGAAGGTTGTATATCCATATTTACAAATAAGGCGTGGAAGGTCACCAAAGGAGCATTAGTGATAGAAAAATGAGAGAAGGTAGGTCATTTTATTTATGTACTGGTAATATTGATTGTTCTATCTCTTTAGCTTATATAGGAGTGGATACAACACTGTGGCATCATAGTCTTAGACACATGAGTGAGAAGGGGATGGAGATACTTCACAAAATAAATTTTTTGTGATATCTTAAACAAATTGATTTGGATTTCTATGAGCATTGTGTTTATGGAAAACATAAGAGACTCAGATTTCTAAGAGTCGGAAAAGAAAAGAAGAGTGAAAGGTTGGAGCTTGTGCATACACATGTATGGGGACCATCTCATGTATCATCTCTTGGTGGCTCTCATTATTATGTTACTTTTATTGATTATGTAACTAGAAAAACTTGGGTTTATTGCATTAGATAAAAATCTGATGTTTTTAATACTTTTAAGAAATGGAAAGCTTTGTTTGAGAATGAGACAGGAAAATGATTGAAGTGTCTTAGATCAGACAATGGAGGTGAATATTGCAGTAAGGAGTTTGATGATTACTGTTTAAGCCATTCTTCCAAAAAACTACTTATATCTATGAAAGTTCACAAATATCCATTTTAAAAACTATTCTTCCGAAAAATAATTATCTCTTCTTTCTGCGGTGGAAGAGATGTTCTGATATAATATTTCATGTACATGAAGAAAACAAAAATCTGCACATGTATATTAAGTCATTCTTCAAATACCATTTAAATATTTCATCTTTGAAATGTATTCATATTACATATAATCAAATGATCTTTGAAATTATGTGTGAGCTAGCTCACATATACAATATGTGTGAGCTATTTCAAATATACATATGCATAGATTATTTGTAAATCTACTTGAATGTTGGTTTTTATGGTTAGTAACCAATTTAGTTAAGAGTTTGACAATACCCTAGCAAGAAGGAATTCACTTCGTTGTATGTAGAAAACAAAAATTTCCATACTATGCCATTCTTAGACAAGAAAGCAAGGAATGCAATTGAAGAAAATTTAGAAACTTTCCCTTTTCTGATGTGGGATAGAGTTTGTTCTCAAATAATCAAATGTTCAAGTTCAAAATTAGGTCTTTATCATGATCTAAACTTAAATAAGTTTGAATGTACACAATTTAAGACAACGATAAACTTATATAGGGTTTCTATATATTTCAAAATAATTAATCAAAATGTTTAATAGGAAAGACTAAACTAAAGATTTGATAAAAGTAAAAAATATAAGCTTATTCAAAATAAGATTGAACACTTTTATATAAAACCCCAACATAATAGAAAATTAAAACTTACTAATGTTCAATGAACATACATTTATGAATCATCCTGAATGGACACATTCTTCCTAGGTATGGGTGTTTCCTCTACTTCCTCCTCAATCCCAATCTCCCTCCCAAGCACACTTTTGGGTACTCTCTTCTCCACATTACCCTATATAACACATTTCAAATTTAAAAATTTGAAAATTAAATTTAAATGATTTTAACACATTAAATGATACCTATGAACTCTCACCTTTTTCAAACTCTCCCAATGATAATTGAGACAAGCCTCCCCAAGTAGTAGGAGATGGAATAGGGATATGTGAACAACACAACTAAGAACTAAATCTAGAATTCAATGTGTTCACATTTATACAAAATTATAAATGTTGTTGATCTTATTCAAAATATTGGAGATTGGACAACTAAAGTGCTCATCTGTGGATATTAGAAAAAAAATACCTGATTAAACCCATCCAAATTTAAACTTGTGGAATCAAGTCTTGTATTTACTGGATATTCATTTAACATATATCCAAACTAAAATTAATGACAATAAAAACTAGATTATTTCTATAGATACAATGATATATAAATCTAAAATTAGAAGTAAACTATCCTAAAATGCGTAAAAAATTTACTAACTAGAACACATACCAGTCTGTTGTTCAGGTCATCATTCTAAATGACCTTCTTCCAACCATCATGGCAAAATTTTGTATACTCCTTAAGATCTTCTACTGACATGGTATCTAACTCCACATCTGTTTTATAAACAAATATGGCCCAGGAATTGACTTCCGCTCGCTGACGGTTCAAGCCAACATCAACACCATAAAAAATCGTCTATTTTCCTAGCCTCTTTTCCAACCTCTTATGAAGCTCACAACTCTGAATGTGAAGAAAATTCTTCTGATGGGTGAAATACTAAAGGTCGCGGAGGCCTCGACAATGTCTCATTTCGATATGCCCCTTTTCGATCATATGTCCACCGTTTACCAATCCTATAATAATTAGACAGTAGAATAATATATTCAAGTTGTATGTCCATGAAAAACTCTACATAAAAGTTTCTTTCAAAATAGTGTGGAACCTCATCGTTCTATGACAATTTCCCATATGCTGCCAAAAATATGTTATATAGATGTCCTACAATGTCGGGGTGCTTAAAATATTGCACCTTCAAGATCTTCATCTTTGGCCCATCTTTGAAACTAAACATTGAAATTGCATTTTCTTTTAAAACTTTGTATTTTACTGCATTCTATTTATTAGGGCCCATCACCTCTGACTTTTGTCGCCTCATTAGATCGATAAAACTGTCAGTAGTTGGCCCCATCTTTTGATATGCATCCATAAAGTTTTTCAATGAATGAAAAACAATATGCAAGCTTTGTTTACTCTCTTGAGGGAGTTCCAAGACCTCCAAATCATTTTCCAACCTCCTTTTAACACCTAAGCATCGCTCAAAGGTCATTTCTTTAGTAATCCCTTCCCAGGTAAGTTCATCACCAATATCCAAAGGATAGGTGGACGTAGGCATGTAATATTCTGTTTCTTGATAACGCAACCTCCTAAATCCACCTTCACCCTCTGCACCAATATTAGAGTCTTTTTGACACCCACTCTCTCTTTCATTGTCATCCCTTGATCTAAACTCATTGTCTACACACACATTTGAAAATAATTACAACATTTAACTTGACATAAATTTAGATACACAAAAATACAACAAAAATAAACAAAATCAAAGAAAATTACCAAAAATATTCTCTTGTGTAGAGGTATTCCCTACATTCTCAGGTGTAGGAGGATCAATGCACAACCTATATAAGAAGGTTGCATCCATAGCACTTGCTTAAGCACATTATGCAGTTGATCTATTCACATACTTGTTTGATAATCTCATTAGACGAGATTGTTGTTGGTCACTCGGAGTCTCAGTCGAAGAAGGAGTTCCTCTTCTTGCTTCTTGGGAGATCCTAGAGGGTTTGCAAAAAATGTTTGGATAATCCCATGTCGACCTCTCTCCTCAATATATATTCTTTGCAAATTCATTAAAATTTAATCACAAGACAAGTACGAGTTAATATCTCCAACATTGACCCACAAAAAATATGAAGAAAGAAAAAAAAATAAGACAAAATTAATAGAAATGTTCTTTATGTTAGATACAATTATAATATGGTGATGCATAACTCCACTACCCATGCCCATTTCAGATATGTTTTGGTTTCTTAATATTAGCACAAATAACCTTGGTAAATCCGCCAAGAGTATATGGGTTAAAGTATGGTAACAAAGTAGCGATTATATATATGGGAAATCATATTTCATGCATCCAATAGGTATGGAGCACAGTCCATGAAAATAAATGATTAACTTTATGCCATGTTTGGTTGGATGGAAGAAATCTTCCATCTACAAAGAAATGGCACTAAGTATCAATAGGTATGTATTACACTTGGGGGGGCATTAATAGAGAGAATGTATTATATGATTGCAAGTTGTTGGAATTTTGTTTATGACAGACCTTTTTATATACTAAGCATATGTAATTAGATGATTTGACGCTGCTAAACATTCATTTATATGCGGTTATAAGGTGATTTTTATATTCTTACCGACCTTCTTCCAGTGACCCCCTCGATACAGGGGCTGAGAATGGCCTCTGAATCATTTTGGTAGATCCATCCTGTTAGAAATCTTGTGGACAACCAGGACTTGGCCGGGTGATTCCAGTGCTTGTGTAAATACAAAGGGTAATACATCACCATCTTCAACTAGTATCTTATCCAAAGGGTAATAGAAGCTCATCTTCAACTGAATGCTTGTGTAAATACAAAGTGTAATATATCATTAACAAGGGTCTTTCAAAGGGTATATACTCTTATCTAATACATATGGGTTTTACTTACTCTAATTAAGAGAGAGCTAAAGCAATGGAATCAGATTCATATCTTACCCGTATGAGCTATGTGAATATTACAATATCATTAAGAGTGTAGAGTTTCAATCTAACGTATATGCAACTAATCACAAGAATGATGATGCAAGTTCAAATTGCATTTCTGCTATGATCTTTTCGTTGTGTTCTTATCAATTTTCTTGGGATCATTAATTCTGTTATATTTTTTAGTCTTCATACTTTTAAGCCCTTCTTTGTTGAAAATAGAAACTAGCTTGACTTTTGGAGGAATCATAATTAGTATCTCAGTACTGGCATTCGATTTAGACATTTGGATTTAAATTTGTTATTTCTTATTGTTCTGTAAATGAGACATTGACATGAAATGTTCATTACTTGTGTCTTTTTGTTACAGTGCAAAGTACTGTAACATATTAATGTTGTGGGAATAATTGTAGCGGGCATTTTCCCCGTGTTTCAAGGTTTATTTCTATCTATTGTACGTGATATTTTGTAGATTTTAAAACTGTTCTTTCTTCTAACTTTGTAAATGAGGCTTTGACATGAAATATTGATGTTGTTTATCAGTTTCACTATCAATGCAAAGTGATTGTTACATATTTCGGTGTATCTATTCTGGAGGTTGAGGGAATGACTACAGTGAATATACTACTTATGTTTCACTGTTTGTTTTCTATTTTTTGAGTGCTAAGTTAATGCAGATTTTCCATAACATATTACAATGTAATATGTCATAACATATATTACTATAACATATTACAATGTAATTATATGTTATAGTAATATGTTATAAAATATTACATTATAATATGTTATAACATATTCCAATGTTATAACAGTGAATATACTACCTATGTTTCGGTGTACCTATTCTGGAGGTTGAGGGAATGACTTCAGTGAATATATTGCTTATGTTTCAAATTTTGTTTTTATTGTATAATAGTTTTATAATGGATATCATTGTTTTTGGGTTTCCTAGTAGACTTGTCACACCTCGAGAATCAAACCTTCATAAAGTTTGACTTTTGCAAGTTCTTGGAAAATACAATGCACCAACAATTTTTAAATTTTAGGGGTACCAGGTCATTCAGGTACTAGTCTCACTTGATCGATATGTTAATCCATCAAAACTACTTACATATGGGTTATTTTAAGTCTAGGATGGTGAATGACCAGCCAACATGTTGCTCTCCCAACCATTGAGTGGATGTCTGTGGTAAGATATCATGTCACCAGTGAAGGTTTTTTGCAGTATGTAAACTCTTTTATGTCTATATTAGACTTTATTATCCAAAATGAAGTATTCGTTATAATTATTCATTTAGTCAAAGGGTCGCTACAATTACAAAACAACACCCAAGTGGGAGACTGGTTCCTTTTTGAGCATTTTACTATGATAAGAGTCTATGGTTTGGAAGAGAAGCCTTATCAAAAGTGAGTGTTGAATTTGGTTGTTCTAGAGACTGAAAAAAGTGAAATTCAGTTAGTTGCTGACTAAAAAGCCAAGAATATTACATTAAATGTTGATCAGATGAATTTCAAGGAAAAACCAAATCTACACAAGTAGGTCAGTCATGTATTACACAAACATGTGACCAAGACTCATGGCAATATGAAGAAATTGAAATAGGCATTAATCAAAGTGGAGAAATAGCTGAGGCAAGATAAAGTGGTTACTACAACAAGGATTTCCGGAATCAACAATCTGTAATAATATTTATAACTTATGATACTCTAATATTACATATGTAAAAATGGATTTATAAATTGAATTCCTAAAGATTTGAAATTTTTATAAAATACAAAACGTTTGAAATAAAAAGTTGGACAGTTTCAATTTTTTTATGAATTTTCTATAAAATACAAAACATTTGAAATGACTGTGACTTGGCCACAGGAATCCAAGCATGTGGCCAAGCCGTTGTCGTGCTCACGACTTGGCCACAAGGTTGGCCTCCGTGGCCAAGTCACAACAAATTTTAATAAGATATTATCCATGCACAGAAAAGCAAGGCATTTGAATCTAAGTCTTTAACACCAGAGTGAAAGACAATCGATTCGGCTCCTAGCCGACTGCTCAGGCACAAACTAATCACTTAAATGCTTACTTTATTCTTAATATTTGATTGTTAAATGTCTATATCAAATTTAAAAACTTAATATGTGATTGTTAAATGTCTATGTCAAATTAACTAAATCCATATTGTTTATAAATTATTTATTTATGCCTATATCAAATTCTCAATTTTAAGTAAATCCATATTGTTTATAAATATATTTTTTGTGTGTATAATTTGAACATATAAACAAGTAATTTTTAAATTGTCTTCCTATTTTATTTTAAAATTTATTAATTTTTTTTTAAATATATATGTTTTAAATATTTTACATTGTATGTATATTTCACAAATATTCCTTTACAAATTACAAGATAGACAATAATGTACAACAAGGAATTCCAGAATCAACAATATGGAAAATAATGTTTATAACTTATGATAATCTAATATTACATATTTAGAAATGGATTTATAAATTGAATTCCTAAAGATTTGAAATTTTTGTAAAATAAAAAAAAGTTTGAAATTAAAACTTGGACAGTTTGAAATTTTTATGAATTTTTTTATAAAATACAAAACGTTTGAAATGACTTTGACTTGGTGTGGGGGACTAGCCATGTGGCCAAGCCATGGGCGTTCCCACGACTTGGCCACGGGGTTGTCCCCCCGCGGGCACAAACTAATCACTTAAATTCTTACTCTATTCTTAATATTTGATTGTTAAATGTCTATATCAAATTTAAAAACTTAATATTTGATTGCTAAATGTCTATATCAAATTAACTAAATCCATATTGTTTATAAATTATTTATTAATGTCTATATCAAATTCTCATTTTCAAGTAATTCCATATTGTTTATAAATTTATTGTTTATGTGTATAATTTGAACATATTAACATGTAATTTTTAAATTGTCTTCCTATTTTATTTTTAAATTTATTATATATATATATATATATATATATATATGTGTGTGTGCTTTAAAAAATTCTATTATATATATATATATATAATATTTACAGATTTATTTGTAAATATAAGAACATATTTATATTTAAAGAAAAATAAATAGAAGAACTGATTTATATTTTAAAAAATAGAAGAATAGATTTATATTTAAAGAAAAAGAAATAGAAGTAGATTTATTTGTATTATATTTACAATAAATATAATTTATTAAAAAGATTAAGAAGATTTTTGTCAGATAATATTTAAATATAACCAAAAGAATGAAATATATTTCTATGCATAAATTTATTTGAATTAAACCACTTAATAAATTATATGGTCGAACAATAGACCAGAACTATTACCACTGAATACAATATTGTCTTTAAATCTAAACTGGATCAGAACAAATGCGCACATACCAAATCTAAAATCTAAATACTAATTAACAAATTTAAAATAAACATAAATATAAATGTTACACAGTACCAAGAAATGTGTGGAAGTAGGAAGAATTGATCTATATGTTATTCTTATTAACTAAAGCAATGGAACTGAAAAGACTACAACCTTTCTTCAAATTCTCTTGAGACAAAATTTCTGGTCAAAGATTTTTACACTATATGTGGAATATATACTTAATTATATTATAGAAAATAATATCTCCCGCAGTTATTCGGTTCATGCATTCGAAATAAAAATAATCAACATAAAATTACTTTCTTGATCCACCCAATGGATCCTTGCATGTTAAACATATATATAATTTCAGGATTAAATTAACCAATGTATACATACTCTATGGTGGATCAATACGATTCAATCAATGCTACATGCTTGGATTGTTGCATAATGTAACATGTAAAAATTTACAGAAACAAAAGTTGAATTTACAAGTACATACTGATGCAGGAGCATCTACAACTCGCCAAGCAAGCCAACGTGTGTAGGAATGAATATACAGCTGGACAGCGCCATCACCTAACATTTTTGAATCATTTTGGAGATTTGTTGTGCCGCCATTTAAATGAAGGCATTCAAAGTGGGCGCACTTGTATTGTATTATAGATAGGAAGGCATTTATTTAACTTAATGCTGGTAGATGGAAATTAACTGTAGATTAGACAGTTTTAGCTTTCGAGAGGGAAAACGGAGTATAGACACCCTCCCTTGTATCATTGTAACATCCATATTCAGTATTAGCATTGAGAGAAAGGAGAGCAGAGCAGAGAGCTTGTGAAGAACTTCCATGTACAAATATTGGATTAATAGGAAAAGCCCTGATTCAATCTCATGGATGTGTTTGATCTCTGTGGGCTGTTGATACTGTGCCTTTGCATGTTTGCTTCTTTCTATGCTTATATTCTATATGATGCTTATGTAATTGCATATCAGTTTCGAAACCTGAGAGAGTGAAGGAATGAGTTTCCATTGTTTCTCTATTTAGGACAGGAGATTCCTGCATAGTGTGCAGTCGAATTCCTCCGCATAGAGTGCGTTGAGAAGGCTAAACAGTTGAACTTTCGTTCTCACTTCGTTCAGAGTTGAGTTGAGTTATTCGAGCCATGCAGGTGAGTGCATTTCGAACTTGAGTCTCAGTAGCAAGTTTGAGAAGGGGAAGGTTGAAGATGTTGCGAGCATGGGCGCACATGACCCAGAAGACTTCATCACTTTTGGGAGTGGTTGAAGACCGAGCACCGGGAGCGTGTTCGAGAAATCCCTGAAGGGGTCCGACTTGACAAAATCTCAGGATGGATTGTCCCTTTGTTCCAGTTGCACAGGACAAAGGTGGCAAAACGGAGGATTCTCCAGAGGAAGAGAATTGGCGACTTGAATTCATCGTGAAGACTCGCGAAGTCCCGTGGATCGTTGGATCTGGGAGAAGGAGCGAGGAGGTTAACCCTCAGGCGCAGGAAGAATCATTTGTCGTTGCGTATCAGTGAATCGGGGTTGGCGGGTGCAAGAGTCACATGCACGTCGAAATCACGAAGTGCGATTCCCTGATTTGATTTGAGTCGTCGATCCTTGGAGGGACAAGTGGCACAAGATCCCGAGGAGTCAGGATTCGGCACTTCGGTGTTTTCGAAGTCGAAGGGAGCACGGATAGATAGCGAAGTCCCGAGTCGCGAAGGGTCCCACGGGGGTTGTGTGGAGTATAACACGTGGCATCGACACTCGGTACTCAGTGTTTTGAAATACAAGTGCTCGACGTCGCGAGTAGCGATGCCCCGAGGTGGACCGTTGACCATCGGGGATCGGGGTTTCGGTATTTGGTTGCACGAGGTCAGTGCTGCAAGCCCCGCGATATCGCGAGACCTGACCTCCCAATAAGTGAAGAGGAGATTGTCGAGAAGGCTGTGGGTAAAGAACTCCTGAGGGAGTTGGAAGAGCTTTGACTCTTCGGGCCTGAGAGCAAGAAGGTCCTGGTGGAGCGACCGTCCGTCGAGGGCAGGTTGCGTCAGAGTGGTATCATAGAGGGATTGAGTTCTCTTTGTTCAGGTAGCAGAGAGAAACAGGGACATAATGCCACCCAAAAGAGAGAGGCTGTCACCTGATCGTGAGGATAGAGATGCGCGAAGAAGAGGCAGGCAACCAGGAAATCCAACAGGAAATGCTGAGATGGAACGTCAGATGCGAGATCTCCGAGTGAGACTCGAAGAGATGGAAAATACACAGAGGCGTGGAACTGGTGCAGCCGAGTTCAGCGATTCCGAGGTTGAGGAGGAAGCTAGACATGCTGAAGAAGAGGTCTCAAAAGAAGATGCCTCAATCGAAAGGTTGATCAGGGCCATTTCGAGGATGAGCTCGAAAACAAAAATGGACATCCCGACTTATGAGGGGAGTCTAAACGCTGAAGAGTTGCTGGATTGGATCCGAGCACTCGACACCTACTTTGATTATGAGGACATCAAAGAGGACAAGAAGATAAGGCATGCTGTCACCAAGCTGAAGGGACATGCGGCCTTATGGTGGGACGAGTTGCAGGCGGACAGGCGTTCCAAAGGCAAACAGAAGATAAAGAGTTGGGATCGGATGATCGCCAAGATGAAGGCGAAGTTCATTCCGAGGGATTACCAGATCACTTTGTTTAGGCACATGTAGAACCTGAGACAGAAGTTGATGACGATGAAGGAGTACACCGAGGAATTTTACAGGCTCAACATTAGAGCTAGTCATCGGGAAAGTGATGACGAAAAGGTGGCGAGATACCTGAATGGTCTCAGGTATGATATTCAGGATGAATTGAGCATGCTGACCATCCGGACAGTTGAGGATGCATATCAGATGGCTCTGAAGGCAGAAGAAAAGCTGATCTACAAGCAAGGACAGTGATGGCGAGGCAGAAGCCAGCCACGAGGAAAAGTTGTTGTTCAAGAGAGAAAAAAGAAGCCCAAGGAGGATTGGAAGAGGCCTCAGGGTAAAGCTGAGAGAGGTGGAACCTCATAGCAGAGGCAGCAAATTGTTGAGCCGAGGAGACAGCAAGATGATCAGCAAGGAGGATATGCTGATGCAAATACATTTCCTCGTACCCGAGGTAGAGGAAGGGGAAGAGGAGGAGTTATCACATGTTTCACGTGTGGGAAAGACGGTCATAAATCCGTTGACTGTCCAGAGAGGAAGGTGGACAGAAGTGAGGCTCACATCGCTGAGGCACAGCAGAGGCGTGATGTTAAGAGCGAGGATGCGGACAGCGGAAGGTCGCTGGGAATGCATAAGGTCCTTTTGAAACCTGAGAAAGAGATGGATACAGCTCAAAGATGTAGACTGTTCCGAACGAATTGCAAGACCAAGGGATGGAAATGCAAGGTCATAGTGGACAGTGGGAGCACCGATAATCTCGTTTCGACTGAGATGGTGGAGAAATTGGAGCTGAAGATGCGCAAACACCCGAGTCCATACAAAGTGACATGGCTGCAAAAAGGACACCAGGT
>JASDQU010101449.1:189244-222522 GCA_032191745.1 Picea mariana
ATATATATATATATATATATATATATATATTCTAAATTAATATTGTTTACTATTTTTAATATATTTTTGTCTTCACTTATATCTATTTTTGTTATTCTATTTTTAATCTATTTTTGTTAGCTACATACCTCTCTTATTTTTGCTATAACTTTTTGTCGTCTTAACCATTTCTTGAATGAGTTATTTGACACTAGAGGAGATCGAGACCTATGATATGAAAACAATAATTTGTTTTTATCATGTTAAGTTTCTCTTAGCATGCACGAACAAAATAAGTTGTAATTTGAGTGATATGTTGACTTTGATAATTTTAAAAAATATAAAATTAATATTATAAATTTCCAAAAAATACACGGCACAAGAAAAATGGGTTCTCTAAAACTATACAATTTTTTGAAACGATATTTCATCATTAAGGTATGCAACAGTGGCAGGAACACAAACATATACCTTATATTTTGTTGGAAAAATAAGATACCATTGTTAGAAAAAATGAAATTTGACATAGTTGTTCACAATTTATTTGAATAAAGTTGTATATTTGGAAAGATAATTAAATTTACTATGTTTCATCTTCTTACAGCATATTCAAATTAATTGTAAAAGTTCCTTGAATAATCCCTCCATGTTAACATACTATTGTTTTTCCAGGTGTAAATTGCCACTAACGTGTTAAGAGAGACCATCATTAGCTTGAACTCACCCAATAATAAGTATTTGTTGTATTCAAGTAGACTTAGCGGTAACATAGACATGATATCCTTTTCCAAAGAATAACATTTTCATTGCACTTTATTATCCCGCATAAATAGGACCCCCTTCTCTAAAAGGTGCAATAATTGTTTCATGATCTTGTCATAATCTATGATGAGCCATCACAAAAATATTTCTTTCCCTTATGGGATTTGAAGTTGGTGAATGTTATGAAAGGGAGCCAATTGAATTATTGCTTCAACCTTGAACTTTCAACCATTATTTTGTAATTGGAAATGGTGAAATGAAGAAAACGTCTAGACAAACCATAAAATATGTGCTTATGAATATTTGATTAAATCTTGTACTACTATCATGCTTCAAATATTACATGAAGATGAGTTATATTATCAACCCTTTTCTTTTCTTAAACATTTGAATCATCCAAATAGGCTTCAATGATATGTTTTATGTCATGAAATGCATTTGACATCTCCCACTAGAAAGTGGATCCATCATTTTTCAGGCCTAATGACATTTTCCTATAGGAGAACATACCAAAGGGATAGATGAAGGTAGTGTTAAGATAATCCTCTTAATGGATCTAAATGTTTTTATGTCCAGAAAAGCCATCAATGAAGTAAAATATATCAGTTTTGGCACATTCATCAATTATATGATCGATGAATGGTGTAGGATAATAATCCTTTGGACATTATTTGTTCAAATCATGAAAATTAGTGAAGAAACAAATATCTCCCTACTTTTTATCAATGGGAACTAGTTTATACACCCATTCAATCATGGAAACTAGGTAGATAAATACTACCGTCAATAGCATTTCCACTTCTACCTTATGGTAATTTCTTTTCTTAGATTCACTAATCATAACTTTTGTTGAATAGGTTAGCATTATAATAGTTTTTAATTTTATTCTCAACAATGTTGGGATCGATGCTTAGAACTTCCTCATAATACCAAGTGAAAATGTCACAATATTCCTTAAAAATAGAAATTTAGGTTTAAATTTATTAGGGGAATAGTCATCTCCATTCAAGACATTTTCCATAATGCCAAGTTTTGTAAAGATACCGATTGGAATAAATATTTTATATATTTCCTTCCAAATACACAATTTGTATAGGGAGAGTACATTAATACTAGTCAAAATCTCCATGGGCAATAAGACCCCTATATCCAACCTCCAATTTATCCAATTTCATAAGAAAATATGAGTGATGATGCATATCCTACCATGGTCTCTCTGTAACATCCCTGACGCACTAAGGAAACTTATTCTTTGAGGACACTTGCTCGCAAGTGATCTAGACTTTTATGATAAAAAAACATTTATCCTTGATTATGATGCGATATGATAGATGACATGATATTTTACGGCTTTGACATGGACAGGTGCTATTGACTCAGTTTTACTGAGTGTGCAGGGTTCTTGACCTTGAGGATGCAGAGGCATCGACGGAACCCCTTGGACTCCAGATTGAGTCAGGGAGTGTGTTATATGGGTTTATTTATTTACTATGATATTACATTGACTTGAGGATATGATGTGGACATGTTCTGACACGTTTGTTGATGATGCAGGCTGACGATAGCTTGTCGACCAGACTCACATATGAAGTAAAGGGGCCACACACGATTTCCAGAGAGGTTGAGGGAGAGGTGTGGACAACAGCCCTGCCACAACCTACTAGCACTCCCACCGTGGCTCGAACTGTAGGTTAACGATTACCTAGTTCGAGAGGATCCACGATGCCGTGAGGGAAGACTACGATAGTCGCTCATGATGATTCTAAGGGGCGTGTAATAAGGAGGGGGGCTTATTCCTTAGAGCCCTTAGTCTCCCACAAGTTCACCTGGTGGAGTGTTGACTCCAGGGGTTATTGATGTCTACCAATCAATCAAGTTGGTGAGGGGTACCCTTGGAGCACGTGGTGCATCCTGAAGGGCACATCACGCAAAAGAAACACAAGAAGCGAGTGGCACCCTTGGAGCACAGGGTGCATCCTGAAGGGCACGTCGCGCAAAAGAAAAGAACGAGGCGAGTGGCACCTTTGGAGCACGTGGTGCGTCCTGAAGGGCACGTCGCATTGATGTTGATGAATAAACAAACTTAGATGGCCCTAAGACATTTAACACATTAAGAAATTCTTAACCAACTTCCCTAATTAAATGTCTCCCGTTCAGAATCTAAGTCCTAAGTCTAAAACTTCTCTAGGGTAAAATTTTGTTTAACATTAAGAAAAGACCCTATAAAAATAAAAATAAAAATTTAAACTAAAAAAAACCACTTAAGTAATAGTTTTAGTCTTCGTAAATTTTTGGGGTAAAATAAAGAGAGTAATAATTTAATTAAAATCCGTGGTTTTAAATTGTAAAGAAGAAATAAATTATTGAACTTGTGAAAGAGTAAAAATATTTCAAATTAATAATAAAAGGAAAAGAGTAAATAGAGCAACTGCCTTTTTGGCTCTAATAAAAAGGGAAATAAAAGAATAATAAAAATTCGGAAACTAAGGATTGGGGGGAAGCATAATAAGGGAAAGAGGGAAACTTATGGTAAAAAGCGAGGTCAACATAGTAAGGAATCTGCAATTAAGAACCTTCTAAAATGAACTAAATTAGCAACTTCACTTTAGGGAAAGTATTTAAACCCGTAAGGGAATCTAGAAACACCTAGGAGTAAATTTAGGAGCAACTCTAGGTGGATGAGGGAAATGAGACAATTAATAAATTTAAAGAAAATAATTATTGGAGGAAAGAGGGGCATGGACGACACTTGTGCGAAGGAGAATATTTAGAATATTTTTATTAAAACTTAATTTAAATGTGATTTAGGGAAAGTTGGAGGTGCTAAAGAATCTATAAAAGAAACAGAAGATGAGGAAGAAGGGGATCGACTGTTAGTGTAATGTTATGCTGCTGGAATTGTGACTTGATTGATTACTTGTGAAGAGTTGGAATTTTCCATCTCGCATAGGAGTGGTAGCTCGTCCTTGCGAGGTGAGCTAGGAAGATAGACGTACCATCTGGATAGTGTGTGTCCCCTTTGCAGCTCGGGGGGCTAAGGGGGAAGCAGAGTACCCCTAGTGTTGGCTGGGAGGTACCGATGAGGTCTCGACGGTCGGCGAGCGAGTGTGGCATGGAGCACGTGGACGTCGATTGAGGCAGGTGACAAGGCAAAGTGTGTGCGGCACAGAGCACGTGGACGTCGATCGAGGCAGGCGACAAGGCAAAGCAGGTGCGGCACAGAGCACGTGGATGTCGATCGGCGCAGGCGACAAGGCAAAGGTACGCTCGTTATTTGTAGAGTAGAATGTTTGGGACTTACGCTGGGATTGCTTATTGGTTTGAAAAAAAAAAGGGGTTAGAAGGACTTATTCAAGTTCCGTCCGAAATTTATTAAAATCTTTTATTGCTAGTGGTCTATGTGCATTGTTTATGAAACTTATTCGGGCTGGAAGTAGAGGTTGGTGTTGAGTAGAAGCATATTTTTTTTACTGGAAAGTGGTTCAACGAATTCCTGAGATGTTATTGGCAGAGTTGTAGAACCCCTTTTCCCTTCTGTTTTTGTGTCTGTTCAGAATTTTTTTGGGGGGATTTTCTGCGTTTAATTTATTGAAGGCCTTCTGCCCAACACCCTTCTTCTATCGGGCCTGCATATCCCCTTATCCATCGGACATAATTTAATTAAAGGTAATAAAGGTACAACCTTCGTTTTGACCATCTTTTTGCCCCCTTTGGTTGCCCAGCCATATAGACTGTTACCGTCAGTGGAGGTGAAGGGTACCGTGTTACCTGACCTTTAACTCTCGGCTTTAATCAGTTCCAATGACAAAGTTAGCTAGACATCGTTCCTTGCCAATTCTCCTCCCCCCCGTATTCATTTAGATGTGGTGGTGTTCTTCTGGTTGACCACCGTTGAACCACGTTATGCGTTAAACCTTGACAGCGAACCTTCTGTGGGGAATGGCATTACCTACCGTCATTCCAAAGTTGTTTACACTTGCTGGCAATGTTTCTCTAACTGTACATAATACCCTCACCCTTCCGGCCTAATTGAGATGCCTTGCCCAATTCGCGTCCTCATGAGTTCTCCCTTCAGTTTTACCTACCTGCTGCCTTAGCACGTGGTTACCCTTAGTCGACTGTTCACCACTCACGAGGTGGGTTCTCTTCCAAAATTTCCTCACGCGGTTGGATAAACTCTGTTTCCCTTTTTTTCAGATTTTAACTTTGTAGGTAATTAAAATAAAATTGAACGAATCAAGGCGAACCTAAAATGATATTTCATAAACCTTTCATTTTTATTTATAATTAATGAATGCAGGTTAGTGCGAATTCTACATGGAATGAGTTTAATGAGAGAGAATGTTGCGTTATTCATTGAATATTTAATTACAGATTAAATGTTAATTGTTGCCTAAAATGATGACTCATAAACTTTTCATTTTTTTTTAATTAATGAATGCAGGTTAATGTGAATTCTACCTTGAATGAGTTTAATGATTTAGAATGGGGTGTTATTTATTGAGTTATAATTATCGATACAATGTTAATGGTTGCCTTAAATGATAAATCATAAACTATTCATTTTTATTTTCAATTAATGAATGAGGCAATTGATTGTAGAATATTGCGATTGTAAAATTAAATGTTAATTTTCGCTTTAAATGAGAATTTCTAACGATTCATTATTTGATTAGAATTAGGATTAATTATTGGTTAATGTTAAAACCAGTCGAGATCAGACTTGCCCAATAAGGTCCTTGAATGTAAATTAGAGGATACTTGATGACAAACTATGATCTCAAGTTGCGCGATGGAAGGAGGATTGTAGTCCTTGTTTATTTACTGTTGTACTGGGTCATAAAATGATTGTGTGCTTGGTCTACTTGTGTCGACCGAGACATAGAAAACTCCATGTTCCTCAGAACAGTCGCCAGCCCTGAGACCTTAAATTGTTAAAATCGATGGTAACCTGGGCTTGAGCGTTGCTTATGTGTCTTGGAGGTCCTAACCATTGCAGGGTAGGATGGGCGGGTAGTCATTCTTACTTTTGTCGAATGATCGTCGTAATTGCATGTAGTTACTTGTTGTGCGTCTCTTGTCATCTTGTTGTGTTCACCATGGTTTGCGTATTTATCATCGTCAATTGGCGTCGTAGAGTCGAATGTGTTTGCTTCCATCGTACACGCGCGCACACACTTGTTAAACAAAAAAAAAATAAAAAAAAATAAAAAAATTGCACTTGTTATATGAGGATCGTCATCTTGACGAACGTGAGGACTATTACATATGGTATCAGAGCGGGTTCAACCCTGTGACTTTGGAACGCCAGGATTTCCACTGCAGAAAACCCGTGGGTATTCACCCTTGTATTAAGTATAAACCTTATCTTGTCCTCGTGGAGATCGTGTTTAGAGGGCGTCCCTGAGGTTCCACAATGCGGGATATCTAGTACTGATAGCACCCTCCTAGATCTCAAGAGAGATGAGTTCTATCGTCCATGAGCATCACAGACGGTGGTGTCATCGAACCCTAGTGGTAGAGCAAGGCGTGTGCTTCACACTTTGTGTATACGACCTCCAGCATGAAGGTCCATAGGGTGGTCTTTCCACTAAAAGGGAGCTCTCTTTTATGGCGGAAGACGCTCCTACCACTTTGAACTTGGTCATCGGCGACGTGTCTTGGGAACTGTTCTAGGAACGGTTCCAGTAGAGGTATCTTTCCGGGGAATTCATTGAGCGTTAGCTCAACGAGTNCAGCATGAAGGTCCATAGGGTGGTCTTTCCACTAAAAGGGAGCTCTCTTTTATGGCGGAAGACGCTCCTACCACTTTGAACTTGGTCATCGACGACGTGTCTTGGGAAATGTTCTAGGAACGGTTCCAGTAGAGGTATCTTTCCGGGGAATTCATTGAGCGTTAGCTCAACGAGTTCAATGCCTTGCGTCAGGGCAATCATACGGTGCCTGAGTACGAGGCACGTTGTTGGAGCTGCTCCGGTATGCTCTGCACCTTAACATAGAAAAACTTAAGGTCAACAGGTTCGTGTTTGGCCTTAACGGCAGCCTGCGTGCAAAGGTTAGGATATTGATGCCTCAAACCTTGCACGACGTCATCCAGGAGGCCCTCATAGCAGAGGAGGAGCTTATTAGTGGGGGTCAGACTAGGACTCCAGTGAGTCCAGTGGGGTAGGTTTTATCTGGGACACAGTAGCACCAAAAACCAGCGAGACATACACCGAGATATCGTGGCTTCTAGAGGGGATCCACTTTCACTACACCCTGGTGACCGCCGCCTCAGCAGTGGACACCTTATCGGGGACCACAACACCAGAAGCAGCATTGCCCGCAGCAGTAGCAGTTTAGGCCTGTACAGTAGAACAGACCAGGGTTCTAGGCCAGAGGGTCGTCATCTTCTACTTTGGGTACCAGGACTACTAGGCCGAAGAAGGGGTGTTGGACGTGTGGGGAGACACACTACCAATGCGACTGTCCTGTGGAGAGGACCAGAGTGTCTGGATCAGCCGGACCCACTACCGTGGGAGATATGAGCAAGGCCCATCGGATTCATGTAGTGGTGAATAATCGCCAGGAAGAGCATCAGTCGACTGTGCTTGAGACGACAGGTACTATCGCTGACCAGACCCTTAGTATTTTGATAGGCCTAGGTGCTACTGAGAGTTTCATTTCTAGTGCAGTGCTAAAAAGGATTAATATAAAGGCAATCGAACAGGATGAGTTTAGCTTCGTGGAGATGGCTTCGGGAGCCAAACAGAAGGTTGGAGGAAAGGTTACGGGCTGTGCCCTTAACCTAGGAGAGTTTGACATGAGGGTCAACTTGTACGTCACCATTTTAGGATCTTATGATGTCATGATTGGTATGGATTGGTTGGAATCGCATGAGGCGATACTCAACTGTAAGACGAAACGGTTGAGCTTGGTTGATGATGAAGGACGGAGATGTGTGATTGTAGGACGGAACAAGGGATTTTCCCTGAGGTTTGTCTCTTCCTTACAGCTACGGAAGAGTATGCACAAGGGGTGCAAGCTTTATGCGATCCTTGTGTTAAACAAGAAGGGACTAACAGAAGGTCTTGAACACCTCCAAGTGGTGAAGGAGTTTGCGGACGTATTTCCAGAGGAGTTACTTGGGATGCCGCTGAAAAGAGAATTGGAGTTTACCATAGACCTGAAACCGGGGACCGAACCAATAGAAAGAATGCCTTATCAGATTTCGACCCCGGAGTTGCAAGAGTTGAAAATGCAACTGAAGGAGTTGTTGGACCTGGGACTGATACGTCCTAGCATTTCACAGTGGGGTGCACCTATTATTTTCATACAAAAGAAGGACAGATCGTGGAGGCTTTGCATTGACTACCGTCAACTGAACAAGGTGACGATCAAGAATCAGTATCCCTTACCAAGAATTGATGATCTGTTCGATCAAATGAAGGGTGCGACGATGTTCTCCAAGATTGATTTGTGAGCAGGGTATCACCAGTTATGGATCAAGGAGGATGACGTCCCTAAGACCGTCTTTAAGACGAGGTTTGGACATTACGAGTTTACTGTTTTTCCGTTTGGACTGACAAATGCCCCAGAAGTATTTATGAGTTTGATGAACGGGGTGTTCCGCGAGTACTTGGACAAGTTCATCCAAGTATTCATTGATGATATTTTGATCTACTCTTGGACGATGAAGGAGCATGACGAGCACTTGCGCTTGGTACTACAGTGTCTACAGGAGCACAAATTGTATGGGAAGTTGTCCAAATGCTCTTTTTATCAATCGAGGATTCACTACTTAGGGCATGTCATCTCCGGTGAAGGTATCGACGTGGAACCAACCAAGGTTGAGGCTATTATGGAATGGCCTGCGTCGACGAATGTCACAGAAGTGTGTAGTTTTATGTGTTTAGCAGGATACAATCGACAGTTTGTCGAGGGATTTTCGAAGATAGCAAATTTGATCATGGAATTGCAGAAGAAAAACAAGAAGTTTGTTTGGACCGAGAAATGCGCGGAAGCATTTCAGAGGCTTAAGTTGTTGACGACAACGCCGATACTAAAGGTCCCTGACATAGACGCGGACTTCTTGGTATGCACAGACACATCCAAGGAAGGTTTAGGCAGAGTCTTGATGCAAGACAGACGAGTAATCGCTTACATTTCGAGGAAACTAAGAAGGCACGAGGAGAACTACGCGACGCACGATTTGGAGTTATTAGCCATCGTATATTCCTTGAAGGTTTGAAGACACTACCTTGTTGGACGAAAATTTGAACTAAGGACTGATCATTGTGGACTACAACGCATTTTTACGCAAAGCAACCTAAACATGCGACAATGACGTTGGTCAGAATTGCTTAGCGAGTACGACTTTGAGATTACTTACATAAAGGGAACGGTGAACTGAGTGGCGGATGCTTTGAGTCAGAGTCCACGCATATTTTTGGTGTTGCCTCTTCAGAGGAATCTACATGAGAAGATTCTCACTTTACAGCGTGATGATGACTGGTACAAAGAGGTCGAAGGTTTTATCGGAAAAAACACCATGATGGTACCATGATACGTGAGATTTTCTTTTGATAGCGATGAGTTATTGAGGTTGAGAAGTCAGATTTACGTACCGCAAAACGACGAGTTGAGGATGTTGATCCTTAGCGAGGCTCATAGAGAAGTTTACATGGCTCACCCGGGAGTCACAAAGATGAGGGCAGATCTTAAGCCCTTATTCTTCTGGAGGGGAATGAAGGCCGACATAGTTAACTATGTGGCCAGGTGTCTGGAGTGTCATTAGGTAAAAGATGAAAATAAACACCCAGCAGGATTACTACAACCACATGCCATTCCAGAATCGAAATGGGAAGTCATTTCGATGGATTTTATTGTTGGATTGCCACTAACGGCAAGGAGACATGATTTGATTTTCGTAGTAGTAGACACTCTGATGAAGAGTGCTCACTTTATTCTTGTGCGTACGACGTATCAGGCACATGACATAGCTACAATTTTCATCAGTGAGATTGTGAGGCTGCATGGCGTGCCTAAGAGGATTATATCTGATCGAGGATCGGTGTTTACTGGACGATTTTGGACGAGGTTCCAAGAGGCCTTGGGAACCCAAATTAACTTTAGTACTGCGTATCACCCAAAGACTGACGGACAGACTGAACGAACAAACCAAACCTTGGAAGACATGTTGTGCATGTACGTGATGGACCAACAATAGCGTTGGGAGGAATTCTTGCCTCTAGTGGAGTTTGCTTACAAAAACAATTACCAAAGCACCATTAAGATGGCACCTTTTGAGTTTCTTTATGGGCGACTGTTTCGAATGACCTTGAGTTGGGATCGGCTTGAGGATAGGGTCCTGGTGGGACCAGAAGAGATCCAATAAATGGAAGAGCAAATGCAAACCATAAGACAAAGGATTAAGGAAGCGTCGGATCGACAGAAGAGTTATGCCGATGGGCACTGAGTCGACCGTAGCTACGAGGTCGACGATCGAGGCTTCTTGCAGGTTAAACCACATAAGAGTTCGATCAAGTTTGGAAAGGGAGATAAACTCTCTCTTAGGTTCGTGGGACCTTTCGAGATTGTGGAGAGAAAGGGGCCCGTGGCCTATCGACTATCCTGGCCTAATTCTTTGAGGCGTATGCACGATATTTTTCATGTATCTGTTTTGAGACATTATATTATTGATCCTACACATGTGATTGACATGAGTTCCTTTCATGTATCGAATGAGGAATCATTCACGGCTGAGCCGGTCTGCATCTTAGATCATCGCGTTCGACAGTTACGATGTCGAACGGTAGATCATGTCAAGGTCCAGTGGGACAGTTATAGTCTGCACTCGGCGACCTGGGAGGACGCATATGATATGCACCAATAGTTTCCATTTTTGTTTGATAGATAGACTTATGATACTGTGATACACTTATTTCGGCATTTATAATATGAAACTTCAGGATGAAGTTTAGACCAAGAGGGGGTGTATGTAACATCCCGCTCTGGCACACTAAGGAAACTTATTCTTTGAGGACACTTGCTTGCAAGTGATCTGGACTTTTATCATAAGAAAACATTTATCCTTGATTATGATGCGATATGATAGATGACATGATGTTTTACGGATTTGACATGGATAGGTGCTATTGACTTAGTTTTACTGAGTGTGTAGGGTTTCTGACCTTGAGGATGCAGAGGCATCGATGGAACCCCTTGGACTTCGGATTGAGTCAGGGAGTGTGCCATCTGGGTTGATTTATTTACTGTGATATTACATTGATTTGAGGATATGATGTGGACATGTTCTGACACATTTGTTGATGATGCAGGCTGACAATAGCTTTCCGACCAGACTCACATATGGAGTAAAGGGGCCACACACAATTTCCAGAGAGGTTGAAGGAGAGGTGTGGACAGCATCCCTGCCACAGCCTACTAGCACTCCCGCCATGGCTCGAACTGTAGGTTAACGATTACCTAGTTCGAGAGGATCCACGATGCCGTGAGGGAAGACTGCGATAGTCACTCATGATGATTCTAAGGGGCGCGCAATAAGGCAGGGGCCTTATTCCTTAGAGCCCTTAGTCTCCCACAAGTTAACCTCGCAGAGTGTTGACTCCAGGAGTTATTGATGTCTACCAATCAGTCAAGTTGGCGAGTGGCACCCTTGGAGCACATGGTGCATCCTGAAGGGCACGTCGTGCAAAAGAAACACAAGAAGGGAGTGGCACCCTTGGAGCACGGGGTGCATCCCGAAGGGAACGTCGCGCAAAAGAAACACAAGAAGCGAGTGGCACCCTTGGAGCACGGGGTGCATCCTGAAGGGCACGTCGCGCAAAAGAAACGAACGAGGCGAGTGGCACCCTTGGAGCACGTGGTGCGTCTTGAAGGGCATGTTGCATTGATGTTGATGAATAAACAAACTTAGATGGCCCTAAGACATTTAACACATTAAGAAATTCTTAACCAACTTCCCTAATTAAATGTCGTCCATTCAGAATCTAAGTCCTGATTCTAAAACTTTTCTAGGGTAAAATTTTGTTTAACCTTAAGAAAAGACCCTATAAAAATAAAAATAAAAATTTAAACTAAAAAAAACCACTTAAGTAATAGTTTTAGTCTTCATAAATTTTTGGGGTCAAATAAAGAGAGTAATAATTTAATTGAAATCTGGTTTTAAATTGTAAAGAAGAAATAAATTATTTAACTTGTGAAAGAGTAAAAAGATTTCAAATTAATAATAAAAGGAAAAGAGTAAATAGAGCAATTTCCTTTTTGTCTCTAATAAAAAGGGAAATAAAAGAATAATAAAAATTAGGAAACTAAGGATTCGGGGGAAACATAATAAGGGAAAGATGAGAACTTATGGTAAAAAGCGAGGTCAACATAGTAAGGAATCTGCAATTAAGAACCTTCTAAAATGATCTAAATTAACAACTTCATTTTAGGGAAAGTATTTAAACCCGTAAGGGAATCTAGGAACACCTAGGAGTAAATTTAGGAGAAACTCTAGGTGGGTGAGGGAAATGAGACAATTAATAAATTTAAAGAAAATAATTATTGGAGGAAAGAGGGGGATGGACGACACTTGTGCGAAGGAGAATATTTAGAATATTTTTATTAAAACTTAATTTAAATGTGATTTAGGGAAAGTTGGAGGTGCTAAAAACTCTATAAAAGAAAGGGAAGATGAGGAAGAAGGGGATCGAATGTTAGTGTAACGTTACGCTGCCGGAATTGTGACTTGACTGATTACTTGTGGAGAGTTTGGATTTTCTAGCTTGGATAGGAGTGGTAGCTCAGCCTTGCAAGGTGAGCTGGGAAGCTAGACGTACCATCTAGATAGTGTGTGGCCCCTTTGCGGCTCGGGGGGCTAAGGGGGAAGCAGAGTACTCCTAGCGTTGGCTGGGAGGTACCGGTGAGGTCTCGATGGTCAGCGAGCGGGTGCGGCATGGAGCATGTGGACGTTGATCGAGGCAATTGACAAGGCAAAGCGGGTGTGGCACGGAGCACGTGGACGTCGATCAAGGCAGGCGACAAGGCAAAGTGGGTGCGGCACGGAGCACGTGGAGATCGATCAAGGCAGGCGACAAGGAAAAGGTATGCTCGTTATTTGTAGAGTAGAATGTTTGGGACTTACGTTGGCATTGCTTATTGATTGGAAAAGAAAAAGGAGTTAGAAGGACTTATTCAAGTTCCGTCCGNTGCGGCTCGGGGGGCTAAGGGGGAAGCAGAGTACTCCTAGCGTTGGCTGGGAGGTACCGGTGAGGTCTCGATGGTCAGCGAGCGGGTGCGGCATGGAGCATGTGGACGTTGATCGAGGCAATTGACAAGGCAAAGCGGGTGTGGCACGGAGCACGTGGACGTCGATCAAGGAAGGCGACAAGGCAAAGTGGGTGCGGCACGGAGCACGTGGAGATCGATCAAGGCAGGCGACAAGGAAAAGGTATGCTCGTTATTTGTAGAGTAGAATGTTTGGGACTTACGTTGGCATTGCTTATTGATTGGAAAATAAAAAGGAGTTAGAAGGACTTATTCAAGTTCCGTCCGAAATTTATTAAAATCTTTTATTGTTGGTGGTCTATGTGCGTTGTTTATGAAACTTATTCGGGCTAGAAGTAGAGGTCGATGTTGAGTAGAAGCATATTTTTTTTACTGGAAAGTGGTTCAGCGAATTCCTGAGATGTTATTGGAAAAGTTGTAGAACCCCTTTTCCCTTTTGTTTTTGCGTCTGTTCAGAATTTTTTGGGGGGTTTTTCTGCGTATAATTTATTGAAGGCCTTCTGCCCAACGCCCTTCTTCTGTCGGGCCTACATCTCCCCTAATCCCTCGAACATAATTTAATTAAAGGTAATAAAGGTACAACCTTCATTTTGACCAGCTTTTCGTCCCCTTTGGTTGCCCATCCATATAGATTGTTACTGTCAGTGGAGGTTAAGGGTACCGTGTTACCTGACCTTTACCTCTTGGCTTTAATCAGTTCCAATGACAAAGTTAGCTAGACGTCGTTCCTTGCCAATTCTCCTTCCCCCCCCCCGTATTCGTTTAGACGTGGTGGTGTTCTTCTGGTTGACCACCGTTGAACCACGTTATGCGTTAAACCTTGACATCGAACCTTCTGTGGGGAATGGCATTACCTACCATCGTTCCAAAGTTGTTTACACTTGATGGCAATGTTTCTCTAACTGTACAAAATACCCTCACCCTTCCAGCCTAATTGAGATGCCTTGCCCAATTCGCGTCCTCATGAGTTCTCCCTTCAGTTTTACTTACCTGCTACCTCAGTGCGTGGTTATCCTCAGTCGACTGTTCACCACTCACGAGGTGGGTTCTCTTCCAAAATTTCCTCACGCGGTTGGATAAACTCCGTTTCCCTTTTTTTCAGATGTTAACTCTGTAGGTAATTAAAATAAAATTGAACGAATCAAGGTGAACTGATGTTGTGACCCTGCTGGTGTGTGCTAGCGTTCAGTCAACTAGCCAATCCGCAGGCATTGGTAGGTCATGCTGGATCTTAAGGCGCCTCGTTTCTTTGCCTCCATTTTTATTTTATTGGTAGCGCCTTGGTCAGTGGAAGTAATGCCTCTAATCCAGTCTGGCCTGTTCAACCAACCAGCCGACTGCTAGGGTTTCGCCTTGCTGCAAGACCTCCTTTAATTCCTTGCCGACCTCCTTTAATTTCGTGATAGCTGGTTTTTTTTTTATTGGTTATTGCGGCTGATGCCACGCTAATTTATTGTGCTTCAAGGGTTAACAACAACGTTCTGCATAAATTTATTCAAGGCTGGATTCTATAGTAACTGATAGATTTTGTGTGGCTTAGGTTAGAATTAAATGACAGGTTTCCATTGTCGCACTATTTTTCTATAGTCATTCATTGCTCTTAAGTTACAGGCTGGCGCATTTATGTTGTAACATTAATGTAGATTTCTATAGCTTTCCTTAAGGGACTTAAACTATTGCAATGATGAATTTTTAAGCATTGGGTTGTCACGCCAATTAATTAACTGGTTTGATTTTTATGTTAGATCATTGAGTTATGATAATGTTAATATTTTTTAAGCTGCGTGAAAGGGAGTTAGAATGTTGCGTTATTTACTAAATTATTAATTACAGATTAAATGATTAATTGTTGCCTAAAATGATATTTCATAAACTTTTCTTTTTTTTTATTTATAATTAATGAATGCAGGTTAACGTGAATTCTACATTGAATGAGTTTAATGAGTGAGAATGTTGCATTATTCATTGAATTATTAATTACAGATTAAATGATTAATTGTTGCCTAAAATGATATTTCATAAACCTTTCATTTTTATTTATAATTAATGAATGCAGGTTAGTGCGAATTCTACATGGAATGAGTTTAATGAGCGAGAATGTTATGTTATTCATTGAATATTTAATTACAGATTAAATGTTAATTGTTGCCTAAAATGATGACTCATAAACTTTTTATTTTTTTTTTAATTAATGAATGCAAGTTAATGTGAATTCTACCTTGAATGAGTTTAATGATTTAGAATGGGGTGTTATTTATTGAGTTATAATTATCGATAAAATGTTAATGRTTGCCTTAAATGATAAATCATAAACTATTCATTTTTATTTTCAATTAATGAATGAGGCAATTGATTGTAGAATATTGCGATTGTAAAATTAAATGTTAATTTTCGCTTTAAATGAGAATTTCTAACGATTCATTATTTGATTAGAATTAGGATTAATTATTGGTTAATGTTAAAACCAGTCGAGATCAGACTTGCCCAATAAGGTCCTTGAATGTAAATTAGAGGATACTTGATGACAAACTATGATCTCAAGTTGCGCGATGGAAGGAGGATTGTAGTCCTTATTTATTTACTGTTGTACTGGGTCGTAAAATGATTGTGTGCTTGGTCTGATTATGTCGGGCGAGACATAAACACCTCCATGTTCCTCAGAATAGTCGCCATCCCTGAGACCTTAAATGGTTAAAATCGATGGTAACCTGGGCTTGAGCGTTGCTTATGTGTCTTGGAGGTCCTAACCATTGCAGGGTAGGACGGGCGGATAGTCATTCTTACTTTTGTCGAATGATCGTCATAATTGCATGCAGTTACTTGTTGTGCGTCTCTTTTCATCTTGTTGTGTTCATCATGGTTTGCGTCTTTATCGTCGTTGGGTGGCATCATAGAGTCGGATGTGTTTGTTTCCATCATACACGCGCTCACACACTTGTTAAACAAAAAAAAAATAAAAAAATTGCACTTGTTATATGAGGATCGTCGTCTTGACGAACGGGAGGACTGTTACACTCTCGAAATAGGTCTTTACTTCCATAATAGTCTCATCTAAATGTAGGAAAATATCTAATAAGTCTTATGAATTTAGACGGTTGAAGTCCCATACTAGAAATGGAAACTAATCAAACTAATCATACACCTCTTGAGGTGGAATATTATAATCAGTGTTTGTGGACGTGATATAAATAACTTAATAAATGATCTTAACAATAGTAAAAAAAATAACGAACTCTACATATCAGTTATTTGAGAAAATCGCTAACGATTTTGCATAACCCATAGGTCCTTTCCAAAGTATGACAACTTGAAAGGAACAAAAAATTATGGCTTGGTTCTCTCTCCAAAATAGGAAATTTGGAAATTTATTGTGGTATCATAATTGACTAATAACTCAAATATATAGGTGAAGCGTCAAAGTAACAAATTAGTGGAGGGAGAGTGAAAGTAACCATGAAGGATGAGTCCTTGAACATCCCAAAAATGGCACTTTCATATGCCCCCATTGAATTTTCCACCATTCGTACATTTGACCTAGTGGCAGAAGTAGTACAAGACATATAGTAAGAAGTAGTATCAGACATATAGTAATACAACTAACCAATCATGATTATTTGTTCGGGATGAGGGAACACAATTTATATGAATATATAAAAAACAATAGATATCATAGAATACATATAGCTATGTCCCAATAAGAGATGTTTGTCCAAAGGAGCATTAACAATCTCAATATTTACTAGGACAATTTTACCCTTGAATATGAATATTGGGATAATTCCATCAGGTCTAAAAGAATGATCATCGAAATATTTCAACATCATATTTGAAGGAAATTGTTTAGAAGAACCTAGGGCTCTCTAACATGACATGGACATTATATAAGTGGGATCCCTTTTATTTGCAACACACCTAAAGATGTTCACGATGTGTGAAGATACTTAGATATGAAATGATATGTGATGGGGAAGTTGAATCTTTCATTGGTCCAAGTAAAAAATTATTAGATGAGTGTTGGAAGAAGTAATGCCATCAATAGCGGTGAATAATTCCTTTCATTAAAGGGGGGAAATCTGAAGGACTTTTAGTGAGGACATGGGAAAGGTGTCTAACGTAAATATTCTATATTATTGTAATGTGAGGACATGGGAAAGGTGTCTAAGATAAATATTCTATATTATTGTAATGTTGAGGGGTCCATTTATTCAGATTATGTGTACACATTCATAAAATTGTGTTTAAAGGGTGGGGAATCATATACACTAATAAATTATCTATTCAAAGAGGGAAATTCTATTGTGACATGGATGTTTCCTTATCCATATCTCCAAGTTGAGTATTTTCATAACTATGAGCCAGATTGTAGAGAATAATAACCTTATCACACATAGAGATATTAGCATTTGATGTGTTACCCCATTGGGGAGGGGCACCCTAATTTTCCCTTTGTAGAGGTGCATGGTTAGAACTATAAGAAAAAAATTGTCTCCCTTGTGAAGGAAATAGGTTAGTAAGCATTTCCTCCAACTATGCCATAGGGTTGATGAACCTCCCACTATGTCATCCATCATAGAATCTCCTCCAAATTGAGATATTAGTGTGTAAGGTGATATCCCTTACAAACATTAAAAATATTGAAATGGAATTTCACTTTGTTTTTCTCTTTCTTTCCCATAGTAAAATTATTGGTTTCATTTTAGTTATACGACCCTATCTAGAGTTAGAATTTTTCTTTTTACGTTACTTTCTCCTCCATGATGCTTGTTTCCCTTTGGATTTTTCATCTGTACTAAATGGACATCAAATATTTAGGTATGGATTCAGGCATTCTATGTGTACTATGAAGCCAAAGGTGTATTCGAGTATAGGGAAACTTGTCCCATTTTATTCATCACTTGTTGGGATACAAAATTCCTACGAAACCAATCACACCATCGATGTGAGGTTGTGGAATTGGTTTTGTGGGATTGGTCTTGGACTATGGTGCATTAGATATAATCTCATACACATTTGAATAGAATTTTATAACACCTTTATAATTAGAATGCAATCTTTTGAACTATTACACATCATAGTAAATTCATTTTAATCTTGGATTCAATAAATATTCACATAAATTTTTAGATTTCGAAAAGATAGAGAGTTAAGAATGAACTGTACAAGTTTATTTTAATTTTATTATGAGTTTTATAAATATCCTCACATCTCTTTTAGTTACTTGTGGACAAGGCATAAGGGAAATAAAAATCCTATTTTTTCCAGGCAAGATAAGTTTTTATTTTTAAAATATGAATGTTTAAACAAATTGTAAAGGTAAATTTTGACTAATTTAGGCTAAGATTCTATACCAATCAAAATTCAAACAAAAATTAAACACCAATTTTATTTCCATACTGGGCAGAATTATGATATTTGACTCATGATCTCACTATGTTCCAAACAGTTTCGAGAATATGTGAATCGAACCCAAAACAGATTGAAATCAAAACTATGCAAATTTGTTTTACCTTGAAAACAATAACACTCAAAGTTAAATCATGTATTATATGAAGTGGATTGTGACTTGGTCGCGGGGGCCCATCCCTCCGGCCAAGTCCTTGGTGCGCTCATGGCTTGGACACAAGGCTAGCCCCCACAGCCAAGTCAAAATAAAAATACGACATAAAAATTATAAATAAAAAATTAAAATTAAAAATTACATAATTTAAATTTAAATTTACAACTAAAGTATAGGCTTACCTGCAGCTCGTCCCACTCAACCACCCACAAGACTGCCTGCCAACACAACAGTCTGGCTGCCCGCAGGAGCACCTACCAACACGACGTCCGTGCCAAGAGCTCCCTCACAGTGACCAAGAGGTCACTCACTATCACTCGCTAAGACGTCACTCACTATCACAACCAAAAAGAGTTGAGAAAAACGTTACAATTACGATGTGCGGTTAATATATAAACTGTTTTTAGGATGAAAGACCTTTTTCGACCGAAAAAATATTTTGACCGAGACTATAGTTCGACCGAAAGAATAGTTCGACCGAAACATTCTTTCGGCTGAAAGATTTTTTCGGCCTGAATATCTTTTGCCCGAAAACAGATTGTCAGATGAAAAAAATTCGTCCGACTAAAATTCTACACGAAAATCGAGGGCATCATCACTGTATTGTTCGATTTGACGTTCAAGGGTTCGGCCGAAAGAAACATCTTTCGGATGAAAACAAATATTAGTTYGGCCAAATTTTTTTTTTTYGGAATTTTGGAGATCAGATTGTCATGAAAGTGTTACCTACCTCGGTGAATTGACCCCTATGTCTCTCCATGCCTTGTGATTTYTATGTATTTCCATGTTTATGTCTTACATGTATAGGAGTGTGAGGGAGAGAGAGGGAGACAAACATAGGGAATAGATGTAGGAAAGAGAGAGAGAGAGAGAGGGATGGGGGAACGAAAAATATCAAATAACTTATAAGAGTGCATGCATGCTCTTAGGAATGCGTGAACATTCCTATAGTGCATGTGCACTATTAGGAATGTGTGCACACTCTTAAGAACGTATGCACGTTCTTTTGAGTTGATTTTTTTTGGGGTGGGGGATTAGAAACGTGTATGGTGACATGGTTGGCTCTAATTTACTTTCAATATGGAAAACCTAGTGGTTTGTTATGAAAATTGATAAAAACCTCCATTTTTGTGAATACCTCTCTATATCTCTATCTTTGACATTAATTTTCTAAGGGCTAAGCAATTCAATTTTTTATGAAACTATAGATATAGATAGAGTCGGCTATGGAGATTCCAAATATATATATATATATATATACACACTCTAAATTAATATTGTTTACTATTTTTAATCTATTTTTGTTAACTACATACCTCTCTTATTTTTTCTATAACTTTTTGTCGTCTTAACCATTTCCTGAATGAGTTACATGTGACAGTAGAGGAGACCGATACCTACGACATGACAAAATTAATTTGTTTTTATCATGTTAAGACCCTCTTAGCGTGCACGTACAAAATAAGTTGTTGAACAGGTTAGCATTATAATAGGTTTTAATTTTATTCTCAACAATGTTGGGATCGATGCCTAGAACTTCCTCATAATACCAAGTGAAAATGTCACAATATTCCTTATAGAAATTTAGGTTTAAATTCATTAGGGGAATAGTCATCTACATTCAAGACATTTTCCACAATGCCAAGTTTTCTAAAGATACCGATTGGAATAAATATTTTCTATATTTCCTTCCACATACACAATTTGTATAGGGAGAGTATGTTGATACTAGTCAAAATCTCCATGGGCAATAAGACATTGTCTCCAACCTCCAATTTATCCAATTTAGTAAGAAAATATGAGTGATGGTGCATATCCTGCCATGGTCTCTAAAAATAGGTCATTACTTCCATAATAGTCTCATCTAAACATAGGAACATATCTAATAAGTCTTATGAATTTGGACGGTTGAAGTCCCATACAGAAAATGGAAACTAATCAAACTAATCATACACCTCTTAAGGTGGAAGATTATAATTAGTGTTTGTGGATGTGATATAAATAACTTGATAAATGATCTTAACAATAGTAAAACACCTAACCAACTCTACATATCAGTTATTTGAAAAAACCACTAACGATTTTGCATAAACCATAGCTCCTTTCCAAAGTATGACCACTTGAAAGGAGCAAAAACTTATGGCCTGGTTCTCTCTCCAAAATAGGACATTTGGAAATTAATTGTGGTATCATAATTGACTAATAAATCAAATATATAGGTGAAGCGTCAAAGTAACAAATTAGTGGAGGGAGAGTGAAAGTTCCCGTCAAGGATGAGTCGTTGAACATCCCAAAACTAGCACTTTCATATGCCCCCATGAAATTTTCCACCATTCATACATTTGACCTAGTGGCAGAAGTAGTATGACATATAGTAAGAAGTAGTATTAGACATATAGTAATACAATTGACCAATCATGATTATTTTTTTGGGATAATTCCATCGGGTCTAAAAGAATGACCATTGAATTATTTCAACATCATTGTTGAAGGAAATAGTTTAGGAGAACCTCGGGCTCTCTAACATGACATGGTCATTATATAAGTGGGATCGCCTTCATTCGCAACACACCTAAAGATGTTCACTCGCAACACACCTAAAGATGTTCATGATGTGTGAAGATACTTGGATCTGAAAATATATGTGATGGGGAAGTTGAAGCTTGCATTGGTCCAAGTAAAAAATTATTAGATGAGAGTTGGAAGCAGTAATACCATCAATAGCGGTGAATAATTCCTTTCATTATAGGGGGAAATATGAAGGACTTCTAGTGAGGACATGGGAAAGGTGTCTAACATAAATATTCTATATTATTGTAATGTGAGGACATAGGAAAGGTGTCTAAGATAAATGTTCTATATTATATTCATATTATGTGTATGCATTCATAAAATTCCGTTTAAAGGGTGGAGAATGATATACACTAATAAATTATCTATTCGAAGAGGGAAAGTCTATTGTGACATGGATGTTTCCTTATCCATATCTCCAAGTTGAGTATTTTCATAACTATGAGCTTGGTTGTAGAGAATAATAACCTTATCACACATAGAATATATTATTGTGATGTTGAGGGGTCCATTTATTCAGATCTTGTGTACACATTCATAAAATTCTGTTTAAAGGGTGGGGACTCATATACATTAATAAATTATCTATTCGAAGAGGGGAAGTTTATTGTGGCATGAAAGTTTACGTATCCATATCTCCAAGTTGAGTATTTTCATAACTATGAGCTCGGTTGTAGAGAATAATAACCTTATAACACATAGAGATATTAGCATTTGATGTGTTACCCCATTGGGGAGGGGCACCCTAATTTTCCCTTTGTAGAGGTGCATGGTTAGAACTATAAGAAAAAATGTGTCTCCCTTGTGAAGGAAATAGGTTAGTAAGCATTTCCTCCAACTATGCCATATGGTTGATGAGCCTCCCACTATGTCATCCATCATTGAATCTCCTCCAACTTGAGATATTAGTGTGTAAGGTGATCTCCCTTACAAACATTAAAAATATTGAAATGGAATTTCACTTTGTTTTTTTCTTTCTTTCCCACGGTAAAATTATTGGTTTCATTTTAGTTATATGACCCTATATAGAGTTAGAATTTTTCTTCTTACATTACTTTCTCCTCCATGATGCTCGTTTCCCTTTGGATCTTTCATCTGTACTACATGGACATCAAATATTTAGGTAGGGATTCATGCATTCTATGTGTACTATGCAGCCAAAGGTGTATTAGAATATAGGGAAACTTGTCCCATTTGATTCATCACTTGTTGGGCTAAAACATTCCTACAAAACCAATCACACCATCGATGTGAGGTCATGGAATTGGTTTTGTGGATTGGTCTCGGACAATGGTGCATTCGATATAATCTCATACAATATATTATATTGGAATAAACCAAGTCTAGTTTTAGGGATTTTAGGATAACTTGCTCCTTAGTCATTGACGCTTACAAAGTAACATATTTAACAATATTTGGAAAAAAATATTTTACAAGTGAATCAACTAATAAGTAATCAAGGATTTCAACTCTATTCATTTGACATATTGTTATCCACTCATGAATATGATCAAAGATGTGGGTGGATGTAGTTTTTCAAAGTGATTTTAGAAGATTTTTCCGAGTCTCAAAATAGTATGGTAATTGAAATTATGTCCAAAGTGATCAAATTACTAAAGATGAGAAGTTATTGTGGGAAAAATGTGGCAAATCAATGAACAAACTTTGTGGAAACCCTTGTCAAGGTGTATTGGAAAATCCATAAATGAACATTGTCATCCATAAGTGAGTTCAATGAACATGATAGATGTAAACTCATCAGTGTTTTGGTGGGTCTTCTCTAGGATTACCACTAAATTTTGTAATGTCTAGAGGTAACTTAGTTGAGATAGGAGGCTAGGTTGGATAGTTTTGCATTGTGTTATAGATCAAGGAATTTTAAGTGTTTTTAAGAAAGGAAAATAGGCAGCGTTGAGACTCAGAGGGTTTTTGTGGGATGATCTAGATAGCATCCCAATATGTGTCATGTTTCCACTCATTAACTTCACCCTTCTATATTTACACCATCATGGTTGGAACCTAAAGGCATTTGATATCAATAATTCAAGATAAATTTTTCAACGAAAGGAAATCCCACGTTAGGAACAAAGGAACTATAAACAAGATTTCATAAGAAGGAATGAACCCACTCTCGATAGAAGGTACAAACCTAGGAGTACTTCTAATCTTGAAGCCAAATCTACTATATAAGGTACTAGTACCCCCAACTAGTATCCTAAAACTGGGAAATATAGGTGGAATAATTGGATTAATAGGATGTGTTACCAAAGATATGTTTATGTGTCTCAAAGGAATATTGATGGAACTAACAATCACACTAGTTAGTCTCATAACCCATGAGAACACTAATACCCCTAGTGGAAATGATGTAACTAAGAGGGATTGTTCCCCAAATACTAGTGTCGGCCATGTCAAATCAAGGATACACGAAATTATCAAAAAAATGATCTATAAACTTAGAAATTCACCAACCTATATAACAATAAAATCTAAATCTTGAGTATCACTTGATGGGATGTTAAAATTAGGTCCAAGGTCCAAGGTCTTCCCAAGCATGGGGGCAAATTGGGTCTTCTTCGTATAGTAATCTGACTGTCTAAATCTCTTAAAAAAAGCTGTCTCATAATATGTCTATATATATTTATGAATTTTAAGTTTTATAAAATTAGCAATATAATTTAATTAAATACATTTTAAATAACACATGATTTAAAATAGTAATTAATATTGAATATTTATATGTGAATTTTTAGTTTTATAAAATTAACAATACAAAGATTTAAAATGATATTTAATATTGAATAAATCAGAGGTTAAAATGTATCTCACTCATTAACTATAAAATTAACTATATTACTATCAAACACCTCAGTGATCTCAATGTAACACCAATATGCGTTTGTTTTAATGTTAATGCATTAAGCATAGATGGAGAATGTATTAAAGGCCTAAACCCATGAATCCTACATATATATATGTAGAGTGGTGGCATCGTGGTGAATACTAAATACAATTACATTTAGCCATGGAGATTTTGAGAAAAAGACTTGGATTTGTGACTTGGAAATAATGGAGTAAGTGCGAGTTGTAAGCGCCAGTTCTAAGATTGAGTTCTTAGTTGAGAGTCTAGTTGTCTTTGGTTTGCATGTAACCGACTCAGTAGAGTTGTTTCCTATTTAAGAATGTAATCAGTCTTCCTTGAATAATAGAGAAAAGTGAGCATAGCCTCACCAGGTATTTGTTTCGCATATTTTATTTTGGTATCAGAGCCACAGGAAAAAGTACGTAAAATTCTGGAGGTCTGCAGGTCCCTCCTCTGATAGGATATGATGACACACTACTCAAACTTACCGTGCATCGAAAATAAAAAAATTTCCATAGTCCAGCTGCAATTACAGTGCGGAAGGCTTCAAATATTTCCGCACCCAAATTACTCGGGAGGTGCGGACTCCCTGCAGTCCACAGAAAAGTGAGGTGTAGAAACGTATGAGATTTCCACAGGTTAAGACAAGCGTGAGGTGCATAAATTCCTCTGGAGGCAAATCATGAAGTTTAAAAACATTTGCATGCGTGGAGTTTATTGTTTTCCTGCTGTGTTTCAAGGCGTACTCAGATTTGCTGCGTTTGTGTGGATGGATCTTGTGGAAGAGTTCGTGAGGGGACTCTGTGTGAGGTCTGACCTGTTACTCATCGTGAACATTGAAGCGTGACGTTATAGTTTTAGTTTATTTGTTGGAGAATTGAATTTGCATGCCACGATTTGAGTGAGTTTGAAATCATTTGGATGCATGGGTTATAAATTTTTTATTAAAAAGGGAGTGGAGTTTGTTTTATTAATTGAAGCGTGAAGTGAAGAGTGAAGAGTGATTTATTAAGTGAAGAGTGGAGTTATAAATGATATATTTTTTAATTAAAAGTGGATAAAGTGAATGCATGTTTAAGATTTATAATTAAATATCGATGCATGTGGAGTTTAAACTTTATATGGACTATAAAGCTTATTATTTTGAAGTGAATTTTTATTCAAAGTGAATCTTTATTCAAAGTGAAGATATTTGAAGTATAAACTTTAAAAGTGGATATTAAAGTTTATTTAAGAGAATATTATTTGTGAGATTTTGTGTTGAGAGCCGAGATTGAAACGGCTCGGTGGTATCCAAAGGCAGAGTGATAGAAAATTGCATATCCTTGGTGATTCACTTGCAAAGACTAAATTGTAGCGATGGTGAATCTGCTGGCAGAGACCTACCTCAACAAAACCAACAATTTAGATGGCTCGAACTTCATTAACTGGAAATTCAAGATGCAGATGCTCATGGAAGGCTATGGTGTTTGGAACATTGTGAAGGGAACTGAACTGAAACCAGATGCGGTTGCAGGTGCGATAACAACACAGATCCAAGATTGGCAGAAGCACGAATACAAGGCAAAGGTATTGTTACACATGTTTATTAAAGATAGCATAATTCCACATATTAGAGAAGCTACAACTTCTGTTGCAACATGGACACCGCTTAAAGCATTGTATGAAACTAGAAACACAAATCGCTTTTTGTTTCTGAAAACTAAATTGCTAGGCATTAAGATGGATGGAAATGAATCTATTAGTTTATTTTTGGGTTGTATTAAAGAGGTGAAAGACAAGCTAGTAAATATAGGGGAAACTGTTTCCAACACTGACCTAGTCACTATTACCTTAAATGGTATGGTAGAAGATTATCATATGTTCATAACAGGTCTCGCAACAAGGGAGAAACCTCCTACGTTTGAAGAACTGACAGGTATTTTGCTGCAAGAGAAAGAGAGACACGAGAATCTGAAGCCTCAGAATAAAGATTTGGCACTATGGTCAAATAAGAGATCTGCGAGAGGGAGATCAGGAGAAAGAGGCAGAGGAGGCAGTTCATGGCAGAGAGGCGGTTCATGGCAGAGAGGTAGTTCATCGCAAAGAAGACAATCTCCAAATCAAGGTATGCAATCTGACAGGAATGAGTCAAAGAGTTGTTTTTATTGTGGTCGACCTGAACATATTATTAAAGACTGTCATAAGAAGAAGAGCGATGAGGATAGGAATAAACCTAGAACACTTTTAGGTCATTATGCAGAAAAATCATCAAATCATGATCTCAAATTATTTATTGCTAGTGATGATATCGATGAACACCCAAATTTTGAATCATGGGATCTTAGGCTGTTTGTGTCTAACGCTGCTTTATCTGCTGAAACAGATGATTCTGATACCTAGTTTGTGGATTCCGGAGCATCATTACATATTAATTGTAATCAAATTTGGTATGCTAATTTTAAAGAAACACAGAATGGTGCCATCATATATCTTGGAGATGACCGCGCTCATCAGATCAAGGGATATGGAGACATTCCTATGACATTGCCGAATGGTATAGTTTGTCAAATTCGCAATGTTCTTTATGTGCCAAGAATAAATAAAAATTTGATGTATGTGTCCACCATTACAGATCAAGACTTGAAGGTTGAGTTCTTCAAGAATCATTGCATAGTGAAGGATCTCTTGGAACATTTCAAAACTATTGCAATGGGAGTCAGAGCATGATGCCTATACAAACTTCATGTTACCAGCAAAGCACATCATGCACTGACTTCTGCAACTATGCCTATAGAGATTCTTTGGCATCAAAGGTATGGCCACATCAATAATCCCAATTTGTTGTTATTACAGAAAAAGAATATGGTTGAAGGACTTCCCATGATTAAGAATGAGAAGTTTTCTTGTGATGGATGTGCATTAGGAAAGATGCACAAAGATGAATTCCCCTCTAATCCTGATAAGAAAAATAAAGATGTGTTAAATATTGTGCATATTGATGTTTGTGGGCCTATGAAGACTAGGTCTTTAGGAGGTGCATTTTACTTTCTATTATTTATTGATGATTGCACGAGATAAACATGGGTTTACTTCTGTAGACGAAAAAATGATGTTTTCAAGCACTTTAAGGAATTCAGAACCATGGTGGAAAAGAAGACAGGAAAATCCGTTAAAATCCTCCATTCAGATCAAGGGGGAGAGTATAAATCAAGGGACTTCAACAAATATTGCAAAGATCATGGAATCGTACAACAGTTTACAGTACCACACACTCCACAGTAGAACAGAGTTGTTGAAAGGAAAAATAGAACTCTGGTCGAGTGTGGTCACAGTATGATGAAAGGTAAGAACCTCTCGAATGTTTTTTTGGCTAAAGCTATAAATACTGCAATTTATTTAAAGAATAGAAGTCCAACAAGGTGTCTTGATGGAGTGACTCCTTTCGAAGCCTTGTATTAGTCCAAACCTACAGTTCATAATTTGAAAGTATTTGGGTGTAAGGTTTTTGCTCATATTCCAAAGGAGAATAGGAGGAAACTGGATGCTAAATCCATTAAATGTATTTTCATTGAGTATTGTTCTGAGTTTAAAGCATACAAATTATTTGATCCTACTACTCACAAAGTATTTGCAAGTAGAGATGTACTTTTCCATGAGAAGAAAGTATGAAATCATGACAACAACAGTCATGAGGAATGGTAGAGACTTCTTGATGAAGGAGTTAAAGAAGAGCAGTAGCACCAGCCACCATAGCAGCAACCATCACCGCAACAACAGGAGCAACAGCAGGGAGAAGAACTCAGTGATATGGACAATTCAAGCAGTCACAGTTCACCTAGAGGTGAAGACAGATCTTCACAAAATGGGGAGGAAGATAATCAGTTGAGAAGATCTTCACGACAAATTTGGCTTCCTGAGAGGTATAAAGACTATGCCCTAATGAGTAGCATTTCAAATGTCATAGAACCCATGAGTTTTGATGAAGCTAATGAACATAATGAATGGTGAAATGCAATGGAGGAAGAATATGAATCTATAATGAAAAAAAATACTTGGGAATTGACTGAATTACCTAAACATAAGAAGCCCAATGGATGCAAATGGATATACAAACCCATGTTTAAATCAGATGATAGTATAGATAAGTATAAGGCTAGAATGGTTGCAAAGGGGTATTCACAAATATAAGATATTGATTATGGTGAAACGTTTGCACCAGTAGCTAAATTGAATACTATCAGAATGTTAATTGATTTAGCTACAAAGTACCATTGAAAGCTACACTAGCTAGATGTTAAATCTGCATTTTTGAATGGTGAGTTAAAGGAGGAGTTTTGCCTTACTCAACCTGAAGGGTTTGTGGAAAAAGGGCAAGAACACTTAGTGTGTAAGTTAAAGAAAACATTGTATGAACTAAAACAGACACCTAGGTCATGGTATGAGAAGATAGACACTTTCTTTCTTCAACGGGGTTTTATGAGGAGCAAAAGTGATCCAAATCTGTATACCAAATTTGATGAGTAGGGGTATATAGTATTGATTTCCTTATATGTTGATGATTTGATAATTACAGGAAATGCAAAGAAATTAATTGATGAAATCAAGGAGCAGTTGTCATAGGTATTTGAAATGAAAGATCTTGGTGAGTTACATTACTGCACAGGTCTTGAAGTTTGGAGAAATGTAGGCCAAACTTTTGTTTGTGAGAGTAAGTATATCAGAGAAATACTTAAGAGATTTAAAATGGATAAGTGTAATTCTTCTACCATTCTCATGCAGCATAATGTGAAACTTTCTTGTGATGATGGTTTGAAGGAGGTGAATGGCAATGTGTATAGACAGATTGTGGGTAGTTTGAATTATCTCACCACAACCAGACCTGATATTTCATATTATGTGAGTGTGTTAAGTCAGTTTATGGAGAAACCTCCTGAAAACCATTGGAATGCAGCAAAGGTAGTACTCAGGTATCTAAAAGGAACACTTGATTATGGTATTAAATATACTGATGCATTTGATGTTGAGTTGACAGGTTACTCAGATTTTGATTGGGCTGGCAATCAAGATGATCAAAGATCAACCACTAGATATGTGTTTGACATTGGATCCGGGGTTGCTTCATAGAGAAATAAAAAACAACCTACTGTATCTTTGTCTTCTAATGAAGCAGGATATAAAGCCTTGTGTGAAACAACTTGTGAAGTTGTTTGGTTAAGAAGACTTCTTCAAGATGTTGGAGAAGAACGAAAGGAACCTACGATAATCAAATGTGATAATTAGAGTTCAATCAATATTGTGAAGAATCCGATTTTTCATGCAAGGACAAAGCATGTTGAAGCTCAGTTTCATTTTGTTAGAGAAAAGTTGCAGTCAAATGAAATAACTATTATGTATTGTAATACTAGTGAAAATGCTGTTGATATTTTCACTAAGCCTCTTAGAAAGATTATGTTTGAGCTATTTAGGGAGATGTTAGGTGTAGAAGTCAATCCATTCTCTATTAAGGGGGAGAGTTGGAAATCATGGAATAAGCGCCAGTTCTAAGCGTCAGTTTAAGAGTTAGTTCGTAGTTGAGAGTCTAGTTGTCTTTGGTTTGCATGTTTAAGAGTTAGTTCGTAGTTGAGAGTCTAGTTGTCTTTGGTTTGCATGTAACCGACTCGTTAGAGTCTTTTCCTATTTAAGAATGTAATCAGTCTTCATTGAATAATAGAGAGAAGTGAGAGTAGCCTCACCTGGTAGTTCGTAGTTGAGAGTCTAGTTGTCTTTGGTTTGCATGTAACCGACTCGTTAGAGCCTTTTACTATTTAAGAATGTAATCAGTCTTCATTGAATAATAGAGAGAAGTGAGAGTAGCCTCACCTGGTGTTTGCTTGACATATTTTATCTTTGTGAAGGTAGTACGTTTAAACTCTTGAGGTATTAATACACAATCAGATTTAGCGATGGAGTCCCGCTAACGTTGAACACAATAAGATTTCGCAAGGTCCATGTACCTGAGAAGTGCCTATGTTCATGGACCTTGTAAATGAATTATTTTTTTTGTGGGTTGAGCTCGAAAGTTTAATTAAATAGTCTCGTTTGGGTCGGAAGATAAATAATTGGAAACTATATAATAATAATAATTTAATTTTAAGGTTATTGTTTATGTTAAACATTAAATTGGTGTAAAAGACTTTTCTTAGATAGGGGTAAGTTTAAAGAGGTATACATATCTTTCTCTTCTTTGAATGTGAACTTGTAATCTTTTAGGAAGAAGCACATGTTTTTAACCATTAGGTCCATTAGACCCATGATAATTTAGTTATTAAATAGTATTGAGGATAGTTATTATTGATTTCTATTTATGAATGGAGATTTATTCCTAGTAATTATTAAAATTATTCTTAACTATACATTGTTTAAATTGTAATTTAGTTAGAGTTTAGTCTACATATTACATGTCTCTATCACTTTTGTCATTCCATCAAATTCCCCACTATTCGTTTCAATTAAAAAAACAAAATTGTCTAACATTTTTAGTTGGTCAAAACAATAAGCTCTATATAATAGAATAATAAATGTTTTATATGTTTGGTGGGTTGGTTCGAGTTGTAGAGTGCCTTAATTTCATCTTTATGTAGGAGGTATCAAGGTATATCTCCCCATGCCTCAGTTTTTTCCCATGAATTTTACTTTTGTTTGATACGTTACTCCATGTTTGTTAGGTTAAAAGTTATAATCAACATCAATGGGTTCACACTAGGTATTCTACATAAAATGAGAAGAAGTATCTCAAGGTTTTCCCGTGATTTTTTCCTTTGGAAAAAAAAATTGTTGTATGTGTTGCAATGTATACCATTCGATCAAACCATTAAGGGTTAATAGGATCAACTAAATCCTTTTCCTAAGCCATGTTGCCCACGAGGTGGAAAACAAAACCAGTGTGACTTCTTGTAATGTGGATCCATCTTATGAAGCATATTGCTATTGTGATTGCACACAATTAGAACACTAATATCTTTCATGAGGAGAATCATAGATCCCCACACTCCACTATACTATCATCGTAACTAAATTGTTTGAAAACAATAAATTTTATAACTTGGGTCTTTATCAATGATTGATATGATTTTAAATTATCAAGGGGTTAAATTAGCATATCATAGGGGAAAATGAATCATTGATTATTACATGAGCACAAAAAAACTTTTCATAAAGCATGTTGACTAAAATTTAATGTTAGCATACTTTAGTTCCATGCCTAATATATAACTGAACATATTCGGTCTATAAATTGTAGGTCTATGGCATTTCCATTTAATCAACACAAATCTTTGCAAAAATAAATAATGGTCTTTGATGCTAATCACAAACAAGAATAAAGAATAATGGCTCTTCATATTTTCTTTGACTACTCAGTTGCTTGATTCAGTAGACATACCTTTGTTCGACAAGGACTCTTCAATATGATTCTCAAACTACAAATTCTCTCCACACATTGAATGGAAGATATGTGGTAGTGTTGTATCTATATTGTAGTGATAACATAAGTAAACATTAGGTCAATACAACAATGTTGTAGCGTACATGGTACTAGAACTAATTGAAATTTTGTGTACTCATTATACCACAAAATAATGAACATCTAACAAGAAAAGATTGCAATATTAGCTATAGAATGTTGTTAAGCAATGAACCAACATTACACTCAACCAATAATTTAAACCAATGAACATAGCTAGGATTACAATACAACTCTGTTATAAATCTTGTTGTTTACATAGAATGCAAGAACATATTAAAACCTAAACTAGCTACACCAAATATACATATTCATTAACACCATTAGACAATAGATATTTTTTCTTACACTAGAAATCCAAATGGGAAAACCAAGTTCTAGAGGATTTTTTATTAAGAGAAATTGATTAAAAAAAGGGTGAGCTATGCATAGAATCCTTATGCATTATTACTCACTAGAAAAAAAAAATTTATAGGTGGATTGAACTCAACAACCATTGCTCATGGGTGGCCAAACATAATGTCTCCCTTGTCCTTTGTTCTTTGAGTTGACTTCCGCTTAGAGCTCTCCCGTCAAGAATTTCCCTTATTCATTTCCTCTTAGTATCTTATCTCTTTTGTTACATTCAATGCTCTTTTTCTTCATAGCCTTGATTTTTTAATGCACTTCCTGGCAGGCCAACCATCACTATGGTTTGTTTCAACTTCTGAGAAAATTTTGGACATTTTATCAACTTTGTGAAAAATAATGAAATGATTATTAAAAATTTTATAAAGATATTTTTGCAAGGATCCAATTTGGAGCACACCTCCCCATTTTGCAAGTTTTTGGTCCCCAAAAGTTTCATCTTCCTTCAAACTTCTTCTTCTCCACCTTCAAGCATCCTCTGAAAAATCTCCAAGAAAGGGTGCTTCTACTACAAGATGGAAGATAAGAGTTGAATATAATCTTCCTTTTTCATAAACATAATGTCCATATCATGGTTAGAGATGACATTTTTTATTGTAATAGATCATTGGACAACAACTACTCCTTGGGATGCTAGTGCAAACAACTCCTCTTTCCCCTTGACATTGACTCTCCAAGAATCTTTATTCTTGATTTTTCAATTCTTGGAATGGAATTATGGGTGAAGCCTCCAAAATGTTTCCTCTCAATGTCCAATAAATTTGGAATATTGACAATAACTCCTAAATGGGATGCTTGGCCTTCGAGAGCTCCAAAAATTAATATCCATATGATTCCTTTTATTATAATAGAAACAAGCCAATGATACTATGTAATACCTTTTTAGTTTTTTATGATGATTTCTAGTTTGGTTTCTTGGTCACCCAAGAGTTGGAGTGGATTTGGATTGGGGAATAATCATTTTCCTTCCCTCTTCCAAGCCTCTACATCCAAATTTGATTGGATTGTTGGACACTCCTTCTCGATTTTCGTTTTCCTCCTTGGAAATGGCTTCTTTTATGGTTCCTCTTGCCTTGAGAATGGTGGTTTGAGATGAATTTTGTTTGTTTTTGTTTTCCACTAAATCCCAGGCCTTCATGCTTGGGCCTCTATTGAGGTATAATGGGGATCAGAATCTATTGAAATTCCTTATATATCCATTGGCCATCATATCCCATTTGCCTCGTGATAGTGGAATTGATGTCTCTTGTGTGATTTTCAAAGTCATCGAAGGTCTCTTAAGGAAGGGTCTTGGAAGGTGAGTTTACCATGCTTGACTATTTCATGGTGTTGGATTTCATAATGAAAATAAAAATGGCTTTATTGGTCTCTTATATATATAT
>JASDQU010101449.1:237918-248712 GCA_032191745.1 Picea mariana
ATACCTTTTTAGTTTTTTATGATGATTTCTAGTTTGGTTTCTTGGTCACCCAAGAGTTGGAGTGGATTTGGATTGGGGAATAATCATTTTCCTTCCCTCTTCCAAGCCTCTACATCCAAATTTGATTGGATTGTTGGACACTCCTTCTCGATTTTCGTTTTCCTCCTTGGAAATGGCTTCTTTTATGGTTCCTCTTGCCTTGAGAATGGTGGTTTGAGATGAATTTTGTTTGTTTTTGTTTTCCACTAAATCCCAGGCCTTCATGCTTGGGCCTCTATTGAGGTATAATGGGGATCAGAATCTATTGAAATTCCTTATATATCCATTGGCCATCATATCCCATTTGCCTCGTGATAGTGGAATTGATGTCTCTTGTGTGATTTTCAAAGTCATCGAAGGTCTCTTAAGGAAGGGTCTTGGAAGGTGAGTTTACCATGCTTGACTATTTCATGGTGTTGGATTTCATAATGAAAATAAAAATGGCTTTATTGGTCTCTTATATATATATATATATATTGCTTCTTCAAGGCCTCTTCCTTTACCGTCAAATGTCAATATAGGTGAGAAGTCACTTTAATGAACCTTTACTTTTTCCAATTACTAAGCTGAGTCAATTTTTCCTCCAGTTGCAAGAGTTGTAATCTACTCCTATTTAATTTTCCCCTCAAGGTGGTGAAAGAGTCTTTGTGTTTGAAAAGTTATTTTTCTATCTTATTGGCTTTTTCCTTCCAATATCAACTTTCCCCTTGTATTTACCTATTGAAATCTTTCAACTCTTCCATCTTCTCCCTCTTCAATTATTTTCCCATTGTTGTTGCTTTAAGTTCTATGAAGAATACACACTGATATATTATGATTTATAAATGGTAGGACTATGGCCTATCTATTTTATCAACATGGATCTTTGTAAAAATAAATAATTCTCTTTGTCTCTAATCACCAGCATACATGAAATATATTGCCTCTAGTATTTCATATTTGGTTCAGTACTCAGGTACTTGATTTAGTAGACATACCTCTATTCATCAAAGGATCTCCAAATGTATTCTCAAGATCCAAGTTCTCTCCACAGATCAAATGGAAGTTATGTGGTAGCATTGTACGTATACTCTAGTGATAAAATAACTAAATAATTAATGAATACAACAATGTTGTAGTGTATGGTTCTATAACTAGTTGAAATGTTGTGTAATCATAGAAACCCACAACAAAATAATGAACAATTAGCAAGAATAAATTACAATATTGATTGTAGAATATTATTAAATAGTGAACCAACAATACACTCAACGAGACCTTTAAACTAGTGACAAAGCTATGCTTATAATGTAGCTTTGTTATATTTCATGTGGTTTATATAGAATGTAAGAACATATTAAAACCAAATTATTCAAGTATACATAGTCATTAACACTATCATAATACACACACACACACATTTACATTGGAAATACAAATGGGAAAACTAGGTTCTAGGGGATTTTTCATCAAGAAGAATTGATTAAAAAATGGGCGAGATATGCATAGAAAAACTAATGAATTGTTACTCACTAGAATAAAAAAAATTATAGGTGGATTGAACTCAAGAACAACCTTGGTTGATGTGTGTACAAACACAATGTCTCCCTTGTCCTACAATCTTTCAGCTAATTGCCTCTTAGAGTTCTTCCCTATAGAACTTTCCTTCTTCATTTCCTCTTAGTATCTTCTCTATTTTCTTCCATTAAATTCCCTTCTTCTCGATAGAATTGATTTTTAATTGGCTAGCAAGGAAGGCCAACTATCACAATAGTTCATTTCAACTTATAACTGAATTTTGAAAATTTTCTCAACTTTGCCAAAAACAATTAAATGCTTATTACAAAGTTTACACAGTTTACAGAGTTTAGCTATGATCTAATTCAGATCAATTCCACTTCCCAACGCTTATGTGTAAAGTTGTATTTGACCTCTTCTACTGCAAATTAATAATAAAAGGATTGGTTCTTAGTAATTATTCAACCACACTAACATTGTATCCCTTAGTAACCATGTGTACTATAGTATATCATTTGTTATGTTTCCTAGTAGTGATCTTTGTATCGTTATCCAAGATATATTTAATGAATTCCATATGTTCAATCCTAACATTAGAATGAAAAATAGTATTTTCATTTCCTTTTGAAATCTTTAGCAACTTTTTATCAACCTCATGAAGTGCAATGACAATGTCTAGGTGACTTGAAATAGCAATTAAATAGAGTGGAGATGAATTTGACAAATATTTTGTTGCATTGGGAGTACAACATAAATGAAAGAACTTCAACACAATATCTAGAAATATGAAACTTGTTAGCAATCCCCCAAGAAATCTATTATCTTACTCACTTACATTATCAATTTAAATCTGTTCAAAACATAATTGAATTGTCGGATAAGCATTGCACTGAATTTTCAATAATATTGAATACAAAACATAATTTTATTGGCGACATTCTTGATTTCATAACAGAATTGAATTGTTAGTAATATTTTTTCAATGGTAGCCATTTTTTTTAATTATTAGAAGCAAGGAAGGTCATTTCTTGATTGTCACTATTTTTTGGATATAGAGGAAATAGTGAGAATCAAATAGGGAACATCACCACTAGTAGTTTTTACAATAATAATGGTAACTCTCATTACTTATCACCATATCTCCATGCCTTTTGGCAATGTCCCATTTTTGGAAAAAGGAGCATCTTTTGACCATCACCATTATTCATAGGAAATGGTGTTGGTCATCAAGTGTTCCCATATATGCATCATTAGTGAGTTTTATTAAAGGCCCATCAACAAAATTCATTGTTGTTCATAAGAAATGGCGATATCCATTGATTGTTTCCATATATGCACTCAATAGTATGGTCATTAAAAAATGTCACAAAAAGTCACTATTTTTCATAGGAAATGGTGACGATCATTGAACATCACAATATATGCATCAATAGTTATGGTCATTAAATGAATGTCATGAAAAGTCACTATTGTTCAAAGGAAATGGTCGCAATCAGTCATTGTCAACATAAAATTTATTGGTGATGCACCATGATCATCATTAAATTTTGTTGGTGCCTAGTTTTTTTGTGATGGAGACCCCTTTTACCATCACCAATGAGGTCATGGTGACATTTTTTTCTTATTTCCAAAGGCCTTTTTTGTAGTATTGAGTCAACTAAAGAGGGCATTTTTTGAAGTAGTGAGTCAACTAAAGTTAACCATAAACATATTTGATCTGTTCAACCATAGTTATCCATAACCAAACAATCCCTAAGAAAATCAATCATAATTAACTCATACTCAACCATACTCATTAATAATTAAATATGGTCAACAAAGATTAAATATAGTAACTCAATGTAAACTATAGTCAACCTAAATCAACGAAGATAATCTAAATCATACAAATTAAACTACAAACAAATAAAATCAACAATAATCAAACAAATCCTACCATAATCCACTCAAGTCAACTCAATTCACCCATATTTAACGAAATTGAACCATAATACAACCCTAGTAAACCATGATCAACCATTATAATATTGTACTCAATTATATAGATCATATAGTTAGCTATATAGAAAATGATATATATAATATCCCCCATACAGACCAAGGTCAACCATATCCAATTAAAGTAAACCATAATCACCTATAATCAACCAAATTAATAACAATTAAGCATATTCAACTAGAATCTTACCATTGAAAATATATGCCAACTAAATTCAACCATGGTTAACCAAATTCACCAACAATACCATAGTAAAAAAACATAACTTATAGTCAACCATATTGAACCACATGAAACTGAAGTCAACCACAATAAAATTTACTCAACTAAGATCAACCAAACTAAAACATCAGCCTATATCAACCCATGGCAAAAAATTAGGAATGTAATAAATATACGTAATCAAAGACACTTATTTTGAGCAAAAATGTACAATATTCAACAAACTCCTCCATACCCAACTAAGATCAAAGACATTATCAACAAAACTCAACAAAATTTAATAAGTTCATAAACCATAATCAACTAGAAACACCAATAGTCAAACATAGTCATCAAAATTTAACCAAAGTAAAGAACTTTTATTCAGAGTTCACATAGTCAAATATAAAAAACAAAACCCTACCATATTCAACAAATTTAACCACAACTGACCAACAGTTAGTGAACTATAATTAACCACAATCAACCATAATCAATAAAAATTAAATATAAGCAATCAAAGTCACCTATAATCAATAAAATTCAACCTAAAAAAACAAATTTAAATACACATACTACAAGTCATCCATAACCAACTAAATCGTACAATAGTTAAGTAATGTTATCTCACCTAATCCATATTTACTGAAATTCAACCATAATGCAATAATAGTCTGCCAAAAAAAACCATAATATTGTACCCAATAATATAGATCATATAGTTGATTGTAAAGTAAACAATATTTACAATAACAACCACATTTACCAAAATCATATGTAGTAAACCAAAAAGTGAATCTATGAAGATGGTAAAACTTTTTAGTGAAATGCATCAATGAAAATTTTACATTTTAGACACTTTTTAAATTGAAGCTATCAAAATTCACATAAGCCTCTTGAATTTGGTGTGAAATTAAAAATCAATTTGTATGAAATTATGTTGTCTTTATAATAATTTCTTTTCAAAAAATATAAGTGTTGTATAATAATATTTATATTTAATTAAATACTTCTCTTTACAAGTTCTCCAAAAATTAATAAATGATGTTTGTTTATATCAATTAATTCAATGTTTTATATATATATATATATGATCAACATAAAACGTAGTATTTCCAAAATTGTATTTTCTAGTTTTAAATGACATTTTATTCACCTTTGTATTCTATCAACGGTTTTCCTATATTTAAATGACATTTTATTCACCTTTGTATTCTCATCAACGGTTTTCCTAGTGTTCACATAGATTGAAAAAACAAAAACAAAAAAAAATTGGAAGAGGAAACATCTATGGGGATCCCAAATATTTTTTTATAATTTTTGGGTTTTTTTAGTTTTTATATTATTGATTTGTCTCTAAACACTTTTGGAACTCTTGAAAAATATATGTTTTAGAAGAAAATAAATTAAAACATTATATTATATTGGAAGTGTTAAAATGATATGTCATTTTATAGAAAATTCACTAACAAATTCATTGACATCAACTATGTCTCTTAATATGAAAGAGATGAAAGAGTTTCACCCCTTAGAAGTTGTAATTGTAGAAAACCCTACAGCAAGGGGGGTGGATTTTAGAATTTTAAACCCTCAATGTAGAAATTTAGCTATTACAAATCTCAATCAAGTGACTCGGAAATATTTTCAAAATATATCAAACGAGGTTTGGTTAACCCCTTAGTCAAGGTCTTTGTGTATTAAGAAAAATCACTTGATCAAGCTATTGCCACAACTATAAACAACATAGTCACACATATATATGGTACTGATGAAGGCATTCCCATTTTGATTAAAATACATATGTATATTTAATATTAAGGCTCAACAAATACCAACTTCTAACACAATGCCACTTGCACCTAATGCAAGTGCTAGGTTGGCCTTTGTCCATTCAAAGTGATTTCATTTCACATCAAAATTATTTTTAATAATTTCTAATGATCAACACTACAACCCTTGAAATTTTCAATAGAATATAGAATATGGTCCATGCATTGATGGTATGAATATATCCATTGTACTTGAAGAAAAAGACCAACTACATAGTAGTCCTTTATGCATTCCACATTAGATACATGTCGTTCATTTAGTACCAATATACTTATTCAAAGAGTGATAACAAGTAAATCACATCTGAAGATTTTGTAGTCCTCTACATGGTTATATGTCGTAACCATGTAGGTTTGCAAATTACTAGTCATTGAGAAGAATAAAACTACATATATGCTATAATTCAGTAAACAATAGCAATATTCAGTAATTCCTCATATTTAATGACATACACCATGACACCCAACCATCATATTATAATAGAAATGGGATAGTAGGTATAGAAAATACCAAGAATACACTATGATATTATGTTGTTTTCACTACATGAACAAAATTTTCTTCTAAATTACAAAGACTATATATATATATATATATATATATAAAAGATTGTTTCTTTACAAAATAACTCAATTGTTCTTTTTAAAAGGATTACCATGTAAAAATAACCTACACTTTTCTTAATACCCCAATTAAAAGTGAAAAAGCATGTGCCTCACTATTCTTTCTAGATTCACTCAATTACTCTTAGCTTCAACTCATTCCTCTCTCCACCTAAAAATAACATTTCCATGTTTCTCTAAATAATTAACCCATCATGGATCTCACAAAATTTCCCATGACTATCTCGAATGTTTCTTAACACTCTTTTCTATACCATTTTTATTCCATTATCTCCAAATTCAAGGCTATGTATAAAATTGTTTGCTTCATTACCATATCGTATAAAGTTCATAAAATCCACATATATTGGTGCCATACCTAATTCAAGGGCCCATGTTTCATTTATTTATAAAATAAAGGTACCTCAATCAATCTATAGAGCTCGATCAAGATCTATAGCTCGATCGAAGTCTAAGCTCTCAATCGATTGAGATTTTTTCTATTAGTCAAAAACACTCAGTGATATGTTCCATGCCTAATATATCATTGAACATGTTCGGTTTGTAAATAGTAGGCCTACGGCGTTTCCATTTCATCAACATAAATCTTTGTAGAAATAAATAATGGTCTTTCATGCTAATCACCAACAAGCATAAAGAATAATGAATTTTCATATTTTCTTTGACTACTCGGTTGCTTAATTCAGTAGACATACCTTTGTTCGATAGAAGCTCCTCAATATGATTCTTAAACTGCAATTTCTCTCCACACATCGAATGGAAGACTTGTGGTAGTGTTGTATCTATACCATAGTGATAAAATAAGTGAATAATAAGTCAATACAACAATGTTGTAGCGTACATGGTACTAGAACTAATTGAAATTTTGTGTACTCATTATACCACAAAATAATGAACATCCAACAAGAAAAACTTGCAAGATTGGATAAAGAATGTTGTTAACCAATGAACCAACATTACTCTCAACCAATAATTTAAACCAATGAACATAGCTAGGATTACAATACAACTCTGTTATAAATCCTGTGGTTTACATAGCATGAAAAAACATATTAAAACCTAAACTAGCTACACCAAATATACATATTCATTAACACCATTAAACAATAGATATTTTTTCTTACACTAGAAATCCATGGGAAAACCAAGTTCTAGAGGATTTTTTATTAAGAGGAATTGATTAAAAAAAGGGTGAGCTATGCATAGAAACCTTATGCATTATTACTCACTAGATAAAACAAATGTATAGGTGGATTGAACTCAACAACCTTTTCTCATGGGTGGCCAAACATAATGTCTTCCTTGTTCTTTGAGTTGACTGCCGCTTAGAGCTCTCTCGTCCATAATTTCACTTATTCATTTACTCTTAGTCTCTTATCTCTTTTGTTCCATTCAATGCCCTTTTTCTCCATAGCCTTGATTTCTTAATGCACTTCCTAAAAGGCCAACCATAATTATGGTTCATTTCAACTTCTAAGAAATTTTTGGACATTTTATCAACTTTGCGAAAAACAATGAAATGATTATTAAAAAGTTTAAAAATATGTTTTTGCAAGGATCCAATTTGTATCACACCTCCCCATTTTGCAAGTTTTTGGTCCCCGAAATTTTCATCTCCCTTCAAACTTGTTCTTCTCTGCCTTCAAGAACCCTCTGAAAAATCTCCAAGAAAGGGTGCCTCTATTGCAAGATGGAAGATAAGAGTTGAATATAATCTCCATTTGTCATAAATGTAATGTCCATCTCATGGCTACAGATGGCATTTTTTATTGTAATAGATCATTGAACAACAACTACTCCTTGGGATGTTAGTGCAAACAACTCTTCTTTCCCCTTGACATTGACTCTCCAAGAATATTTATTCTTGGTTGTTCAATTCTTGGAATGGAATTATGGGTGAAGCCTCCAAAATGTTTCCTCCCAATGTCCAATAAATTTGGAATATTGACAATAGTTCATACATGGGCTTCTTGGCCTTCTAGAGCTCCAAAATTTATATCCTTGTGATTCCTTTTATTATAATAGAAACAAGCCAAGTGTTATCACTAAAATTTCGTCCACAAATGGTTACATAAATCTAGCATCTCCAAAACACCTATTAGTTCATCCATGGTCCAAAAAATGCATTTCCAAAAGGCACAAACTATACAATTGGTTATAAAATCAGCAGGAAGTGTGCACATGTGCACCAGTTGAAAATGCCGAAAAAGTGCACATACGCCCAATGCACGACTGTGGACGCAAAAAGTCGCACACACTTTAGAACGACGCATTAATGATACCCACTTCTGGTTTAGCTCCCAAGTTGATTTTACCCCCAAATCCGAGCTGAATCCGAGTGGGGGACTGGTCAAAGACCTAAAGGTTCCCTAAAGGGCCCCTTGTTCACATTAAAGACCGGTTGGATAATGCCTCAAAGCTTTGCTATAAAAAGAGGCCATGGGTGCACTATATTTCCAAGAATTTATTTGTATTTTTATGCTACCTCTATTCTCCTGCAAGGAACCTATTTCCTCATTGGATCATATACGCACGATTTCATTGGGTTATTCACATCACCTCTTGAGTGAATGAGCTTTGTATTTCTTCACCATTTCCTTTTAATTTGCTATTTGTAAGAAGAGCTCTATCATTGGGGGTTCAAGAGCCCTCCCTTGGAGGAAGAGGGGACCCATAAGTCTCATTTTCTCTTTGGTTTTTTCCCACTAATACAATCTATCCATTGGTGGCATGAATATCGATTTTTCTTTTGTTCTATTTCCCTTATGCACTTTAGTTTAGTTTCTTTAATTGTTGTTAACTTAGTTGTTTCTTTGTTTCTTGTGCTTGATGTTTCTAACTCTTGCACTCATTTATGTCATGTATAGCTAACCCAACTGGACTTGTACGTGTCTTTATTTTGTTCATTTAGGTGACGAAAATGATACAACAGATTGGCAACTCCAATGGGGATAGGGATCAATATCCTCCTCATTTGGTTTGTTTGAGCACTTATTTTTTGTTTATTTGACTTGCAGGGATCATAATCGGCCCAAGACTACCTGCAAAAATCTAAATTCAGAGCTGAGATAAGAGAATTTCATCCGAAATTTTCTTCCTGGCCGTGTATCAAAAAGTGAACGGGTTTTTTAGCCCACACGCACTCCTTCCAAGCATGTGCTCCAAGAGAAATTTTATGCCTATGTCTACTCTGCGACCCACACATCTGTCCATAAATTCAACATTGTAAGAGTATTTTATGGTATTTTTGAAGGCCCATAGCCTTCTAAATATTGATTATATGCAAATTGTAATATGCACACTTAGAATCCCTCTCCACATGAAGGGTTAGTCAAAACCTAGGCACTTAGGAGGTTAAAATCCATATTTTTCCTTTTTATTTTCATTTGCCACATGGATGGCTTACTTTAATTGTAAAAATTAAGTTGGAATCATTCAATATCACATATATAAACACTTGCATCGAGACCAGAAATCAAACTTCAATCATAGAATATGCTCTTCTCTTGCACCATAGGGCTCTTGGGTTTGTAAAATACATACATGTCTACACTGCATCAACGTGAAATCCCAGAAAACTTTTCATTGACCAGAATAAATTCAGAGTCCTCAATAAATTTACACTACTCATCACTCATCCCTGCTCTGCAATTGAGACACTTAATACTTTCGAAATATTAAAAGTATAACCAGGTTTACCACTGGAATTTTCGAGGAAAAGACTCTTAGATTTGTAAAGGGAGTACAAGCTTCGTGAGATCAAAAACATTTAGATACTGCAGCAGAAATGAGAAATATTCAGCACTTTTTCATCGATCACGTACAGTACTCGCTACTTCACAAACAGGTGTAATGTTATGTAAACTAATCGGATTCGGAATGGCTATGGGGTAGATAGAAGAGCATAAGGTGTCCATGCATTTATATTATCTGCCCATGGACTCGGTATCGCCTCATGGCCAAACAAGCAGTCCATCGACAGCGTGGGCAACTCTAAGCGCGGTGGCTCGCAGGCTTTAGTCTCTTCACAAAACATGATCCGTTCCAGGCACTCAAACAGAGTATCTTCATCGTTTGTTTTACTTAGATCAGAAGGACACACTCCCTCTTGCTTTTGATAATGTAATGAAGAACCTCCGGTCTCTCTCATTGCATTTGATAATTGGCAGCTGCCATTAAGAGTGAATGCATTAGAGAGATTCTGCTCATATTCATCACCAGCTGAAAAAACTGGATCTTCTTTCTCAACGTGACTAGGGTTTCCGCGTTGATCCATCGATTTCCGAGAAGCAGCCTTTCTGTATATCCTACATAAGACCATATCCATGTTCTTCTGCACATGCCAAGTTACATTCCTTCAGTATCTTTGCACCCCAAAGGGAAGCGAGGTGCTCCCCACCCTGATAGAGCACCTCGCTTCTCTCAAAGCAACTGGTCAAAATCAATCTTAACGTTGAGTTTATTAACAAATAGTAATGGAATAAAAAATATCGAGGTTCGCATCTTCATTTTTTACATCTTAACAGATCCAGGTTATATATCAATCAGAACACTGAAAAACGATGGGCAAACTACCTTGGCTGTGGAAGAGCTGAAATCTGGCAG
>JASDQU010101449.1:253392-320654 GCA_032191745.1 Picea mariana
TTTTTTTCTCTGAAAAATATTTTTTTTATTATTTTTTGGAGCTCACCAATTAATATTTAAATGACATTTTATTCACCTTTGTATTATCATCAACGGTTTTCCTAGTGTTCACATAGATTGAAAAAACAAAAAAAATATTTGGAAGAGGAAACATCTATGGGGATACCAAATATTTTTTTATAATTTTTGGGTTTTTTAGTTTTTATACTATTGATTTGTCTTTAAACACCTTTGGAACTCTTGAAAAAGTATATGTTTTTAAAGAAAATAAATTAAAACATTATATTATATTGGAAGTGTAAAAATGATATGTCATTTTATAGAAAATTCACTAACAAATCCATTGACATCAACTATGTCGCTTAATATGAAAGAGATGAAAGAGTTTCACCCCCTAGAAATTGTAGAAAACCCTACAACAAGGGGGATGGATTTTAGGATTTTAAACCCTCAATGTAGAAATTTAGCTATTACAAATCTCAATCAAGTGACTCATAAATATTTTCAAAATATATCAAACGAGGTTTGGTTAACCCCTTAGTCAAGGTCTTTGTGTATTAATAAAAATCACTTGATCAAGCTATTACCACAACTATAAACAACATAGTCACACATATATATGGTACTGATGAAGGCATTCCCATTTTGATTAAAATACATATGTATATTTAATATTAAGGCTCAACAAATACCAACTTCTAACACAATGCCACTTGCACCTAATGCAAGTGCTAGGTTGGTCTTTGACCATTCAAAGTGATTTCATTTCACATCAAAAATATTTTTAAGAATTTCTAATGATCAACACTACAACCCTTGAAATTTTCAATAGAATATAGAATATGGTCCATGCATTGATGGCATGAATATATCCATTGTACTTGAAGAAAAAGACCAACTACATAGTAGTCCTTTATGCATTCCACATTAGATACATGTCATTCATTTAGTACCAATATACTTATTAAAAGAGTGATAACAAGTAAATCACATCTGAAGATTTTACAGTCCCTTACATGGTTATATGTCGTAACCATGTAGGTTTGCAAGTAACTAGCCATTAAGAAGAATAAAACTACACATATGCTATAATTCAGTAAACAATAACAATATTCAGTAATTCCTCATATTTAATGACATACACCATGACACCCACCCAACATATGGTAATAGAAATGGGATAGTAGGTATAGAAAACACCAAGAATACACTATGATATTATGTTGTCTTCACTACATGAACAAAATTTTCTTCTAAATTGCAAAGACTATATATATATATATTTAATACAATCCTTAAGTAAGATTTTTCTTTACAAAATAACTCAATTGTTCTTTCTAAAAGGATTACCATCTAGAAATAACCTACACTTTTCTTAATACCCCAATTAAAAGTGAGAAAGCATGTGCTTCACTATTCTTTCTAGATTCACTCGATTACTCTTAGCTTCAACTCATTCCTCTCTCCACCTAAAAATAACATTTCCATGTTTCTCTAAATAATTAACCCATCATGTATCTCACAAAATTTCCCATGACTATCTCAAATGTTTCTTAACACTCTTTTCTATATCATTTTTATTCCATTATCTCCAAATTCAAGGCTATGTATAAACTTGTTTGCTTCATTACCATATCCTATAAAGTTCATAAAATACACATATATTGGTTCCATACCCAATTCAAGGGCCCATGTTTCATTTATTTATAAAATAAAGGTACCTCAATCAATCTATAGAGCTCGATCAAGATCTATAGCTCGATCGAAGTCTAAGCTCTCAATCGATTGAGATTTTTTCTATTAGTCAAGAACACTCAGTCAAGGGAGTATTTAACAATTCTCAATAGAGCTATCAATATCTCAATAAAGAAATTTAAATTAGCGTTATCAAGGGTCAAAAAATCCACCATTTCACCCTCTCGCTTGCCAAAATGTGTTACCCAACTTCATGGATTCACCTTGAAGTCATGTATAATAAAAAGAAATAAGAATAATCAATCATATAAACTAGAACCCTACCATGATTAAATGACATCAAATAAAGTCAATGATAATTAACTAATTTCATCAATGATACAACCATAATCAACCACACTCACTTATACTCAACCCTATTAAATTATAGTCACTGAAGTTGACCACAATAGACTAGACTCAACAATGGTCTACCAAACTGAAATATAGTCAAGCTATATCAACCCATACTAAACCATTAAGAACAACAATCAGTTAGATTCATTACAATTCACTTATCTTCAAAGAGGATGTATTATATTCCACCAAAATCACCCATAATCAACCAAAGTCAAATATATTGAAAAGAAAAGACAACACATGTTTTAAAATGTCAACCATGTCCAATCACAATCACCTATAGTTAACCATAGTCAACCAAAATCAACCATATTAAAGTAGACTTGACCATAATCAGTCATAGGTGACCCAAACCTACCATATTAAACAAATTCAACTAGAGTCAATTCTAATTTACCAATTGTAAGTGAGCTATAGTTAACCAAAATCAACGATAGTAAAACATAATCAACTTTAATATTAAGCATACTCAACCAATGTCACTTGTAGTCAACCAAATTCAACCTCAATAAACCAAAGTCATCTACAAACAAGGTAATTAACCAAATCCTACAACAGTTAACTAATGTGAATTCAAGTCAACCATATTTAAATAGAGTAAACCATAAAACAATGATAGACAACCATAATCACTTATCGCTAACCATAATATTATAGTCAGTTATATAAATCATATATTTAACCATGAGTAAACCATATTACAAATATTCATTATATCAACCAAAGTTATTGGTAGTCAAGAAATAATTGTTTTATTATATTATGATAATTTAAAGTTTATTAATTAATAAGGGAAAAGGGAAAAAGTTAATTTCTACACCTGCCAATTTGAGTTCTTAATTAAAGGGGGAAAGGGGGAAATCTAAAATAATTAGGAAACTAGGAAAAGAGGGAAACATAAAAAGAAAAGGGAAACACAAGGGAAAAAGAAGAAAGTCAAACTTAGTAAGGTATCTAGCATATAAGAACTTTCTAATTTAAAATGAACTAGCAAATTAATGATGGGGAAAGTCATTAAAACCTGTAAGGGAATTTGGGGAAACCTAGAGCGATTCTAGGAGTGACTCAAGGTGGGTGAGGGAAATAAGGGTAATTAACTAATTAAGGAAATTAATTTATGGAGGAATGAAGGGGATGGGTGACACTTGTACGGGGAGGTTTTTTAGGAATTAATTTATTAAACATTAATTTAGTTGGGATTTTGGGAAGCTAAAGGAGTTCGAAACTCTATATAATGGAGGGAGGTGAAGGAGGGAGGATCTCTTCTGTTTGCATAACATTACGCTACAAAAATCTCTACTTGACTGACTTAGTTTGTGGGAGTTGGGATACCCAGTTTGGTGAGGAGTGGTAGCTCGGCCTTGCGAGGTGAGCTGGGAGCTAGTTGATTCTCTGGTTAGTGTGCATGGACCCTTTGCAGCTCGGGGGGCTAAGGGGGAAGAAGAGTACCCCTAGCGTTGGCTGGGAGGTATTGGTGAAGTCTCATCGGTTGGCAAGCGGGAGTTGCATGAAGCACGCGTGACATCAACTCAGAGCTGTGTTTGGGCAATGATACGCTTTCTTTATTTTTGCATGGTAGATTGTAGTACGATTTATGCTTTGGATCTGCATGTTTAATTGGGTAAGTAAATTGGTCATCGTAGGATTCTAGTTGATGACTTAATTTTCCCTAGCCTATAGCTCAATGACTGATTGAATCCCATGGCCTTCAATTCCTGGCATGTCTTGACCGCCCTATGGTGTATTGATTTGTGAATATTGTGGTTTTTTAGCCATTCGTCACTAGCTCATCAGTCCTCGCCTGAGCAGTCGGCCAGGAGCCTGATCTATGGTCGTCGCTTCGGTGTTAATAGACCTATGGATCTCAATGCCCTACTTTTTTGTGCATGGATGATGAGCGAAGAACATTCCTGTCAGCCATCTATCTCCGTTATTGTCCTTGGTTGATAGTCGTCTTGCGCCTTCTAGCAAAAGTACCCCTGTGTATGGATTTCTTGTGTTCGTGTCAGTTTATCCCTATAATCATTTCAATGACTTATCCCATTGCATCCTTGCATTCTCTGACTGTTGTCTGCGTTGGATTTGTATCCTGGTAATGTAAAAGAGTTAATTTCAGTCGGCATTTTTATATTGGTATCCTGGAATGTAAAAAAAAAGGGGGGCTTTAATTTCAATCTGCGTTTTTATATCGGCATCCTGGATATGGAAAAACAATTTAATTTCAGTCTGCATTTTTATGTTTGTACCCTGGAATGTAAAAAGATTTAATTTCAATCTGTTTTTTTATGTTGGTCTCCTAAAAATGGAAAAAAAAATTAATATATAAGTCTGCGTTTTTATATTTGGTACATTGGAAAGGGGATAAACGTTTGTGTAATTCTTGGTTTGCGTTGTAATGGTATCTTGGAAATGGAAAAACAGATTAAATTCCTGCCTGTAATTTTGCTTGGGCTGCGATTTATTTATTTTATTCTTTTAATTCATTGAAAAATGAATTATCGGCCCCTATCTATGTTTTTGGGTACCCCAGGCAAAGAAAAATGAAACCCTTATCCCTGGTTGTGATAGAATTGTGTATTGATTGAATTTACCATTTCCTTTGCATTTAGTTCGTGTAATGACTATAATCATGATTTTCCTTTGTGATCAGCATGTGTACTGAAGGATTAAGTTTTGATCTGTGATTGTATTGTGCTTTTTGTAATAACCATATCCCTGTCTGCGATTTCTTAGTGTGCCAATTGTAATAACCATTTCCTCGCGATATGGGACTATCAGTGTTTTTGCTTAATGTTTGGGGTAGTGTTAGGTCTCAAGTCACCTTGTTCTTAGGTAGGAACAGAAGTGGGTCAGTAATTCCAATATTTTCTTACCACAGTAATTTCGAAATAGTGAGTTAGTCACAGCGTTGTGTTTTGGAGTAATCATTCGGTTTATATTTAGTCTGTTGTAAGATAACATATGGCTGGCCTAGCAGCCAACCTTTATTTTAGACCACGATTTATGTTCATACTTGACCACACTGCCCTCTCTAGGAATGCGTCACATTTAATTTTTCCCTGGGACTTCTGAAGGCGTATTTGTTGCCCAATCTCTCACTCAGCCATTTATTATTGATGCGTATCCCCAATCTCTTGCTCAGTTATTTAATTATTGATGCATAATCCTTGCAGATACTACTCTGCATTTTTAGTTGAATGCGTTATAGTTATTATTGCATTTCATTCATAAATTTAATCTTTTATTCCTGCGTTGAATGCCTAGTATTTATGATGGCGATTTTTATCATTTCAGCCATGTATTCCAGCCTTGAATGAGACAAGTCTATGCATTCCTTAAGGTTAAGTAGCTTACCAATTTATATATCTATTTTTGCGTAAATGCCTTGTATTTATTATTGAAAATTAATTGATATTCAAATCATGTATTGCTATGTTGAATGCGTATCATTTATGTATTCCTTAAGGCTAGTTATGTATTAGACCGTGTTAGATTGTACTTAAGGTTAATCAGATTCACAAGTTATTGACTAGTAGTCATTTAGGCTTGCTGACTTAATATGTATTAAAAGTTAATAGTTGTTTTCTAACCTGGTAAATTAGACTCAAAGAATTAGATGGGTGTGTATGGACTTAATCTAATTTAATTTAGACTTGTCATTTTAGTTAAATATTGATTAAAGAAGACTGTCGAAATGACGCGATTTTAATGTTAATTAGATTGTTTTTAATGATTGATTATACTATAGATTTTCCTAATCGATTCGTAGTTGATACTTTTTCGATTGAATTGAATGACTGAGGTGTTAGATAGAATGGCCGATTGGATTTTTATTTAATGTTAATTAGATGGTAAGTTAGAGACTAATTTAAAGGTTGGACTTGCTTAATTTAGAGGGTTAATCTCTTGTCAAACACTTGTAACTGTTGACTAGTTTAGACTGGTTGAGTGGTCGGGTCGTGGATGATGTCTTGTATTGGCTTGCGTCATCCCTTGTCTTCATCCTCTGGCTTTTTTTCAACTTGTCGTTGGGGCATGGGTGTGGTTTTCTTTCGGTATTCGGTTTCTAGTTCGTCGGAGTTTTCTAGAGTCCTTGGTCCAGATAGGATGTGTTGCGGTAAGGTTATTGATGCGTCTATCACCTAGGGATGACATGATTCCTGATGAGGGGATCATGACGTGCCCTATTTGGATAGCGGCGAATGATAACTTGGTCGGAGTCGATGTCTTCCATCTGAGTGATGTCGAGCATTGTAAATTTGTTTTTGCACATGGGTTGAACACCATCAGGCGTTTGGTTCGTGTGCCTTGAGGTTCTAGTCTTTGTTCATCAACATCATTGTGTCGGGAAGGGGAGGTTTTCCCTTAGCGTGTAGGTGTGTCTTGTTGCGTCGGGCAAATAGTCATTCCTCCTTTTTATTCTACGCATGTTTTCCCAGTTGCCCTTGTGCCAATGAGTGGAGTCGTAGTTGTCTGATGTGTGGGTTGTGTGCTTATGTTCGTCGTTTGTGGTGTGGTTAACTGTTGTCGTCATTGCCTTCTTGCCTCTTAATTATTTAAAAAAAAAAAAAAAACTTCAACCGTGGCCTTAATGAAGGGGGCGTTACATATGGTATCAGAGCGGGTTCAACTCGCAACTTGGGATCACTATGGCTTTTGTTGATATTAATGTCACTAATTGATTTGACATGTATTCATTCATGTAATCATGGTTAGAGGACGCTACAGAGGCAGACGACGGGGTGCTAGGGGAGGAGGCGCGACGCCTCTAGTAGCATCCACGCCTGAGGGGTCTAACCCCCAGGGAGACGAATAGGTTGTCGGGCAGGAGAAGATAGCAGTTGGTGATGTGGTCAGAATGATGAGATCTTTTCAGTGCATGTCTCAGGCACTGATCAGTCATTTGGACAGAGATGAGGTCAGAGCGTTGGCACCCCTGAGGGTCCACCACCCGCTCTAGTCGGTACTGGCAGCATTCATCTCAAACTCGAGAAGGTCAATTTTCCCAAGTTATTTGGTGCCCCAAATGACGTAGCCACCGAGGCATGGTTGGAGAATATTGCGATGTGATTTTCACTTCGCGATTATACCTCCAACATGAAGGTCCGCATGGCGGTCTTTCAACTGAAGGGGAGCACTCTTCTATGGTGGAAGACACTCCTACCGCAACTAAACATGGTCGTCAAAGACATGCTATGGGAACTGTTTGAGGAACAGTTTTGAGAGAGGTACCTTTCAGAGGAATTCATTGAGCATCAGATCAACGAGTTCAACGCCTTACGACAGGGCAGTCATACAATGCCAGAGTATGAGGCCCGTTTTATGGAGTTGCTTCGGTATGCTCCACATCTTAATACTGAGAAACTTAAGGTCAACAGGTTCGTGTTCAACCTTAATGGTAGCATACGTGAAAAGGTTAGGATTATGATGCCTCAAACCTTTCATGATGTCGTCGAGAAAGCCCTCATAGCAGAGGAGGAGCTTATCAACAGGGGTCAGACCAGGACTCCAACGGGATCAGCAGGCAGGTGTCATCTGGTGAGCAGCAGCATCAGACACCAGCTAGACATACGCAAGGATATCGTGGCTTTTAGAGGGGATCCACTTTCACTGCACCTCGATGACCAACACCTCAAAAGAGGACACCTTACCGGGGACCACAACATCAGCAGCAGCATTGACCGCAACAGCAACAGTTTAGGCCTGTTCGGTAGAACAAACCCGGATTCCAAGATGGTGGGACATCATGTTCTACTTCGGGTATCAAGAGTATAGGATTGAAGAAGGGGTGTTGGACATGTGGGGAGCCACACTACCAGCACAACTTCCCGGTGGAGAGGACTAGAGTGTCTGGATCAGTTGGACCCACTACCGTGGGAGATATGGGAAAGGCCCATCGGATTCATTCAGCGGTGAATAATTGATAGGCCGAGTACCAGTCAACTATGCTCAAGATGTTAGGTACCATCGCTGACCATACCCTTAGTATTTTGATAGATCCTGGTGCTACCGAGAGTTTCATTTTGGGTGTAGTGCTAAAAAGGATTAAGGTAAAGGCAATCGAGCAAGACGAGTTTAGCTTCATAGAGATGGCTTTGGGAGCCAAACGGAAGGTTGGAGGAAAGGTTACGGGATGTATCCTTAACCTGGGAGAGTTTGTAACCAGGGCCAACCTATACATCACAATCTTAGGATCTTATGATGTCGTGATTGGTATGGACTGGTTGGAATCGCATGAGGCGATACTCAACTGTAAGATGAAATGATTGAGCTTGGTCAATGATGAGGGATAGAAACGTGTGATTGTAGGTCGAAACTAGGGGGTTTCCCTGAGGTTTATCTCTTCCTTACAGCTACGAAAGAGCATGCGCAAGGGGTGTAAGATATATGCGATCCTCGCATTAAATGAGAAGGGAGTAGCGGAAGGTCTAGAACACCTCCTGGTGGTGAAAGAGTTTGAATACGTCTTTTCTGAGGAGTTACCGGGGATTCTATTGGAAAGGGAATTGGAATTTACTATAGACCTAAAAATGGGGACTGAATCGATATCGAGAATGCCTTATCGGATGTCGACCCCAGAGTTACAGGAGTTGAGAATGCAACTGAAGGAATTGTTGGACCTCAGACTGATACGTCCAAGTGTGTCACTGTGGGGTGTGCTTGTTATTTTCATATGAAAGAAAGATGGGTCATGGAGGCTTTGCATTGACTAATGTCAATTGAACAAGGAAACGATCAAGAATCAGTATCCGTTGTCGAGGATCGATGATCTATTTGATCAGATGAAGGGTGTGACGGTGTTCTCAAAGATCGATTTGCGATCAGGGTATCACCAGTTACAGATCAACGATGATGATGTCCCTAAGAACGCCTTTAAGACAAGGTTTGGACATTACGAGTTTACTATTTTACCGTTTGGATTGACAAATTCCCCAAGGGTATTTATGAGTTTGATGAACGGGGTGTTCTGCGAGTACTTGGACAAGTTCATCCAAGTATTCATTGACGATATTTTGATTTACTCTCGGACGACGGAGGAGCATGACGAGCACTTACGCTTGGTACTATAGTGTTTTCTAGAGCACAAATTGTATGGGAAGTTGTCCAAATTCTTTTTTTATCAATCGAAGATTCACTACTTAGGGCATGTCATCTCTGGTGAAGGTATCATTGTGGATCCGGCGAAGTTCGAGGCTATTATGGAATGGCATGTGCCGATGAACATCATGGAAGTACGTAGATTCATGGGTCTAGAAGGATACTATCGACAGTTCGTCGAGGTATTTTCGAATATAGCAAATCCGATCATGGAATTGCAGATGAAAAAAAAGAAGTTTGTTTGGACCGAGAAATGAGCGAAATCATTTCAGAGGCTCAAAAATCTATTGACAACTACACACATACTAAAGGTCTCTAACATGGACGTGGGCTTGTTGGTATGCACTGACACATCCAAGGAAGGCTTAGGCGGAGTCTTGATGCAAGACCGACGAGTGATCCCTTACATCTCGAGAAAACTGAGAAGGCATGAGGAGAACTATGCGATGCATGATTTGGAGTTGTTATCCATTGTATATGCCATGAAGGTTTGGATACACTACCTTGTTGGATGAAAATTTGAACTAAAGATGGACCACTTTGGACTACAACACATCTTTATGCAAAGCAACCTAAATGTGTGACAACGATGTTGGTTGAAATTACTTAGTGAGTACGACTTTGAGATTACTTACATAAAAGGAATAGTGAACCGAGTGGCATATGCATTGAGTCGGAGACCACGCATCTTTTCAGTGTTGCCTCTTCAGACGAGCCTACGTGATAAGATTCTAACTTTACATCATGACTATGACTGGTACAAAGAGGTCAAGGGTTTTAAGGGAAAAAACACAATGATGGTACCAAGATTTGAAGGATTTACATTTGATGACAATGGTTTATTGAGTTTTAAAAATCGGATTTATGTACCATCGAACGACGAGTTGAGGAGATTGATCCTAAGCGAGGCTCATAGAGAATTTTACATGGCTCACCTAGGAGTCATGAAGATGAGGGAAGACCTTAAACCCTTATTCCTCTGAAAGGGAATGAAGGCAGACATAGTAAACTATGTGGCCAGATGTCTAGAATGTCAGTAGGTAAAGGCTGAACATAGACATCCATTAGGATTACTACAACCACACACTATTCCAGAATCAAAATAGGAGGTTATTTCGATGGATTTTATTGTTGGATTTCCACTAACGACAAAGAGACACGACTCGATTTTCGTAGTAGTAGACACTCTGGCAAAGAGTTCTCACTTTATTCCTGTGTGTACAATGTATCATGCACCTGACATAGCTAGAGTTTTCATCAGTGAGAATGTGAGGCTGCATGGTGTGCCTAAGAGGATTATATCTGATCGAGGACAGATGTTTACTCGACGATTTTGGATGAGTTTCCAAGAGGCCTTGGGAACCCAACTTAACTTCAGTATGATGTATCACTCGAAGACTGATGGGCAGACCAAACGAACGAGCCAGACCTTGGAGTACATGTTTCACATGTACGTGATGGACCAACAAAGGCATTGGGAAGAATTCTTGCCACTGGTGGAGTTATCTTATAACAACAATTACCAAAGCACCATTAAGATGGTGCCTTTCGAGTTTCTTTATAGGTGACCATGTTGAATGCCTTTGAGTTGGGATCGGCTTGAGGATAGAGTCCTGGTGGGACCAGAAGTGATCCAAGAAATGGAAGAGAAAATGCAAACAATAATACAAAGGATTAATGAAGCGTAGGATCAACATAAGAGTTATGTCGATGCGCACCGTGTCGACCGTAGTTACGAGGTCGGCGATTGGGTCTTCTTGCGAGTTAAACCACATAAGAGTTCGATCAAGTTTGGAAAGGGAGCTAAACTCTCTCCTAGGTTCATGGGACCTTTCGAGATTGTGGAGAGAAAGGGGAATGTGGCCTATTGACTAGCCTTGCCTGATTCTTTGAGGCATATGCACGATGTTTTTCACGTATCTGTTTTGAGACATTATATTAGTGATCCTACACATGTTATTGACATGAGCTCTTTGTAGGTGTCGGACGAGGGGGTGCTCATAGCTGAGCTAATATGCATCCTAGATCATCACGTTCGACATCTACGGAATTGGACAGTAGATCAAGTCAAGGTCTAGTGGGTCAATTATAGTCCGCACTCGACGACCTAGGAGGACGCATATGATATGCGCTAGCAGTTTCCATTTTTGTTTGATAGATAGACTTATGATACTGTGATACACATTATTTCAGCACTTACACTGTGAAACTTCGGGATGAAGTTTAGACCAAGAGGGGGTGTATGTAACATCCCACTCTTGTTCACTAAGCGAACTTATTCTTTGAGGATACTTTCTCGTAAGTGATCTAGATTATTATGTTATTAAAACATTGATTTTGATTATGAGGCTTTATGGGTTGATGACATGTTGTTTTACTGCATTGACATAGATAAGTGTTATTGATTCGGTTTTACTGAGTGTGCAGGATTTTGGACCTCGAGGATGCATAGGCATCTATGGAACCCCTTGGAATCTGGATCGAGTCAGGGAGTGACCCATTGGGGTTTGATTGCTTTACATGTGATATTAGTGCATCTGATTAGATGATATGATTATGGATATATTGCTGACATGATTCGTTGATGATGTAGGATAATGATAGCTTGCCGACCAGACTCACATGTGGAGTAGAGGGGTCACGCACAACTACTAGAGATGTTGAGGGAGAGGTGTGGACAACAGCCTTGCCACAACCTACTAGCACTCCCGTCGTGGCTTGAACTGTAGGTTATCGTTTACCTAGTTCGAGAGGACCCACGATGTCGTGAGGGAAGACTGTGACAGTCGCTCACGATGATTCTAAGGGGCGCACAATAAGGCATGGGCCTTATTCCTTAGAGGCCCTTAGTCTCCCACAAGTTTGCTTAGCAGAGTATTGACTATAGGGGTTTTTGACGTCTACCAAGTTATTCAAGAGGCGAGTGGCACCCTTGGATCATGTGGTGCATCTTGAAGGGAACGTCACACAAGAAAAATGGAATGAGGCAACTGACACCCTTGGAGCACGTAGTGCGTCCTAAAGGGCACATCGCGCAAGGGAAACAGATGAGGCGAGTGGCACCCTTGGAGAACCTAGTGTTGTTAATGATAAATAAACGAGCCTAGATGTCCTTAGTACGAATAACATGATAAGAAATTTTTAAAACAATTTCCCTAATAAAATGTTACCCGGCACGGAAATTAAAGTCTAGGTCTAAATTATACCGGTGGCAGAATTTTTCTATCCTTTTAAATATATATATATATATATATATATAATATTTATAAAAATAAAAATAAAATAAACAATGATGATAATCTTCTTTAATCTTGCAACAAGAAGGGATTAATCAATTTAATTGATTCATAAAAATCTGTTGGGATAAAAAAGGGTGGGGTGGGGGGGGGAATAATTGTTTTAATATATTATGATAATTTAAAGTTTATTAATTAATAAGGGAAAAGGAAAAAAGTTAATTTCTACACCTGCCAATTTGAGTTCTAAATGAAAGGGGGAAAGAGGGAAACCTAAAATAATTAGGAAACTAGGAAAAGAGGGAAACATAAAAAGAAAAGGGAAACACAAGGGAAAAAGAAGAAAGTCAAACTTAGTAAGGTATCTAGTATATAAGAAATTTCTAATTTAAACTGAACTAGCAAATTAATAATGGGGAAATTCATTAAAACCTGTAAGGGAATTTGGGGACACCTAGGAGCAATTCTAGGAGTGACTCTAGGTGGGTGAGGGAAATAAGGGTAATTAATTAATTAAAGAAATTAATTTATGGAGGAATGAAGGGGATGGGCGACACTTGTACGGGGAGGATTTTTAGGAATTAATTTATTAAACATTAATTTAATTGGGATTTTGGTAAGGTAAAGGAGTTTAAAACTCTAAATAATGGAGGGAGGTTAAGGAGGAAGGATCTCTTCTATTTGCGTAACATTACACTACAGAAATATCTACTTGACTGACTTAGCTTGTGGGAGTTGGGATACCTAGCTCAGTGAGGAATGGTAGCTCGGCCTGGCGAGGCGAGCTAGGAGATAGCTGATTCTCTGGTAAGTGTGTATGGACCCTTTGTAGCTTGGGGGAATAAGGGGGAAGAAGAGTACCCCTAGCGTTGGCTGGGAGGTACCGATGGAGTCTCATCGGTCGACAAGTGGGAGTTGCACGGAGCATGCGGGACATCAACTCAGAGCGGCATTTGGGAAATGGTACACTTTCTTTATTTTTTCATGGTAGATTGTAGTAGGATTTATGCTTTGGATCTACATGTTTAATTGGGTAAGTAAATTGATTATCGTAGAGTTCTAGTTGATGACTAAATTTTCCCTAGCCTATAGATCGATGACTGATTGACTCCCATGGCCTTCGATTCCCGACATGTCTTGACTGCCCTATGGTGTATTGATTTGTTAAGATTGTGGTTGTTTATCCATTCGTCCCTAGCTCATCAGTCCTCACCTGAGCAGTCAGCCAAGAGCCTGATCTACAATCGTCACTTCGGTGTTAATAGAACTGTGGATCTCAACACCCTAGTTTTCTATGCGTGGATGATGAGCGAAGGATGTTCATGTCAGCTGTCTACCTCCTTTATTGTCCTTGGTTGATTGTCGCCTTGCACCTTCTAGCAATAGTACCCATGCCTATGGATTTATTGTGTTCATGTTGGTTTATCCCTACGATCATTTCAATGACTTATCCCATTGTATCCTTGTGTTGTCTGACTGTTGTCTGCATTGGATTGGTATCTTGGTAATGTAAAAGAGTTAATTTCAGTCGATATTTTTATATTGGTATCCTGGAATATAAAAAAAGGGGGGAGATTTAATTTCAATCTGCGTTTTTATATTGGCATCCTGGAAATGGAAAAACAATTTAATTTTAGTCTGCATTTTTATGTTAGTATCTTGGAATGTAAAAAGATTTAATTTAAATCTGCACTTTTATGTTGGTCTCCTGAAAATGGAAAAACAATTTAATTTCTATGTTTGCATTTTTATATTTGGTACACTGAAAAGGGGATAAACGTTTGTGTAATTCTTGGTCTGCGTTGTAATAGTATCCTAGAAATGGAAAAACGAACTAAATTCCTGTCTGCAATTTTTCTTGGGCTGCGATTTATTTTTTTTATGCTTTTAATTCATTGAAAAATGAATTATTGGCATGTGTCTGAGTTTTTGGGTACCTCGGGTGAAGGAAAAATGAAACCCTTATCCCTGGCTATGATAGAATTGTGTATTAATTGAATTAACCTTTTCCTCTGCGTTTAGTTCATGTAATGACTGTAATCACGATTTTCCCCTGCAATCAGCATGTGTACTAAATGATTAAGTTTTGGTCTGTGATTGTATTGTGATTGTTGTAATAACCATATCCCTGTCTATGATTGCTTGGTGTGCCAAATGTAATAACCATTTCCCCGTGATCTGGGACTATCATGGTTTATGCTAAACATTTGGGGTAGCATTAGGTCTCAAGTCGCCTTGTTCTTAGGTAGCAACTGAAGTGGGTCAATAATTCCAATCTTTTCTTACCACAGTAATTCCAGAACACTGAGTTAGCCATAGCGTTTTCTTTTGGAGTAATCCTTTGGGTTATATTTAGTCTTTTGTAAGTGGTGATTATGGTGGAGTAAGATAACATATTGCTGGCCTGACAACTAGTATTTATTTTAAACCATGATTTCTGTTCATACCTGACCACGCTGCCCTCTCTAAGAATGCGTCACATTTAATTTTTCCCTGAGACTTCTGAAGGCGTGTTCATTTCCCAATCTCTCTCTCAGCCATTTATTATTGATGTGTATCCCTAATCTCTTGCTCAGCTGTTTAGTTATTGATGTGTAATCCTTGCAGATACTACTCTGCATTTTTGGTTGAATGCATTATAGTTATTATTTCATTTCATTTATAAATTTAATCTTTTATTCCTGCGTTGAATGCCTGGTATTTATGATGGCAATTTTTATCATTTTAGCCATGTATTCTGGACTTGAATGAGATGAGTCTATGCATTCCTTAAGGTTAAGTAGCTTGCCAATTTATATATCTATTTCTACATAAATGCCTTGTATTTATTATTGCAAATTAATTGATATTCAAATCATGTATTGATGTGTTGAAGGCATAGCATTTATGTATTCCTTAAGGCTAGTTATGTATTAGATTGTGTTGCATTATACTTAAGGTTAATTAGATTCACAAGTTACTGACTAGTAGTCATTTAGGCATGCCGAATTAATATGTATTAAAAGTTAATTTGACATATAGTTGTTGTCTAACCTGGTAAATTAGACTCAAAGAATTAGATGGGTGTGTATGGACTTAATTTAATTTAATTTAGACTTGTCATTTTAGTTAAATATTGATTAAAGAAGACTGTCGAAATGACGTGATTTTAATGTTGATTAGATTGTATTTAATGATTGATTATAGTGTAGATTTTTCTAATCGACTCGTAGTTGATACTTTTTTCGATTCAATTGAATGACTGAGGTGTTAGGTAGAATGGTCGATTGGATTTTTATTTAATGTTAATCAGATGGTAAGTTAGAGACTAATTTAAAGGTTGGACTTGCTTAATTTAGAGGGTTAATCTCTTGTCAAACACTTGTAACTGTTGACTAGTTTAGACTGGGTGAGTGGTCGGGTTGTGGATGATGTCGTGTCTTGGCTTGCATCATCCCTTGTCTTCGTCCTCTGGCATTTCGTCAACCTGCCATTGGGGTATGGGTGTGGTTTTATTTCGGTATTTAGTTTATAGCACGTCATAGTTTTCTAGAGTCCTTGGTCTGGATAGGATGTGTTGCGCCAAGGTTATTGACGCATCTATCACCTGGGGACGACATGATTCTTGATTATGGGATCATGACGCACCCTATTTGGATAGCGATGAATGATAACTTGGCCGGAGTCGGTGTCTTCCATGTGAGTGTTGTCAAGCATTGTAAATTTTTTTTTGTGCACGGTTTGAATGCCTGCAGGTGTTTGGTTCATGTGCCTTGAGGTTCTAGTATTTTTTCGTCAACGTCGTTGTGTCAAGAAGTGGAGGTTGTCCATTAGTGTGTAGGAGTGTCTTGTTGCGTTGGTCGAGTATTCATTCCTCCTTATTATTATGTGCATGTTTGCCCAGTTTCCCTTGTGCCAGTGAGTGGAGTCATAGTTGTTTGTTGCCTGGGTTGCGTTCTTTTTTTCATCGTCTGTGGTGCAGTTAATCATTGTTGCCGTTGCCTTCTTGCCTCTTAATTCTTTAAAAAAAAACAAAAAAAAAATTGCTTCACTCCTGGCCGTAACGAAGGGGGTGTTACAGAAATGAAAAATGTAGTATGATATTTGTCATAGCAAACCTCTAGCAACGGTGAGCATATTTTCCTCTCTAGTGGTTGTTCTAGATCACAAAAAAATGTGGGTAAGAAGAAAATAAAACTTACATTAATTGATGGACACACATTCCTTTAGATCTAAATCTACCATAACAGAAATAAAACAAAAGATAGACCAACTGCAAAATGTAGTATAAATATCCAAATAATGTGATCAATTTATATACCCAATGGAAAGAATAATATAAAGAACACGTGTGGATAAAGATGTGAAGATAAATTTTTTCTAGGGGCCTCTCTGTGGGAGGGTTCTTCTTTATTTCATAGATGTATGGAAACATTGGCTAGATTCTCCTCTTGGATTAAAGTAACCAAGTGATTTAAATATAAAATATGAGTGCAAAATTTTGGCAACATCTCAGTACTCTCATGGAAAATCATATGGAAAATGGTACAAAACTTTTTATTGTATAGGGAAAGTAGTGGTTATCCTTGATATGGTCAAAATAATAAAATATTATATTTGACCAAATCAATTTTAGCCACTAATTTGAATTTTCCTTTTAATTTGAATAAAATAAAGAGGGGAAATGCATAAAAGTGGATTATGGGTTATTAAAGTGAAATAACTTAGAAAAAGGTAGTTTTCCTACGTTATGCAAGGGAATAATGCTGTGAAAGTGTGAAATTACTTAGGAAAAAGGGGTTTTCCCAAGTTAAATAAAGGAATAATGGTCTAACCGTATGTTTGACGAGGGATTCATAGGCTATGACGATGTATATCGAAAATACGTATCCTTTTGGGCCAGGTGTGTGAATAAATGGTGATAATAGAGCCCCCCTAATGTCTAAGGTTAGGATCAAATCATATGACCAAAATACATTATAGTTTTCTCTCATTGAGATATGTCTTAATCGAAGAGGATATGTGATACTGTGGGAAAAGAAAAGAAATCCTAACTAGTGAAGAGGCCATAGAAAACCACCTATCAATAAAGGCTCACCAAGTGGGGAGTAATATGATATAAATGGGATGAGGTAGGCATACCCATACTCATAGAGAATACTCATGAAATCAAATAAGAAGACTATAAAGGAGTCTCAAATACAACATAACACTAGAAAATATAGCAAGAATACATCAACATGATAATATGAAACACTTCCAGCTCTGGCTTAACTGAGTACATAAGAATTGATGCCCCCTCATGCTAAATAAAGGGGTTGGAAATAGCCTAAGAAGCCTTGTTGAACATGAATGAGGCTCCACAAATATTTCATGAACATACTAAAGGAAAAATCATCATGGGGCTCTCAGAATGATGGTACAGATCTAAGAAAATATGAGGAACTACATGTAAAGATTAATCATATATGCATGTACAAATATCAATAGTGTGAGTACATGAGATCTGATCAGTTATGATATAAATGAGGACTCTCTCATCATGTTCCAAGGTCACCCACTGGCTAGGATATAGGTACAAATGTAAAAAAGAACATCCCCTAAAATAGATGTGTTGAAGTGAATAGGGGAAAGTCCATCGAGGTGTAATGGTGCAAACTATATACAGGATCAATCTCCAAAGAACAACATGTGAAGCTAGAAATCTAGAAGTGGTTTTTGAAACCAACAATTGCAGGGGGGTAGCTGTAGGGAAATCCCCTCCTTAGGTTTGCAACATCTCACACATGTCCTTCATATTGGCATCAAGAACTATATCACTTAACTATCAAGCGTATGAATCTCAAATGTGAGAAAAGGGGATGAAGTCGAGCACATAAAAGAAGACATGAATACAACAAAGGCACCAAGGATAAGGAGGCATCCAAAGTATAAATACTCTAGGCCAACCCTCTAGAATACAAGTGTTGAAGTCGATAGAGGGGAACATGTTGGAACAAGGAGAAGGAATCACCAATGGACCATCATGAGCTAAAAAACATAATGTGAGTGATGGGGATTGACACCAAGGAATGGATGGAAGGAAAATATAGGTGAACTCACAACTTCTCTTGTTTAGAGAATAAATGCAGAGCTAATATGGTAGAAACTAAAGATATCCATAAGTATGGTGGGTGACTGGGAATAATGTTGATCAAATGTATTAGTTGTAAAACTATATATGGGTAGTTGGGGAACATGTGATGGATATAACAAATGGAGGGGTGACTCATCATATATGATTTTAACAATGGAAACATATGGATGTTTCTAGGGGGAAAATGAGTGTGTGAAAAATAAAAAGTTAATCACCAATGTGTTTAAAAACATAGTGGAGTCCTAGTGAAGGAGGCCACCCAATAGAAAAGGTATCCTTACTTGAAGTGTCGATGGGGTTGGACATGAGCGGTGGGGGGGATAAGAAGGGGGTGGGAGCCTCTCAGAACTACCAGTGAGGTTGGATAGGAGGATTGAACCCAAGTGGAAATTATTCCTATCCATGCTAAATTATGGGGATAGCTAGGAGGAAATAACACATAAGGGATATTCTTCCTAGTAATGCTAATGGGGTTGGCTAGGAATAAATAACATGGGAAACATTATTCTCGGTAATAGCAATCAAGAAATCTGATAAGAAAAAACTAAAATCAAGAAAAATATCCTAGTAATTCCAATGGGGTTGGCTAGGAGATACTCTAATTAATGGGAGTTTCCTCAGAATGACAATGGGGTTGGTTAGTAAAGAACTAAATAACTAAACAAGACATAACCTCCCAACTAACAATGTCGGTGGGGTTGGTTAGTAGAGGGAACTAAGGGACAACTCCTCATCATAATGCCAATGATGTTGGTGAGAAGGTTACTATGAGAGAACCCCTCCTAATAATTCCAATGGGGTTGGTTAGGAGAGGAGAAGGGATATATCTTTCCTGATAATTCCAACAAGATTGGTCTAGAATGGATCTCGCAAAAGACAAGAAACCTCCTAGTAATTCCAATGGGGCTCGATAGAAGTGGTTGGAATGATGCCCTTAGCTAAGGGATGTAATGAGATACACTCAATATTCCCTCTACTAGGGAAAAATAGTTGTAAAGAACATTAAATAATGATTTTCAATGAGGAACTCTTTGCCCAATGGTCAATAATAAAAAAAACACAGTGGTGGTTAAGTAATGTGACCAATTGAAAGAGAATTCCACAAAATAAAAAAATAAAATGTTTGAGTCCAAGGGATGTGGTTTTCAACATGATGAGAAGAAATGTATGTGGCTCGACTCTGGTATGTGTTGGTTGTGGAGCCTAATTATCTTCCTAATTCAGAGGTCTTTTTTTTCAGTCATGTTTATACCCCATCAAGACTTTACACCCCAGAATAATGTACACTCCTCAATGAGGGTGAGTGAAGAGGGGGGTTACCCCCTCTGCAGGGTCCATCCCCCCTGTTGGGGGGTCTAGGGGAAAGCGAGCCCTCGAGGGGTGTTTGGGGGTGAAGCCTCCGAAGGAAAAATTTCCTTGTAAATGTATATTGTAATTTCATTTTAAATCTAGATCATTCATTATGAGATCATAGATCTGACAGTATAAGTTATGTTAGGGATTTTTTCCCTAGAAGGAAACCCTATTTTATGAGGAAAATGTATTGCGGCTATGGATCATTGCAAATATTGTATTCCGAGATAGGATACTATGAGATAAAGAAGACGAAGTTACAACGGGTTTCTTATAGGTTGTATCCATTCATTTGTTGGATAATAGTAAAGGAAGGACCTGGAAATTTCTCTGTTGGATATAGCCCACACTGGGTGAACCACGTATATCTATGTCTCTATTGTATTGTTTATCTTCTGTGTTTTATTTCTTCATTTCTTTTATTTTATTGCTCGGTGCTCATGTTTCTCTAACAATTGGTATCAGTAACTCCCTAGAAAATAGGGTTCCTGGTTCAAGTGGGAGCAATGGCGGAAGAAGGAAAGTTTAGGGTTGAGAAATTTAATGGCCAAAACTACCAGTTATGGAAGATGGAGATGGAAGATTATTTATGTCAAAAGGACCTATTCCTACCATTGGGTGGAAGAGAAAAGAATCTAATAGCCATGAAGGATGAAGAATGGGAGGTTCTTAACAGAAAGGCACAAAGAACGATATGGTTGAGCCTAGCAGTGTCAGTGGCTTTCAATATTTCTAAAGAAAATATAATGAAGGAGCTAATGGACACATTGGCTAAACTGTATGAAAAACCCTCAGTGTCCAATATGGTATTTCTAATGAAGAGATTATTTAATATGACGATGTTAGAAGGTGGGTCTATTGCAGATCATTTAAATGAATTTAATATGGTTACTAATCAACTAAGTTCTGTAAAAGTGGACTTTGATGATGAGGTTAGGGATCTTCTAATCTTGTTCTCATTGCCAAAAAGTTGAAATGGCTTGGTCATGGTTGTAAGTAACTCTATATTTGGTTCAAAAAATTTAAAATTTGATGATGTTGTTGGTGTTATCCTTAATAAGGAAATGCGACAGAAAAGCACATGTGAGACATTAGTTAATGTGATAAACATGTATAACAAGGGAAGACAAAAGGATAGAAGATAGGGCTACAGGAACTGCAAGAATTCTAGGAAGGGAAGATCCAAATCCATATTTGGAAATATAGAGTGCTAGAATTGTGGGAAGAAAGGACATCTAAATAAAGACTGCAGAGCTGCAAAGAAACAAAGAGATGGACAATAGGAGAAAAATCAGAAAGCAAATGTAAAAGGTGACGTGTTACAAGATTCTTAGATTCTTTCTATAGATAATATTTTTGATTCTTGGGTAGTATATTCATGGGCTTCATTTCATTCCACACCCCATAGGAAAAATTTTCTAGATTATGTTCAAGGTGATTTTGGACAGGTTCAATTGGGTGATGATGCACCATGCAAAATTGTTGGAATGGGAAAGGTAAAAATTAAACAAAGTAATGGAAACCAATGGTTTTTAAAAGAGGTAAGACATGTTCCAGATATAAGGAAAAATCTAATTTCAACATGGAAGTTGGCAAGTCAAGGTTGTATATCCATATTTACAGATAAGGTGTGGAAGGTCACCAAAGGATTATTGTTGATAGCAAAAGGAGAGACGGTAGGTACATTATATTTATGTATTGATAATACTGACTCTTCTATCTCTTTAGCTTCTACAGGAGTGGATACAACATTGTGGCATCATAGGCTTGGACACATGAGTGAGAAGGGGAGGCAGATAATTCACAAAATAAATTTGTTTCCAAATCTTAAACAAATTGATTTGGATTTCTGTGAGCATTGTGTTTATGGAAAACAAAAGAGTCATATTTCTCAGAGTAGGAAAAGAAAATAAGAGTGAAATGTTGGAGCTTGTTCATACATATATATATGGGGACCAACTCAGGTATCATTTCTTGGTGTCTCTCATTATTATGTTACTTTTATTGATTGTGCAACTACAAAAACTTGGGTTTATTGCATTCAACAAAAATATGATTTTTTTGATACTTTTAAGAAATGGAAAGCTTTGGTTGAGAATGAGACAAGAAAACAGTTGAAGTGTCTCAGATCAAACAATGGAGGTGAATCTTACAGTAAGGATTTTTATGATTATTTTTCATACCATGGGATTTGTAGAGAGAAGACAATTTAGGAACACCACAAGAAAATGATGTGTCAGAAAGGATGACCATGAAAATCATGGAGTGTGCAAGGAGTATGAGATTGCATGTTGGTTTTCCCTTACAGTTATGGGAATATGCGATAGATATTGATGTTTACTTAATAAACAGATGACCTTCAAGATATTTGGATGGAAGAATTCCATAGGAGGCATGGATAGGTAAAAAGGTAAACTATTCCTTTTTGAAGACTTTCGGTTGTGAATCAATTGTCCATATTGATAAAGAAAATAGAACAAAGATTGAGGGAAAATACAAGAAGTGTACCTTCATTGGATACAATGTTAATGCTTTTGGTTATCTCTTATGGGGTTATGAAAATAAAAAAATAATTAGGAGTAGAGATGTCATATTCAATGAAAAGGTCATGTACAAAGATCAATTGCAGGGAAAGAAAGAAGAAAAAGAAAAACCAGAATACACAATGCTTGATGAGATCACTGAAAAATAAATTCCAAAGGAACCAAAAAATCAAAATGTACAACAATAGGAGCAGCAGGTACCTCAAACTCCTGCAAGTGTTGTTAGAATATCTACCAGGTTAAGTAGACCCCATGAACGATACTCTCATTCATTATATTATTTATTGTTGACTGATTCCGGTGAACCAGAATGTTATGAAGAGGCAATGTAGGTAGGCACTAAAAATAAGTGGGAGCAAGGCATGAAAGAGGAAATGAATTCCTTGGTAAATAACCAGACTTGGGATTTGGTTTAGTTGCCTATAGGAAAAACATCAATACAAAATAAATGGGTTTACATGTTGAAGGAATACAATAGAGGAAAAAAGTGGTACAACGATAGACTTGTTGTAAAGGGGTTTGCACAAAATAAAGGTATACATTTTGAAGAAATATTATCTCTTGTTTTTAAAATGAACTCAATTAGGACTATTTTAAGTCTTGTGGCAGTAGAATATTTGCATCTTGAATAGTTATATGTAAAAACAACTTTTCTCCATGGGGATTTGGAGGAAGAGATTTATATGTAGCAACCAAAGGGTTATGAGATCAAAAGAAAGGATAATTTGGTATGCAAGTTGAAGAATAACTTGTATGGCCTAAAGAAATCTCTAAAGAAGTGGTATTTCAAGTTTGATAGGCTTATGACTGAACAAGGTTATAGTAGATGTCAGTCTGATCACAGTGTTTATTTTAAAAGTCTAGAAAATGGAAGCTATATTATCTTTCTATTGTATGTAGATGACATGCTTGTTGTAGGGTCTAATATGCATGATATAAATGTGTTCAAGAATAAATTAGCTAATTCATTTGTGGTGAAGGATTTGGGTGTTGCAAAGAAAATCCTTGGTATAAGAATAATAGGAGAGAGAAAAATTTTCAAATTGACATTGTCTCAGGGTGAGTACATAGAGAAGGTGTTGGACAGGTTTATAATGCATAATGAAAAACCAATTAGTACACCTTTGGCCATCCATTTCAAATTAACTAAGGAAATGTGTCCCAAGACATAGGAGGAGATAGAATAGATGTCCAAGGTCCCTTATTCATTAGCCGTTGACAGCTTGATGTATGTGATGGTTTGCAAAAGACCAGATATTGCACATGTAGTGGGAGTTGTGAGAAGGTATATGAAAAATCTAGGTAAAGAACATTGGGAGGCAGTAAAGTGGATTCTCAGGTATTTGAGAGGCATTGCTACTCATGCATTATGTTTTGGCGGTTCAGAAATTGTTCTACATGGATATGTTGATTCATATATGGCAGGTGATAAAGATAATAGGATGAGCACCATAGGGTATGTTTTAACTATAGGTGGAACAAAAATAAGTTGGATTTAGAAACTGCAAAAGGTTGTTGCACTTTCAACTACAGAGGCAAAGTATGTTGTTGCTACACAGACTAGTAAAGAGATGATTTGGTTACATAGGTTTATGGAAGAATAGGGAAAGAAGCAGGAGAATATCATTTTGTATTGTGACAGTGAGAGTTCCATTAATCTTGTAAAGAAATCATCCTTCCATTCGAAGAATAAGAATATACAACTCAGGTACCATTTCATACGATCCGTCTTGGAAGATGGACATTTGAAGTTGGAAAAGATACACACTAGCCAAAATCTTGCAGACATGTTAACTAAGGGAGTAACCAAGGAGAAATTGATTTCTTTCTCAGTTTTAGCTGGTATTCAAGAATGAAGATGAAGATGAGAAATTTTCTAGGTCTAAGAAGGTTCATAGTCCAGCAGATACAAAAATGGTGGATTTGTTGAGATCAGTCTCCAAGTGGGAGATTGTTGGTTGTGGAGCTTGATTATCTTCCTGATTTAGAGGTCTTTGTTTCCAGCCATGTTTATACCCCATGAATACTTTAAACCCTAGAAGAATATACACTCCTCCACTTGGGGGAGTGAAGAGGGGGGTTACCCCCTTTGCCGGGTCCGGGGGAAAGCGGGCCCCTGAAGGAAAAATTGCCTTGTAAATTTATATTGTAATTTCATTGTAAATCTGGATCGTTCATTATAAGTTCACAGATATGATGGTAGAAGTTATGTTAGGGTTTCTTCCCTAGAAGGCGACCCTCTTTTATGAGGAAAATGTATTGTAGATATGGATCATTGTGAATATTGTATTCTGAGATAGGAGACTATGAGATAAAGAAGAGGAAGTTACAGTGGTTTTGTTGTAGGTTGTATCCCTTCATTTGCTGGATAATAATAATGGAAGGAAATGGAAATTTCTATGGTGGACGTATCCCACAATAGGTGAACCACATATATCTATGTCTCTAATGTATTGTGTATCTTATGTGTTTTATTTCCGCATTTTTTTTATTTTGTTGCTCCGTGATCCTGTTTTTCTTACAGTATGGATACTAAATGGACTCCCAACCCCTAGGGTAATGAAATAACATGGACACTAAAATGAAAAATGGGTCCCTATTCTAGGGTATACATGCAGGGGAGGTTCTATCACTGAGTAGATGGAAAATGAAAAATATGGAGGCTTGATCTGTATACCCAAGTGAGGGGGTCCTATAGTAATTTTTCAGTAATGACAGGAAAATTCAATGAGAAGAAGGGAGAGAAAACAAATCTTAAATTACGAGGAAATTGAGGCCTAATGGAGACCCACATCCATGAATAAAAGTAGTTATTCATGGGGAATTCTTCTTCAATAGTCAACAACAATAAAACAAAATATGGTGCTTAAGTGGTGTGACCAATTGAAGAAGAATTTGATGAAAAAGTATGAGCTTTGAATCTTCTTGGAAAATGGATTCTTGGTGAAGTGTAAAAGAAAGAAATTTGGAAAATGGATCAAAAATATGATTCCAAAGGAAAAAATGGTGCATTGATCGGAATTAGGACAAGGGGAAGAGCGACTAGGATAAGTTCCTAGAGTTACCCCTCCCACTAGGTCAATTATGGGGACATATTGTTAAGTGGACATAATTCTCCCTGCCCCATACCCCCTTCCATGGGAATGGGAAACATGGTTCACATATGCTTCATCCAAAGAGGTGGATGGAAGACTAGTGGAAAAAGGGGCCATTGATGTTGAGACTAGAGATACATGAGGCAATCTAGGAGTGCTCTGATGTATGCTTGTAAAGAAGTGATGTTCTCATATAGTTTCAATTCCATGGATGTTGTCAATAGAGAATTTGCATGGAATTATCATTGATATGCCCTTCATGGGGACCAATATCAATGGTGGGTTGTGAAGTGGTCATAGGTGTTGGATATGTATGATGAATGGAATCCAGCAAGAACAATATCTCAATATCATACCAATATTGGGGTATTGAGGACAATGATGAGAATAATAGGCATAAGTGTCACACAAATCACGAGGTTGATTGATGTGTAAGGAATTAATATCCTTGGTAAAATACTTGGGAAGAGGTACTTCCACAATGGGTGTGTAGGAAGCAAGTTCTAATTCTTAGGCCTTGTTAATTTCCTTAAACTCAGGTAGCCTTGGAAAATTGGAGCTAGCATGGTCAATGATATCACATATGGAACATGGTGGTATGGGCCTATATGAAGTGGTATAAGTGGTCATGGCTTGTTTTGAAGATTTGGTTCTCCCTTTGACTTTTACCTTTCTCCCCTTGTCTTCCTTTTCCTTTTGGTGTTGGTGGTGGTGGAGCTTGCACGTCGAGATGGGGCATGTGAAGGTTGAGGTGCAGGTTTTGTAGGTGTCTATGGAACAACATTGTGGATAGGTATAGGCTACAATAGGGTCAAATAAAAATATGGTTTGAGAATAGAGCTAGAAAGTGAGGTGGGAGGTGGATCCAAATACCACACTGGAATCCCTAGGGTAAAGTTAGGAAAGGTAAGGGTAGCCATAATCAGGGTTTAGTCGATCCTAGGAGGAGGGAACAAGAAGGGTACCCAAACAAAGGGACAGTATGAATGGGGATGTTGCACACCTAGTGGAGGAATGAATGATGTAGGTGTGGATGGTCATCTAGAGGGTTACGAGTTCAATCCCATTGGTCCATAGATAGATGAAACCATGAAAACATGGGAGGAATTAGTTGTAGTGATTTTTGTAGGTGGTCCATAGTATGCACCCAACACGAGAGAATCTTTGTAGACTCCAGGGAAAATATCTTCGATATGGATAGTAGTATGGTCCCCACTTAAGGAATCAACCATGTTGTCGGGATGAAGCTAGGCCTAAGGGTAATAGTAAGTTAGTTGATTTATGGTGTTGAGTTTCTCATTATGGGGGGAAATCATTTTACAAAAAACGTTTGAGTGAATGGCCTTCATGGAACACATGAAGCTATGTCCTAACAAGAGGTTGTAATACAAAGGGGCATCTATAACCTCAAAATTGGCATGAAATTATTTTTCCCCTAGTTTACAATTATGGTAAATTCCCTGGGGTTGAGAAGGATGATCATCATACACCCAAAGGGAGATCGTATATGGGACAAGGGTAGGGGACCCTATATACTTCCAAACCGAAGAACACATGATGCATGTGGATGCACCTTCATCAACAATACAATGGTGGATGTTGTACCTATTTATGGCCAATGGGATCTAGAAAGCAGTAGAAGAGAGAAATAATAAATGCTTGGATTGATCACTATCGAAGTTGGTCATAAGATCATATGAAGGGTCAAAATATCCTTGGGAAGAAACAAAATCCTTCTTCTATTTGTGGCACATCTGAAGGACCTTGAGGGATGACATGGTAGTGGGGGACTAGGAAACTTGATCAACAATGCTATTATGTTGGGCTACCTTCCCATTAATATTAACATCATTCCAACAAACTTAAACCTTTGGGACCTTTGTGGGTATCTTGGTATATGGCTCAAGGATCTGTAAAGTACTTGGGGTGGATGGAGGAAGATTAAAGGGAACAATCAATGATATATTAGGGGGAATACCATACTAGTGGGATTGATTAATGAGATGAGCATCAATTGAATCCAACATGAGAATATGGTAAGTTCCATTACTAGCTGGGTGAGGAGAACGGGTAGGGGAAGGGTGAGGGGGATTAAGAGATGTCACCAACCATTTGTTGGATAAAGTATTATGAAACATAGTCAATTGTGACAAAGATGGTAGGGAAGGTTGGGCATTGGATCACTAAGCATCCTCAATGTCTTCCTATATTCAAAACATTATAGCAAGGAGAGGACACTTGTGAGTGTAATTTCCATATACACCACAACAAGTGCAAGGTTTTTTTGTGCAGAAGGGTTGGTTCTTCCCCTTCTCGGGAATTGGTTTGGTTTCTTGAATTTGATTGGGATCAATATGGCTAACCTCAGTGTTGGGGGTTTGGTTATAGGCTCCCTAGGGTCCCTGGTTATGGTTTTGTTTCTTCCATTTCCTCTTGTTAGTTATTCTATTCTAATTGGGAGGAAGGGGAGAATTTTTTTTTATAAAATTGTTCATGTCAGGTAGGTGTAGGAAGAATAGCATGAGTAAGGGACTCATATATGGCTGGTGTAGATGTTTCTAGTGGTGGACCATGGGAAGGATAGTAAGGGTTGGTGGCTGCCCCAAAAAATGGATTACCACATGCAAGACATTGACTATGGTAATATAGGTGAGGAGGAGGTGTAGGGTAGGATGTACTCATGCTCAACTGAGATGAGGAACATGACTAGTCTTGAGGTGGGGTTGCGTATTCGTAAGAAGTTGGGGGGGCACCATAAGGAAATAAATATCCACTAGTTCCAGGTGGTAGTGGTGTACATGTGGGAGATATAGATCTAATGAGACCATCGATTTCATGGGTGGTGTCAAGAGTGACTGAGTCACTTGATAGAGACTAATGGGCATCATGGAGGATTGTGTAAAGATACCCAGACTGAGCATAGATCTAGTAATATTGTTGATAATTTTGTATGGCCTCTTCCTTGTTATTAATAAATGTCATCGTGACATCCTTGGCTATGGGAGGAAGGAGGGACTTTAGGAATACATACTTGAGGAATATGTCATCTAGCTTGGGTTTTCATAAGCCATGCCATATACACCACTCATGGATGTGGTATGAGATGTGGGTGGAGGTAGTTTCATGATAGGATGTAAGTATTTTGATCCCCGATTAATGGTGAAAAAGAAATTGGAAGAAGGTAATGAAAACATTCCCAATGAACTCAAAGGTTTGGTTAGAGCTCCTTGGATGATCTATGTATGAATTTGTAGTGTCACCCATCAAGGTTCTATGGAAAAGATATATCCTGATGGATTCCTCTATGATGGAGTTCGAGAAACACCATAGGTGGAAGGACATCACGTTCTTCAAATGGTATTCTATATACTTTCCCTTAGACTTGGGGATGTTGGAGGAAAACTCAGTGGGCATAGGAGTCTAGTAAAGATCATGGTGATAGGGATTGTTGATCAACTGGTTCAACATAGGTATGTCGAAATTGGTCATAAAAGGAAAGGACGATTAGGTAGTTTTGGCCATGGTGGAACTAGAAGGAGATGGTCCTGATGGAGGAGGTACGTGGTGAGAAGTGGTTGTATCAGTACCTGTCAATGGGGATGGGGGTTATAACTATGAGGAGTTATACTTAGAAGTGGGACTAAGGTGGGGGGACTTGCCTCATCAAATGGAGACAAGGGAACATCATATGGGGATCTCAGAACAAAGGCTTTTCACCCTACATGATTTTCTCTTTAGGGGAGCAATGGTGTCCAAGGTAAGTTTCAAGTTGGCTTTAGTGTTTTTGGTTTCCAATCCATTTTGGTGTGATGATGAGTTTGTTTGTTTGAATTTAGTTGCATAAAAGTGAGTTATTGATTCCTTAAAAATAACTTTCCCAAATTAAAGACATTTTTGAAAATAAATTATAATAAACTTCTAAATTTGTATGGGTAGAAGAAAACCAAATAAAAAGGGTAAATGAATGACTTTTCCTTTAGAAATATAGAAGAGGTGATACAAGTGAAATACAAAATCTAAAATGAAAAATTTTCTTTCCACAAAACGTAGCTAAAGCGAAAAGGTGAATCCCTATTAGCAAGTAAAATGAAAAGAACTAAATGATATTTCTCTTCACTGAGGTTTTTTGCATGAAACTAAAAGCTACTCAAGGTTCTAAAACTCCAATCAAATTACTGCCAATGGTTGTAGCAAACACCAAATAACTAGATTCAATAAAATCAAATTTATCATCCTACCTTATATGCTTCTTAATTTTTCTTTTGGATGCATTAAAATGGTATGTAGAACAAAAAATAAAAATAAAGGAGGGACAATAATCAAGTGGTAGAGCTATAGACTGTTTACAACAAAAAATAGGGATCCAAACCCTCAAGAAATCCCTTGAAGAAAAGAGATCAAAACCACCTAGTGGTTTGTCCTGAATCCCTAGGGTTTTGTTAGGGTTTTTAAAACACCTAATAAACTATAAAATTAGGGGTAGTTACAGTCCCTAAAAATCATCTACAACAAGAAAAAAAAACACTAAAAATAATAGGAAATTTAAATATTGGGGTGAGTGAAAGCTAATGATGGTCTCTCATGATACGTTAGTGGCAATGAAAACCTGGAAAAACATAAAATTGTTAACTTTAAGGGATTATTAAACATACTTTTTCAATGAATTTGAATATGGAATCATAACAAAAATAAGGTACGGTGCCCAAAGGCAAGGCAAGGTGAGTTGGCAAGAGGGGCACCCACAAGAGGAATTGTAACAAAAACGAGGCAGGGTGCCCAAACGCAACACAAGGAGAGTTGGAAAGAGGTGCGCCCACCCACAAAAATATTCGTAACGAAAATGAACACACAAGGGAGCACTAGGCAAGAAGACGATCCAAATGCCGAATAAGGATAAATTTTGGCTTCGACTTAACATTTTTAAGACGACCTCGACAAGGTTTGACTCCCAAAGGAAACGCAAGGAAAGTTGGTGAGAGGGGCGCACACAATATGAATCGTAACGAAAATGAGGTAGGGATCCTAAATGTAATGCAAGGTGAGTTGGAAATTGGTGCACCCATACACATGAAGAGCCGTAAATAAAATGACCACACAAGGGATCACTAGGCAAGAAGATGAGTCAAATGCCAGATAAGGAGAAATTTTGTCTACGACTTAAATTTTTTAAGATGGCATGGGCAAGGTTGGGCGCACAAATGCCAGGCAAGGTGATTTGGAAAGAGGGGCGCCCACATGAGGAATCGTAATGAAGAGGAGGCAGACCACACAAGGAAGTGCTAGGAAAGAATACAAGTCAGCCACTGGATAAGGAGTAAAGTTGGTCACAACCTAACTTTTTTAAGGCATCTTCGGAAAGGCAAGGTGTCGAAAGGCAAGGCACAAGGAAAAGTGCTCAGAGGTAAGGCAAGTCAAGGTAGTGCTAGGAAATAAGACGATCCAATCGTCAAATAAAGAGTGAAGGTGGTTAGAACTTAACTTTTTTAATATGGCCTAGGAAAGGAAAGACAAGGAAAGGTGTGAGGAGGAAAGGAAAGGAAAAGTAGCGCTAGGAAATAGGACGATCCAATTTCTGAATAAGGAGTGAAGGTGTTAACAACTCATATTTTTTAGGACGTCCTAGGAAAGGAAAGACAAGAAAAGGTGCCAAGATGCAAGGCAAGGTAAGGTGTGAGGAGGAAAGGCAGGGAAAGGAACCAATAGCCAACGCAAGGAAAGGTAGGGAATGGAAAAATCCAAGGAAAGGAAAGGCACCAAGAGGTAAGGCAAGGAAAGGCAAGGCAAGGCAAGGTAGTGATAGAGAAGAAGATGAGTCGACCATCGGATAAGGTGTAAATATGGTCAGAACTTAATGTTTTTAAGATGTCATGGGCAAGGCGAGGCAAGGAAAGGTGTCAAGACACAAGGAAATGGAAAAAACGGTGTCGGGAGGCAAGGAAAGGAAAGGCAGGGAATGACACAAGGAAATGAAAGGTGTGAACAGGAAAGGCAATGCAGGGCATGGCATAAGGAAAGGAAAGACATGAAGAGGCAAGTCAAGGCAAGGTGCCATCAGATGATTTGGGGCACAACAACCCAACCTATGGGCGAGTTGGTGGACACGTCATGACTTAAGAGGACCCATGTGGTGAGTTGGTGAGTAGACCCGACTCTCATGCCAAATGGTGCAATGATCCATAGGATGGAGTGAGAACATATAAGTAAGGCATGAGTTGGGATGAGTCAAGGCATAAAAACTCAGGAAGAGAAGAGTGAAGATGAAGACTGAAGTTAGACTTGACTAAGTGTCTCGGTTGGGAATGTCATCAGAGAGCACATGATGAGTGTTGAAGTTGAGTCGCTGGATGGGTTGGAAGTGCAAGTGATGGAGAGGAGACTTGTGACAGATGTGGAAGGTGGACTCAGGTTTTAGAAAGGGAGCCCTATGAGATGGTGAAGTGAGGAAAAAGTCATCGAAGTGACTTGGCCGAATTTTGTATGTCTTTGTATGAAGCTGCACCTCCCCTCTTGTGACTGTCTCTCATTGTAGCATTATGTACATTGTGATTTATGGGTGTTAGGAACAGTGCATTCTACCCAACCATACTTGTGTCTCTTTCTCCTGTATGGATGAATGCATGTTCTTAATGGTTTAAATGACTAAGTATAGAACTGTGTAATTGTGTAAGTGTAAACAATGCATGTGTAGTGTAACTTGGCACAATTGTCTTAGGGTAGAGTATGGGCATGCCCTAAGTGAGGCATTATATGGATGGAATACGACATGGATGGGCCAAGCCACCAAGCCAAAAATGTTGCGATGTCGGGAGAATTATGAGTTCCAAGTCGAGTTGGATCCCCAGGAAGACTCTGGGCATGTGAAAGACTCTGCATATGATTGGGTGGATATCACATTGGGTCCACAATTGCCATGGAGTGGATTGAAAGGAACATTTTCCAATATATAAGGAGGACACCTCCATCGTTCGAAGTCATCCAATAAGATTTCAATCGATGAGTGATTGACAAGGGTGGAAAAGGAGTTATGAGGTGAAAAGTATAGATATGGGGGCATTGTGAACTACTTCGACGATGTATGGACAAAGAAAATAGACATCTTGGCAAGTGTTTGAGGCACTACAGAGCTAGACTGAGACTACGGTAAGTGAGGAAGAGGCGCTACAGGAGGAAGATCAACAGATGCATCAAAGGTTGGATTGTGAAAGTATTTTGGGCAGTAGGGAGTGTTTCCATGACTTATTTTTATTTATACAAAAGAGACGCAGACAGAAGGCTTCACCCACCACCTTTTTGTATCTTTGGAAACACTCTTCATATTAATAATCTTAAGGAATCCACCCATAATGGTGTGTTTTTGTCTCCTTATACTTGTTGGATGCTATTATTCCTTTTGTTGTTGTGGATGGCTAGGTATTGATGAGTATTGGCCAGGTGTTAAAATAGAATGAGGATGATTTAAGGCCATGTTTGGATGTGTTCCTATTGTTATAAAACTTGGTTGCATATCTAACAAAATGTATCTTATGGAACAGTTATCGATGGTCCTTAAGCGAAGAGGCATAGTTCTATTGTAGTAGGGACACATTGGTCATGCCCCTATAGCCGAGGTAAGGTAGTGATGTAGCGTTGGGGGTTTCCCACACTTCTGTGATTTCCATCTCACAGTCAAAAAAGAAAAACCTGAATTCCCCCACACTTGGATGGTTTCCATCACAACTAGACACGAACACCCTAAATTCCCCCACACTTAGACGATTTCTGTTGCAGCAGGACATGGCAACCCCGAATATCCCGTAGTTGGAAGATTTACATCATGTCGGGACATGGAAACCCTAGATTCCCCTCACTCGCATGTTTTTCATCGTGATCAAACCTAGAAACCATGAATTTCCCTGCACTTTCATGGTTTTAGTAGCGGTCGAACATGAAGACCTGAAATTTCCCCGCACTTGCATCGTTTTTATTGTGGTCGGGTATGGAAATGATGAATTTTCCTGCACTTGCACAGTTTTCATCACGAACGGACATGGAAACCCTGACTTTCCCGTACTTACATGGTTTCTTTCTTGATCAACTTGAAAACATCAATTTTTCTGTCACTTTCACGATTTATTTCACAGCTCGACATGGAAACCTCATATTTCCCACTCTTGCACGGTTGGTTTCTTGACTGACTCGGAAACCTTGGATTTTCCTACACATCCACGATTATTCTTACTTGACCGACATGGGAACCCTAAACTTTTCCTCACTTGCATGGTTTTCATCACAACAAAACATGGAAAAACTGAATTTTCCATGCTCGAACTCGTTCTCTCACGTCTGGGCTTGGAAACCCCAAATTTCCCACACTTGCATGGTTTCTCTCACGATTGACTTCGAGACCTCAAATTCCCCACACTTGCATGGTTCCTATCATGACAAGGCATGGAAACCGTAAATTGTCTTACGCTTGCATGATTTCCATCGCGGTCAGACATGGAACCACTGCAAATTTTGTGCGCTTACATAGTTTCCATCGTGGAAAAATAAAGAAACCCCAAATTTCCCGTGCTTGCACAATTTTCGTTTCAGTCAGACATGGAAACCCCTAGTTCTCCACACTTGGACAACCATGCTCTTGTCAGGTGTGGAAACCATGAATTTCCCACACTTGTGCGGTTTCCATCATGGTTGGACATGGAAGCCTCAGATTTTTCCACAATTGCATGTCTTCCATCATGGGAAGCCCAAAATTCCCTTTTAGTTTACCACACTTGCATGATTGGACATGGAAGCCCCGCATTTCCCACACTTGGATGATTTTTCTCTCGATCGAGACATGGAAACATGAAACTCCCCACACTTGGACAGTTTCTCTCTCGATCGAGACATGGAAACCATGAACTCCTTACACTTGGATGATTTATCTCTAGATTGAGACATGGAAACCACAAACTCCCCACACTTGGATGGTTTCTCTCTCGATCGACATGGAAACCCTCAATTTTTTCACGATTGCATAGTTTTTGTTGCAGTTATACATGGAAAGCACAAGTTTTCCACACTTGAAGGTTTTTCTATCATGGCGAGACATAGAAGCCCCATGTTTCCCACACTTTGATGTCTTTTTTCATGGCCAGAGATGGATACCCCTGATTCCCCACACTTGGACAACTTCTGTTGCGGTTATACATGGAAAACTTGAACGCAATTGCAGGTTTTACTTTGCAATCGTAAATGGAAACCCAAAGTTTCCCACACTCATGCTAGGCCGATTTCCATCACATCGAGACATGGAAACCCCAAGTTTCTTGGAGTTTCACTTGGGTGGACAGACATGGAAACCTCGAGTTTCTCACCCTTAGATTAGGTGAATTTCGTCACGGTTGGACATGGAAGCCCCAAGTTTCTTGCACTTAGCTTTGGCGACTCCCATTGTGGCCAAACATAGAAGCCCCAAGTTTCCCACACTTATACTTGGGTTTCTTTTGTCGGGGTCAAACATGTTTTCCATAAATCCTAGGCTTCCCACGCTTGCAATTTTGGGTGGCTTCTGTCGCGGCCAGACATGGAAACCACAAGTTTCCCATGATTTCACTTTTGGGTGGCTTTCGTCATGGCTGGACATGGAAACCCCCCATGGATAGGTAGTTTCTCTCTCATCCTACTTGGAAACCCCAAATTTTGTCGCACCTATAAAGGTTTTCCATCGCGGTTATACACAAAAACCCCAAATTGTGTCGCAACTACAGAGGGTTTTCCATCGCGGTCATACATGGAAACCTGGTGCTTCCCTCAGTAGGCCCGAAAACCCCAAGTTACCTGCCCTCGCACTTGGGCGACTTCCGTCACCCACCCGGGGAGATGGAAACTGCAATTTTCCCATGCTGTCTCTTTGGGCAAACGGATGAAAACCCCCAGTTCCCCACACTTCCCAATTCGAGTGGATTTTGTCGCCCGACTGAGCGTGGAAACCCCATGTTTCCCACACTTGCACATGGGTAACATCCGTCACCTGACCGTATGTGGATATCCCTGATTCCCTGCACTTGGGAGGTTTTCTATTGACTGACACGGAAACCTCGAATTTCCCCACATGCTTGGGTGGAGGATTCGCCCTTAGGTGGCCTGAAAACCCCAAGCTTCGAACGCTCACACTTGGGTCTGATTTCCACCCTCAACCATAGTGGAAACCCATAATTCCCCACACTTGGGTGGTTTATCTATTGGTCGATACTCGTAAACCTCAAATTCCCCACACTTGGGCGATTTCTCTATTGGTCGAGACTCGGAAACCCCGAATTCCCCACACTTGGGAGATTTTTCTATTGGTAAAGACTCGAAAACCCTGAAATCCCCGCACATGCACGAATCCTTTCAGATGTGAATAAGATGTTTCAAGCATGGAACAAACAAATCCAAACAAAATGTGTGCAACAAAGAACAAGAGGTGTCGAGATTTAGAATGGTATGATTATATGTTATTAATCAAGGAAAAGAAGGGATGAATCTCAGTGGATCATGGTAGCAAGGCCACTGATCTGTAATTTTCAATATCTTTTTAACCATGTATTAAACTTGATATTTGAATCATTAACATCATAAAAATGCTTGAAATATGAATAGGAAATTCTTAAAAATTGCTCACACATAAGCATAAAAATATTTGCAAAAACCAAATAAATAAGGCTGCAGATGATAACGGAGTTCACCATACCCCCTGGCTATGTATTTGGGCCCCTTCCAATGAGAATGTTGTTCTTTATTAGTCTTCAAAAGGATTACAAATTAGTGTTCTGGAAACCCCTCTATTTTATGTCAGTCAGAACCATAAATAAACAACACCACTGAACTCCTTGCGAAATTATGCAAAAAACCTAGCATGCAAAATGAGACAAAAATGTATAGATTTCACCTTGATATATGTGCCCATTAATGGCATGTGTGCATGTACCCTGTCTTAGTCTCTATGAAAAACTGCATTCCCAAACTCTTAACTCATGGTTGGAATTGTGGTTTCTTTATAAAGTTTCGACACTTGTAACTTAAAATAATTTTTTGTTGTTCTTCATTCAATGGTGGGTTGGTGCCCCAATGGTAAAGCATTGAGCTATTTGAGGAGAGGTCTTCATCTAAAACCCGTAGGCCTCTCCTCCCTTCGCACATTCTAAAGTGGTGGTATGAACTTATGTTGACACATTATAATATATAGTTMTGATATGGTATGGTTTGTTGGTGCGTATAGTTCCACCACTCCATGTTATGATATAGTTGATATGGTTATCAAATGTTTTGATGGCATGGCTCCACGTTATGATATGGATAAGATTTAACATTTGGTTACTATATAATATAACTTTGAATGGGGGCCTTGGTGTTGGCATGGGGTCGAGGTCTAATCCCTTGGCCCCTCCCCATTTTTTTCCATAATGCATAACTTTGAACTTTTAATATAATTTTTACCATCTTTAACCATTCTTGTCGAAAATTCAACTGCTGATAAATCTTGCATTCGGACACCTTTTCGCATGAAACAAGCATTGTCAGAAAGATGTTGACGATCCCTATGCACCTGTCCACTTTCTTTTCCCTTTTGAATACTTTTATTCTAAATGACTTTAGAAATATCCTCCTGGATCAAACCTTCCCACTGGGAAGAGTTTGGGCCACCAAAAGTATAAAATTATTCTGATAATAAGTGAGCGTATAGCTCCCTCAGCCTTCTGGTCTCTATCCACCGTGATTTTATTGGATGCATTCCTTTAATCCCCACATGAAGGTATTCCACATCACCTCTTCGTGAAGCCGTGACCTTCTTATCAAGTATGACATCTTCCTAAAGTTCATTAAGATACTCATGAGAAAATGCATCAACCAAAGATACTTGTACATGTTCATCCTGATCCATGATCATAGGAGGCTCATACAATTTCAAGTTTTCCACATTGACGACATAATATATTTTCATGTAAGGAGGCAAATCTAACTGGAAATCATTATTACCAACTTTATCAAAAATTGTGAAAGGTCCATACCTGATAGGTTTCAACTTTTTACCTTCACCCTGGAGTCAGTCTTTTCTTATGTGAAGCCAAACTTCATCACCAACTTGAAAGTGATGATCCACTCAGTTCTTTTCATGTCTTTCTTTGTATTTGGATTGACTTGATTCCAAATATTCCTGCACTTCTTGATCAATTAACTGAATCTATTGGATAAAATTCAAGGGATTATCTGCATCAACTTTACCATATTCCACTGAATCTTTCCCGAAAAAAAAGTCTAAAGTGTACTTTGGTACATAACCAAAACAAGTCTTGAATGGAGACTTATGTGTATAAGAGTGTATGGCCCTAATGTAGGCATGTTGTATATAATGAAAATTTTCATCCCACATCTTGGTATGCTTGGAACAATACCCTTGAAGAAGATGTACTACGATCATGTTAACCACTTTAGTTTGTCCGTCAGTTTGTGGATGAAATTCCATGCTTTTCTTCAACTTTGTGTCCATTCGTTCCCATAAAGATCAAGGATGATTTTAAGGATGGAAATTTATTTTAAAATGTAGAAACCTTGGCGAATCTTACTAATCCTTCATATGCCAACTATAAATGTTTGGTGATATTTTTGTAAAAATATTCAAATTTCTAAGGATTTTATACAGTTTTTATAAAATTTTGGTGATTTTTAAGGTAAAATATTTTTATGCTATAGAATTTGGGTGAATCATTTTTAAAATAATGAATCTCTTTTTTGGAAAACCCACGGAAAATTATCCCATGAGCGAAATTTATCCCCTAAAATCATCCATGATAAAGATGACCAAAATTTCCCCAGAAAGAGGGAATCTTGATCCGATACAATAGAAGTGGATAACCCAAAATGAACCCATACTTGCTGAAAGAATAATTGAGCAGTCAACTCAGTTGTGACCTTCTTCTTACAAGGTATCAATATGCACATTTTACTAAACCTATCCACAACCACATACAAGTATTCATGCCCTTTTCTAGACATAGGTAACCCTCACACAAAATCCATTGACACACTTTCCCATGGATGGGAAGGAACATGAAGTTGTATGTACAAACCTAGTTTTCTATTACTTTGTTTACTGGTTGCACATATAACCCATCCTTTTACATATTTGGAAATTGTTTCATTCATTCAAGGCCAATAACAAAACTTTTGCAACTGTGTCACAATTTTTCCTACACCAAAATAACCTACAATGAGAGACGTATGAGCTTCTCTTATTATATGAACTCTTTCACTTTGTGGAATACATATTTTTCCAAGATGATACAACAACTTATCATGAATATGATAGTTGAGTTCTTCATTCTGAGAGCCATGTATTAGTGATTCATAAACTACTTTGTAGTCTTCGTCTTAAGAATATTGTTCAACATAACTTGAATGACCTAAAGAACTTTCTTGTATGACTATAGAATCATTTGTTGGCGGTCTTGATAACATATCTGCAACTTTGTTCTGAATTTCTTTCTCATATTTAATAACTAAATCAAATTGTTGTAAGAAACCCATCGATCTGAAATGTCTTGATTGTTTTAGCTTAGTTTTTGATCGAATATATTATAGTGGTTGATGATCTGTATGTATGCTTTCTTCTTTACCCATCAGGTAATGTTTCCACTTCTTCACACTTTGTACTAATGCATACAATTCTTTTTCATATGTAGGGTAGTTAATTATTGCTTTAGAGAAATTTTTAGAATGATAGCTTATTGGTTTTTTATGTTGCATTAAGACTGCCCCCATGGCATAACCACTAGCATCAGTCTCTATTTCGAATGGTTGCTGAAGATTCGATAGTGCAAGTACTGGATCTGTACTTATCTTCTCTTTCAAACTGTTGAAGGATTTATGTGCTTTTCCTTCCCACTAAAAGAATTTGTTTGTACCTGTCAAAGCATGTAATGGAGAATCTATAAAGCACAAGTTTGCAATGAACTTCCTCCAATATTGGGATGCTACCCAAAATATTCTTACTTCGGTTACATTATTTGGCTTAGGCCAGTTTACAATGACCTCTACTTTCGAGGGATCAATATTCAATTCCCCTCACCCTACAATGTAGCCTAAGTAGACTAAATATGTCTTTCCAAACTCACATTTATACATCTTCAAATACAATTTCTCCCTTATAAGTACATCTAGTACATTCCTTACATGCTTAATATGTTCTTCCCAATTACGACTGAAAATGAAAATATAATCCTAGTAGACTATGAAAAAATCATCAATGAATGGTCCAAACACATCATTCATCACCCTCATGAATGTCGTGGGTGAATTACAAAGCCCAAAAGGCATTACCATCCATTCATACAATCCTTTCTTAGTTTTAAAAGAAGTCTTCGAAATATCATTATCATGTGTTTGAATTTGATGATCGCCACTTCGTAAGTCTAACTTAGTGAAAAAGACTGAATTATTAAGCTGATCCAAAAGATCATCAATTCTTGGAAGAGGATACCTGTTCTTGATAGTGATTATGTTTAGTTCCATGTAATATACAAACATGTTCCATGTTTCATCCTTCTTCGACACCAAAACAATCAGTGAACCACATGGAGAGGAACTTGGTCGAATGTCCCCTTTTTCAAGCAATTCCTGAACTTGTTTCCTTATCTCTGCATTTTCGATGATCGAGGATCTGTACATACCAATGTTAGGTAGAGGTTCATCCTTCTGTAAGTGAATCTCATGTTGAATTTTTATTTTAGGAGGTAACCCTTTAGGTTCTTGAAATAAAATATCATAATCAGATACAACTTTAGTCAAGTCCTTTTTCACTTTAGGATCACATCCTTTAAAAGATTTATTTGTTTCAACATATTTTTCTTTAATAGTCATAAGAATAAAATTCTTACTGGAATTCACTAACCTCTTCATTTGACTTTTAGAATCTAAGGAAAGATTAGTTTTCATGCGATGTGAACAAACAATATACTCAATACCGTTTTTAGTGAGCTATCATATGTTATCCTCTCTATAAAATAAAACCTTCCTATAATATAGATAAGGACTTCCCAATACAATGCCACATATATCCAATGGAACCACATCTAAATCAACCTCATCAACATATTCAAAATAAATGGAAAATCTAAGCTTACACTATCTTGTAGCTTCCAACAATGCATTTTCACATACCCATCCAAGAGGATAAGGTTTCGGGTGTAACTTAGTTTCCAATTTCAGTTTTTTAACTATCTCTTCTTAAATTATATTAGCATTTGATCCACTATCAAAAAGAGTATCAGTGTTTTTGTCTTTAACGATTACTCTAATATGAAATAACTGATTTCTTTTCCTTTCATCAACAACAGGTTTTTATTTTGTACCATAGGTAGAAGGATTATTACCTTTGATTCTCATAGCAACAATATGTGTTTCATCCCCTGAGTCAGATGCTAAGTCATGTTGAATCACTGTAGTTGTGGTGTTCTTATCCTCCTTATTCCAAAAATTCTCAATCTTGATTTCCGAATGAAGTTTCCAACTCTTGAAAGCATCATGACCCTTCTTCTGACAATGTGAACAAGTAGGCTTTTCTCCTCCTTTCTTGATTGTAGCAGTTTTCTTATCCTTTCCCTTACCTTTGAACTTGTTTCCATCAAGTTTGTAAGGTTTCTTGGAAAAGTTTTCATTAGTGTTCTTTCCCTTGGACTCCATATGATTCTCTTTAACACAAACTTCATCAAGGTTAGTTGGATTAAACATGAGTATCATATGACGTAGATAGCTATGTAAACCACCTATAAATTTAAGAAGAGTTTCTTGAGTATAGAGAGGGATACCCAATACCAAAGCTCGTTTTTGGAACTCTTCCCCTTCATATGGAATAGAAGAATCTTTTTCTTCCCTTGTCTAAGATGCCATTTTGCCTCTTCTTGAACCAATATCTGGATCAATCTCTTCAAGCTTACCTTCTCCTCTCTTAAGCTTGGATCTAGTTAGCATTTACAATCTCATACAACAACGGTTAAGATGCTCTGATACCAAACTTGATCTGCAATTTTTAGGATCTTTTTAACCATGTATTAAACTTGATATTTGAATCATTAACATCATAAAAATGATTGAAATATGAATAGGAAATGATTAAAAATTGCTCACACATAAGCATAAAAATATTTGCAAAAACCAGATAAATAAGACTGCAGATGATAACGGATTTCACAAGACCCCCTGGCTATGTCTCTAGGCCCCTTCCAATGTGAAGGTCATTCTTTATTAGTATTAAAAAGGATTACAAATGAGTGTTTTGGAAACCCCTTTGTTTTATGTTAGACAGAACCAGAAATAAACAACACCACTAAACTCCTTGCGAAATTCTACAAAAAACGAGTATAAAATCGAATATATTTGCCTGAGGCCTCCTCTAGAATGCATAACAAGAAACACTATATGGATTACACCTAGGAATCCATGCCCATCAATGTCTTGTGCACCTGTACCCTATCTTGGTCTCTGTGCAAAACTGTGTTCCTGAACTCCTAACTCATGTTTGGAATTCTGGTTTCTTTATAAAGTTTTGGCGCTTGTAGCTTAAAAGAATTTTGCGTCATTTTTCATTCAATGGTGGGGCGATGCCCCAATAATAAATCATTGAGTTAATTGGAGAGAGGTCTCAGGGTCAAACCCACGGGCCTCTCCTCCCTTCATGTTTTTTGGAGTGGCGGAATGAATTTATGTTGACACATTATAATATATAGTTCTGATATGGTATGGTTTGTTGGCACGTATAGTTCCACTGCTCCACATTATGATATGGTTGATATGGTTATGAAATGTTTCAGTGGTGTGGCTCCATGTTATGATATGGATAAGATTTAACATATGGTTACTATATAATATAACTTTGAATGGGGTACTTGGCATTGGCATGGGGTCGAGGGATAAGCCTTTGGCCCCTCCCCATTTTTTTCCATAATGCATAACTTTGAAATTTTAATATAATTTTTACCATCTTTAACCATTCTTGTTGAAACTTCAACATATAATAAATTCTTCATTCAGACACCTTTTCGCATGAAACAAGCATCACATAAAATTTGTCGATGATCCCTACTTTTATTATGAACTAGATTAGAAATATCCTCTTGGATCAACCACTTTGCAACTTACAGTACCACGTCACATATTGAAGTCATCTGCAAAGGATTCTTCTCAATGGTCATTTGAAATTGAACTTCAAAACTTCCCTGACTAAGACTCTTCCTGACCAAGGTTTGCAAGTGACATGAGCCCCTAGGGTGCTGAAGTGACGTCCCTATTGTAATTAAATATACAGTCAATGAGTGACAAGCATTGCTTCTAGCGTTGATTCTGAGTTAGAGACATTCAGTCATAATCCAACACATGGTAGCTTTGCGCCACTAGATTTTCAACCAAACGCGATGACCAATTGTGTGAATCAATGGTTCCTCTTGTACTAAGTTGAATTACTATTTAGGTTCAGTTCATAAGTAGGGTAAAACTAACTTGTCTCATGATGGTCTAAACCCAACTCACGTTCCCTATTGGTGGGTGAACAATCCAACACATGGTGAATTCTTCTTCACAATGATAGGAAGAGTCGACATCAAAGGATAAACAAGCAATGTCACTATGAATGCTTGGATTCTACAAGCTAGTTATCCCAGTGGTAACTTTTCTGACACCTCTAGCTTCAAATTTCAAAATTATAAAGGATCGATAGGCCACAGTTTCATGGTTTGTATTCGTACTAAAAATCAAAATCAAATGAGCTTTTACCCTTTTGTTCCACACAAGATTTTTTTTCTCGTTGATCTCATCTTAGGACACTCGCGTTATCTTTTAAAAAATGTGTTTCCCTAGCCAAACTCCCCACCTGACAATGTCTTATGCTCGAATCAACTCGTAAAAACGTGTCTTAAGAAAAAAAAAATAGGGGCAATTCCCCATCTCCTCCCCATGGAATAAGTAAAATAAATTTAAAAGTATTGGTATTTAACTTGCGCTAAAAAGGGCTCCCACTTATTCTACGCCTCTCAAGTCATTTCACAAAGTCAGACTAGAGTCAAGCTCAACATGGTCTTCTTTCCCCGTTGATTCTGCCAAGCCCGTTCCCTTAGTTGTGTTTTGTCTAGATAGTATATAGGGATTGTGGGAATCTCCTTAATCCATTCATGTGTGTGACTAATTATATGATGAGGCATTTGGATATCTTAAGAGAGTCATAGTAATTATTGTCGTTTACCCACGCTTGGTTGAACTTATTCACTTTGACATTCAGAGAACTAGGTAGAAATCACATTGCATCAGCATCCGCAGGGACCATATCAATGGTTTGTTTTAATTAAATAGTCGGATTCCCCTTGTCCATACCAGTTTTGAGTCGATTGTTTGCCGCCTAGGGAAAAGTCTCTGTGAGGGGACATTCTACATCTGTATCCCAATCAATAGGTGAATTCCCTCCCTCGTCGTGATAACAGCTCGGGCATACTGCAGATAGCCCAATGTTTGAGGATGCAAACCCTTAGGTCTATCCATAAGAGGCAATCCTTTTCCCAAAGTTACGGATCCATTTTGCTAACTTCCCTTACCTACATTGTTCTATTGACCAGAGATTTTTCACCTTGGAGACATGATGTGGTTATAAGTAAGACCGGGCATGGATGGTACTCAGTCCTCCATATTTTTAAAGGCCATCGAGGGCACACTGGAAACTACAAGACGTGCGGTGATCTTCTAGTTTCTCGACCCTATCTCCGATTGAGCTAATTTGAGGGTGGGAAAGATGTAAAAATAAAATATAACACTTCCCAGGGCCCCCGATGAGGTCTTCGGATTTCATAATGTTGTTGTTCACCACCATGTCTCGGTTTAGGAATATTAACCCAATTCCCTTTCGATGTTCGTGCAAATTGCACCTTTGATACAAGTTTTTCCCATCTCTTAGAATCGACTACACCATGTCCAAGAGTTGTTCGCGTGGAACCTATCCCCACTTAAGTCTTCAAAGTTCTCATTTGAATATTTTCTACTACCACCAAGATCTACACCGGGGGTCAGTCCACCCAAGATCACGTCCAAGTTTTCTCAACGACCCCCTATGTCCTCCTACTCATTGAAGCCTGAGAATTGCTCTGACAGTCAAGTATAGGTCGTGCGCTTCAGCGCCATCCATTTTTGGGGCTAGTTGATTCGTCAGGTGAATTGTTACACACTCCTTAGCGGATTTTGACTTCCATGACCACCCTCCTGTTGTCTTAATAAACCAAAAACCTTTGTGGGATCTGGTTTAGCGTGCAGTTTGGCACTGTAACTCGAATTTTAGTTCACCCGCAAGGCTAGTTCTTCTTACCAAAAATGGCCCACTTGGAGCTCTTGATTTTGTGGCATGGCTCAATGGAGCAATCGCACTGTCTTACCAATTTAAAGTTTCAGAATAGGTCGAGGGTGTTACACCCCCAATGCCTCTAATCATTTTCTTTACCTGATAAAACTCGTATGTGAGATCCATCTATCCTGAGGGAAACTTTGGAGGAAAACAACTACTATATGGTTCTATTATTCTTTCACCCCTATACCCAAGTCAAATGAATGATTTACACATTAATATTTCTATGGGCCTCCACTAGATTTTCCTTTGGCTTCACCCTACTCAAGCATAGTTCACCATCTTTCAGGTCCCAAAAGGTGTTCTCGCACTCAAACCCTTCACACAAGATCAAGGTCGGTCGACAATGCACCCCATGGAGAGGGGATCTTTCTCGTCATCTTCCTTACATATTGCAGGTTTACAAACCCACCAACTTGCACACATGTTACACTCCTTGGTTAGTATTTCAAGACTAGTTGAATGGAGATCCCACCAACCAACACCATGAGAATGAAGGTGCATACTGGCCCACCCCAAGGGCACATGCTTTGTTCCTCGACTGCCACAACGAAAAACCAATAGGAAGTACTCCACCCTCGCTTGTGTTGATGCAATGGCATGTGCTATTTCTCACCTCGAGTCGAGCAACGAACCAACTTGAGTCATTCCACATCTAACCGAGACACATCGTTGGCCTCCATCTATTTCCCTCCCAACAATTCCAGGCACCCTTTAACTCTCTTTTCAAATTCCTTCTCATATTTCCCTTGTGGTACTTGTTCTCTATCGGTCTCTCACCCATATTATTGGATAGAAATTACCACCCAATTAGGGCTACATTCCAAAAAAATATAACTCATCGACAATGCCTCGTGGTGCAACAACGTCTCGGCTTGATAGGGTTGTCACCCTATAAAGTGCCCCCTTCTAGGGGACTTGGGAGCATTCTGATGCTAAGGACGCTTCTATAGACTACAATTCAGGTGATTTTACCACTTGATTTTCATGCTGGGTTGTTCTTGGTTCACTCACTGTTACTAGGGGAATCCTTGTATGCTTCTTTTCCTTTGCCTAATTATATTCTTAAACTAAGTGGGTGTTCTCACTTGATATGGGGTCGCATGTTGGATCCAAATGCCTCCATGAGGATGGAAATATGATGGGAAAAATAAGTTCCCGCAATGCTCCACACATCCTGCATTAACCAACATCGACTTGCCTAAACAAGGGCACAAGATCACTGCTCGTGGATGCAAGACATAGAACATGGCATGTATTTCAGTCGACCACAACATGTTTGGAATAGACAACCATATCCTCTCATCCCCAATTCCTTGTAAGGAGTGTGTGTGTGTAGGATGCGACTCCCAAAAATTACGTTAAAAAACTCGTTGATGCACATGATTCTGCAATTCACACTAAGTATCTCATTTCTCTACGTTATTCATCGCGAAAAGAGCCAATATATCTATTTCCTAGAGTAATTTCCTCACATTATCGATGAACCCCCACTTCGCTAGACAAGGCGTCCATGCGATGAATGGAAAATCCCACGATGCACACAACACTGCAAACAACAACAACCCTCCCATCCTACAAGACAAATGCATTTCCCTATCATACACAGGAGCCTCGAAAAAATAGAGCAAGATTTCCACAACCTCAACTTGGGAGGGGGACTTTTAGGCAATGACAATCGGGGGGGACTAGGGTGGCTAGTCCAATAGAATGTTGCTTTCATCCCTCCAAAATACTGATTCCCCACAATTTCCCTTTCCGATGGAGAAAATAAAAAACAAGCACAAGTTCTCCAACTTGAGGGGCCACAAGACAAATTCACTCCCCCTTCCACAAGAGGCTCAAACAAATAGAGAAATATTTCCCAATAATCAATTCCAAGGGGAAATTGTAGGGAACAACAATCAGGAGGGACTAGGGTGGAAATTCAAACAACGCACTACTTTCATCCCTCCAAAATACCGATTCCCAACAATTTACCCTTTCAACACAGAAAAAGAAAAATGAGCACAAGTTATTCAAACAAAGAGAGAGACCACTAGCCCTTACCCCAATACAAACAATGTCCCACAGCCCAACAACATTCCCATGATGATGATGGCCAACGACAACATTCAAATGCAGATGTAGATAAGTCACTAGCCAAAAATCATCGTCGAATAAATCGAGGGTTGCAAAAACAACATCAAAGCACTCACAAGGAAAGAGGATGTGATTTCTCTTACCGAAAATTGACTCACACTTTCAAGGAAAGAGGATGTGATTTCTCTTACCTATAATCACACCAACCATAATGGAACCCACCACCTCTTTTCCCATAAAACAACCATGTCAAATGCACAATGGACCTCTAGTGATGAGGGAAAGTGACAACATTCGGATGTGAAAGCAGAGAAGTCACTGGTCAAAAATCAAAACTGGATGAACCAAGGGTCACAACAACAATGAAGCACTCCAAAGGAAAAGGGAGTGCCTCTTACCAAAATGAAATCAACACCAACTCAAAAGCACATCCGTTGGAAGGAAACCCACCTCCTCTCCCCCCTGTACAAATGACACCCAACAACCTTCGAGTCAATAAGGCAAGTGACAACATTCGAACGTCGAGGTGGAGAAGTCACTGGCTGAAAATCCACACTGGAAAAACCAGGGGTCACTAGAGCATTGAAGAACTCGCAAGGAAAAGAGGGTGTGAGGTCTCTTTTAACAAAAAGAAACTGACACCAACCAAAAAGTGTACACCCACCATCACCACCACTCCCCCCCCGGTGGCGTGTGAACAACGTCCAACACCAAACATCCTTCTAGTGATGAATGCACGGGACAACATTCAGACACCTTAGTCCAAAAATGGAGAATTCACTCATCAACAATCACCATTGGATAAACACAGGGCTGCAACATCTTCTCCGAACTCACGGGAACAAAGAGGGTAAAGTCTTACCGAAACTCGATTGACATTAACTTGAGCTCCTGGTTCAACAAAGCACTCCTACTGGAAGGAACTTGCCACTTCATGCCATCAATGGCCAAAGTGAAACACTAATGGATTTGGTACCAATGGAAGGGTTTCATGAACACAAACTCCCAACTTCTGCCAAGGGGTCACAAGGAATAACCAAGAGTGACTAGGGTGGCCAACCCAGGGAGTTGAGCTACTTTTCATCCATCTAATTGAATATTACCCCTTACAGAATTACCAATGTAGAGGGCACAAGCCACCCTTCCCTAGAGCCAACGACCAACAAGAAATCTATCCTGGCCAAAGAAAAATAAAACAAGGAGTCAAACAAACAAAGGGACTTCTCGCTCTGTACCGAGCATCCACCCTGTGATGAATATTTGCAAGGAAAAGATCCCATGATGTAGCAAGGGATCCATGCAATTTTTTTTTCCCATCGTTGAACCAAAGCCTCACCCACACTCTCCATTGGAGAGGGGATGCACAACACAAAATGACAAGCGCCCTACAACCCTCCCCCTGAGCAATGATCAATTACGGACCTCACCTACCCAACCAAAGAAAATATTCGCCAATCCCTACTAAAAATTATCCTACCAGAGGTTCACCTATGGTAACCTTGTTATGAAATATCCTTCCTCTAAATGATAAGGTTCAATGAACTTCTCATGATGTCTTTGACGACGAACCACCCTCGTTGACGCGATCCAATCACTTCAATGGATCATTCAATTGGTAAGAGTGACGGGCGATGTGTACAAAGGGTAGGTACATAGTCAACATGATCTAATGATGCGCGCTTACTAGGAATTCCTCTTTGAAGATCAATAATTTCAATGGTCTATCCCCATCACGATGAAATTTGAGAAGATTTACTAATCCTCTTGAACCAGGGAGAAAAACTCATTGATTGCATCAGTGTAGCGTGTGTGGTGCCTAGAACATCTAAGGGAATCATAGACCTATTATTGCCTCAAAGTTCCATGGGCTAAACGACCATAGTCCCTCTAAGAAGTTGGTTGCGAAGGGGAACCTCCACATAGCTAGTTAGCAGGTTGAGGTCTTGTTCGTTATCAGAATTAACAAGAAAAATTTCTCCACCAAATAAGAATGTCCATGAACCACCACCCATAGAATCAATAAATAGCTCTCAATCTATCAATCCTTACTATGTCTGAACCTGGTAAGTTTTCCCTTCTTGAGTCAAATTAAGCTGCAAGCTCCACTCCTGGTGGTTCCCTTCTATCATTTCCTTTAAGTTTTATCCTTGCGACCATACTCCCCTCGGAACCCAAACACTATGATTTCTCAGAATGTGTTGGTGGAGTCCTTAAAGGAACATCTGTTGATCCCGGTCAATATCATTTATGGTTGATACTAGGATGGTATCTCATCATGTTTGAGCCCCCAACTTTCATTCTTGATTAATGAAAACATCCTTGGAAAATGATTTCGTAGTGGTTCGTCTTTCATAAATCCATGAATTTCACCTCAAAAATGAAATACGAATGCCCTCGAAAATCCCTATTAATCATTACTCTACTCCCGAAGGCCAACAAAATAGGACCATGATCCTATCATGTTATTCCATGCTAATGTATTCAGAGAATAAGATTTCTTTGAGAACTCTAATTTTTTCAAAGTAACAACATCGGAATCGCGACCCAGCCAATCAAGGGAAGGAGCATGCCGTTGACAAAATGGACTGAAGGGCAGGTGCAGATCGAGTAGGAAGATCGACCTTTATGACCCAATAACCAACTACAAGATTTTTAACTGCAACAACTTAAATATATTCTATTGGAGATGGAATTACCATGGTTGTTGGAACCATACTTTCTCTCCATGGATCCTCGTTAAGGGATTTAGATTGTACTCATTTCAATTACCATACTCAATGAGCCCAATATTGTTATTTATTGTCACTACCTCCCCATGTCAAGATTGGGTATTTTTCATTCCTACTGCCTTCCTTAGATGTGGTAGCCATTTATTAGGCTCCCTCTCCGAAATCAAACCCTAATTATCTGTCACCCGTCACCACCATGGTAGGCCTCTATCCTACCATCGAATGTTGATTGGGAAGAAATTTGAATGAAGCATCGCCAGCACAACGTGATGCAGGAGCATCACTCCATGTCATCAGCATCCAGCTAGCCAACACATCCAACATGCATTTAATGGAGAAAGGGAGAGGCACAGCCCTCTCAATTTTGAAATTCGAAATTTCAATAAATGATTGTAAGGATTTTAATGCCAAGTCATGCCTTTGTACAGGTAGTGGTTGAGGTTTCCCTTAATGGTTACTTGCAGCTAAGTCCAGATCAGTCAAGATTGGACATCCATTTATGTAATGCAGCTATAGGAGCTGCTCTGTGATAGTGATAGCTCAGAGACAGTGAGGTGGAGGATAAGCTCGAGAGAGCCCTCATTTTTGTGAGCGGAAAAAATGAGAGTAGAGAGTAAGGAGGAAGAGAGACCAGAGCATAGAGGTCTTGAGAGGGAGAGATGAGACTTGTTACAGTCCAGCCTTTGTAAATCATTTGTATAGAGACATAGGGATTAATAGAAAAGAAATTTTCCCTGCATATGGTTGTTCATGTATTTATGTTTCATGAATGAATGTTGTAGATGTATGTTAGATTTTCATCTGCAGGGATAGATAGAATTTATCTATCTGATTGAGTTGTGATATCTATCTGGGTTCTTTAGGCTGTGCAAGGAGTGCACAACAGAACATTGGAAGTTCTGTAGCCAGCGCAAGGAGTGCGCATATGAACTCTGTGGATTCAGAAAGAACGTGAAAGGAGTGCACACCAGGAGGATTCACAGACTCAAAGGAAGCCTCGGAGTTACTAAATACTCTGGAAGAGGAACTGTGTAAAAGAAGGTACAAAGAAGAAACAGAACTACTGAAGTTTTTGTAAAGCTCTTTCAAAAGGGCATTGAGCGAGTGCATAGAGTGCACCAGAGAACTCCATTTCGAGTTCTGAGGAAAGAGAAGTGTCAAAGAGAAGACACTCGCAGGGTTGTTGGACACTCTATGGAGAAAGGATCTGCAAATGCCAGGAGGGCGGGAAGCATTTCTTTACAAGAAATACTTCGGATCTGAGTTACTCGAAATCTTAGTAGCACAAGGAGTGTGTGGGAGCGGACTTATTCTAAGTTCTGAAGATCAGGAGGAACAGTGCCTTTGCACACAGAGAAACAGAAGAAAGGAGCAGAAGGTCAAGAAACCTTTTGAGGTTTCTGAGTTGAAAAAAATCAGAAGGGACAATGTTTCTATAACGCAGACGAGACTTGAAGGAACCAGGATCGCAAGAGGAAGAGTCGAAGGTCGAGACCTTCGATACTTAGAATATATTCTAAGTCTGGGAGAAGCGTGAAGCTAAGAAGGAGAGAGCGCAAGGAGGACAGATATGAACCGTCAGATCTAACATCAATACCTGACAGTCGTTGGATCAGGCGAAGGTGCACGGGGTTTAAACTCTTGGATATCCACACATTTTGGAGTTCGGGGCTTGGAGTGGCAAGGGATTTTGGAGTCGCTCCATCGTGAACTCCCGGTTCGTGAAATCTCACCAGCTGTTGGATCTAGAGCGCAGTGGCCTGAGACACGCTGGATCACAGATACGTGCACAGAAGGATCGCACTTAGGAGGTGCACAGAAGATCAAATCGTGACCATCAGATCTCACATAAAGGACCGATAGCCATCAGATCCGGAAAGAGGAGAACGAGGTTTAACCCTCGTAGAAGCATTGTGACCATCCATAGGAGGACACATGGAAAGCGGTCAAGGTTTCAGGAAAAGGCCCNGAAGGACCGATAGCCATCAGATCCGGAAAGAGGAGAACGAGGTTTAACCCTCGTAGAAGCATTGTGACCATCCATAGGAGGACACATGGAAAGCGGTCAAGGTTTCAGGAAAAGGCCCCAAGTATTTTGGTTCCCAGAGGACTGGGCCGTTGATTTCTCAGAGGGAGAGATTTCGGCATTTCGAGAACCGAGGATTCGAAAGACAGAGAGAACAGGGGGAACGCTTGCATCACGGTTTCCTGAATCGTGAAAGCCGATAGCACTTTTTCGTGGACTGTCATTTTGAAATTTCAGGATCTGAGTGTTCAAGAGACTAGGAGTCGGGAGACGTGGAGTCCCGACTCGCGAAATTGTGAAACCCCGAAAGTCTTCGAAGAAAGAGCACGAGCCGAGCTATTAAGCCCTTTTCGGCATTTCAATAACTGGGAGTTCAAGAGTGAAGGAGTCGTGAGACAAGGACTCCTGACTCGCGGAATCACGAATTCTGAAACCCCAAAGAGAAAACCGTGGTCACGGGTAGATTCAAGCATTCCAGGGTCTGGGAGGTTGAAGGACCAAGAACCGTCTGTAGCCGGAATCGTGAAATCGTGAATTATGAAATCCCAAAAGAGGACTGTGTTTGCGGGTATTTTTCGGTGTTTTGTTGACCAGGAGTTGGAGGGACAAGGAGCCTGGGAGAGCTCTCATGCAGGAGTCCCAAAAACCCAAAACCCAAAAGGTGTTGGTTCGAAACAGGCAAGAGCGTTGAAAGTTGGGCGTGCGCACAAATTTTCTCAAGACCTGTGCCAGAGGAGAAAAGGGACCTATGGATTTGTTCAAAGGGTTCCAATAGGAGCCCGAAGAGCTATTTTATCTCATAAAAAGAATGATCCAAAGACCGAGAGGTCAGTGGACCCTGCGGAGGTGGGGGGTCTGCACCAAGTGGTATCAGAGCCACTTTCTGTCTGTAGACTGAAGGCAGAGGGAGGCAGAGTAGATAAAGAAAATACTTTGATACACAACATCAAGTGGTATCAGAGTGGGATTTTGTTTGCAGATAGTAGACAAAAGGGATTCAAAGAAGAAATTCCGGTAACATCAAGTGGAATCAGAAGCATAGATTCATCTGTGTACAACAGGTGAAGGAGGAGATAGACTAATGATGCTCTGTGGTGATTGTTGCAAGGTGTGGAGAAAATGATATACAACTAGGTGAGATGTAGGAGAAGATGGTGGAAGAGGAGACCACCAGTAGAAAACCAAAGCAGAAATTGGTGAGGAAATCACTGAGATAAGAGAGAGAATGGAACAACTTACATTAATAATGCAGTAGAATGCAAAAGCATGATGGGTGTATGAATGGCCCATGAAAAAGAAGGTGAAGTGGTCAGTCAAGGAGTTGTTGGCCAAAAGACAGCAAAGATTGTTGAAAATATGGCTGAGGTATGTTGAAAGCCTCAGTGACACAGAGTTGGTTTGCATCTGTGAGCCAGAAGTTGGAGAAACCCTCAATGATGAGGAAGAGAGATCAGTTTCAGGTATCATAAACTGCTAGGAGGGCAGAGATGAATTTTCCAATCTCCAGGTGGGCAATGAAATGAGATCATTGGAGGATCTCATAGACTGTCGGGAGGACAACAGTGGAAATTCATATTGCCAGGAGGGAAATGGTATCAGATTAGTTGAAGATCTCGTAAATTACCAGGTGAGCAGGGCAGAAATCCCATATTTCCAAGTGGGCAAGGGAGAGCAGATGAGACTGTCTAAAAGTCTCATGAACTCAGGGATGAGTTCGGGTCAGCAAGGAGTGTTGATGAAGATGGAATCGATTGATCTCATACACTGCCAGGTGGGCAGATGTGAACTCTCAAGTTGTCAGGTGGGAAATGGGAAGAGATCAGTTGAAGGTCCCACGTACTGGCAGGGGAGAAGTGGTGAAAGTTCAAATTGCTAGGTGGGCAATGAGATGGGATCACTGGATCTCATAGACTGCCAGGTGGGCAACAGAAAACTCCCAAATTTCCAAGCGGGCAAGGGGAAAGAGATGAGACTGTCTGAAAGTCTCATGAACTTAGAGGAGAGTTTAGATCAACAAGGAGTGCTGACAGGAGAAAATTAGAAGAACATTCTGATGATTGAGGGAATTTGGGTATTCCTACCACATAGCCCAGTTAAGGCCAGCGAATGTGTTCCAGATGTAGCAACAACAGGAGGACAACCAAAAGAAACTGTCATGGAGGAAGAAATGGAGCAGACACTGATGTTTTCCCAAGAAGCAAAAGATGACCATTCAAAATAATGGCTCAAAATTGTTAGCCAGGAAGCTGAAACAAGGATGACTGCATCACTGAAGCCTGGAGAAAAAGAAGAAGCACACAACACGAATTTTGTTGACCTGTGTGAAGAATTGGAAGCCCTGGAGAGAAGGGTGATGTTGCAAATCTTGCACATCCAATAGGCTAAGTTGGAAGAAGGTAGTGGAGCATACCAGCCCCAGGAGAAGCTGAAAGAAGATGGAAGTATTCCAGCAGGAGAAATGGCAGCAGTAGAACTGCCACAGGAAGAAGCTGAGCAACAGTTCAGTGAGGAGACTGCAGAGCTGGAGTCTGCAGTAGAGTGGCCACTCAGTGCCACAAAGGGAAATAAAGATATCAGGGGAGATCGAGCAGATCTTCCCCCTGAGAAGACAGAAGTGCAACAGAGAAGACTACATACAAAGAGCCAGCCAATTGAGCAGATGGAAGAGGTAATTGAGGAGATTAGAAGGTTTATGATCAGATCAGTAGAAGCGGTCAACAACGAGATGCTGAGCAGAAGGGAACCTACAAGAGCAGCAGGGCAATAGCAACAACAACAATAGCATAGCTCAAAAGGAGCAGATGGACAGCTCCAAGGGAAAGTTTGGGATCCAGGTGGATTTCAACACTGGAGAAGAGGAGCTCATGATCAGGAGATCATGATTTTTCCAATTGAGGAGTATGATGTAGGAGCATCACTCCATGTCAGCAGCGTGCCAGCCAGCCAACACATCCAACACGCATTTAATGGAGAAAGGGAGAGGCGTAGCCATCTCAATTTTGAAATTCAAAATTTCAATAAATGATTGTAAGGATTTTAATGCCAGATCATGCCTTTGTACAGGTAATGGTTGAGGTTTCCTTTAATGGTTACCTATAGCTAAGTCCAAATCAGTCAGGACTGGACATCCATTTATGTAATGTAGCCATAGGAGCTACTATGTGATAGCGATAGCTCAGAGACGGTGAGGTGGAGGATAAGCTCGAGAGAGCCCTCATTTTTGTGAGAGGAAAAAATGAGAGTAGAGAGTAAGGAGGAAGAGAGACTAGAGAAAAGAGGTATCAAGAGGGAGAGATGAGACTTGTTACAGTCCAGCCTTTGTAAACCATCTATATAGAGACACAGGGATTAATAGAAAAGCAGTTTTCCCTGCATATGATTGTTCATGTATTTATGTTTCATGAATGAATGTTGTAGATGTATGTTAGATTTTCATCTGCAGGGATAGATAGAGTTTATCTATTTGATTGAGTTGTGATATCCATCTGGGATCTTTAGGCTATGCAAGGAGTGCATAACAGAACATTGGAAGTTCTGTAGCCAGCGCAAGGAGTGCGCATCTGAACTCTACGGAGTCAGAAAGAACTTGCAAGGAGTGCACACCAGGAGGATTCACAGACTCAAAGGAAGACTCAAAGTTACTGAATAATTTGGAGGAGGAACTATGTAAAATAAGGCACAGAGAAGAAATAGAACTACCAAAGGTTCTATAAAGCTCTACCAGGAGGGCATTGAGCGAGTGCATAAAGTGCACCAGAGAACTCCATTTAAGGTTCTGAGGAAAGAGAAGTGTCTAAGAAAAGACACTCATAGGGTTGTTGGACACTCTGTGGAGAAAGGCTCTGCAAGGTGTGCATCGAGCCGAAGAATTCCAGGAGGGCAAGAATCATTTCTTTACAAGAAATTCTTCGGATCTGAGTTACTTGAAATCTCAGTAGCACAAGGAGTGTGTGGGAGATGAATTATTCTAAGTTCCGAAGCTTGGGAGGAATAGTTCCTTTGTGCACAGAGAAACAGAAGAAAGGAGCAGAAGGTTGAGAAACCTTTCAAGGTTTCTGATTTGACAAAACTTAGAAGGGACTACGTTTCTATAACGCAGACGAGACTCGAAGGAATCGGGCTCACAAGAGGAAGATTCGAAGGTCGAGACCTTTGATACTTAGAAAATATTCTAAGTCTGGGAGAAGCATGAAGCTCAGAAGGAGAGTGCGCAAGGAGGACAGATCTGAACAGTCAGATCTAGCATCAATACCCGACAGTTGTTGAATCAGGCAAAGGCGCATGGGGTTTAAACCCTTGGATATCCACACATTTTGGAGTTCGGGGCTTAGAGCGGCAAGGGATTTTGGAGTCGCTGCATCGCAAACTCCCGGTTCGCTAAATTGTGCTAGCTATTGGATCTAGAGCACAGTGACCCGAGAGCCATTGGATCATGGATATGTGCACAGGAGGATCACACTTATGAGGTGCACAAAAGATCATATCGTGACCGTCAAATCTCGCGTAAAGGACCGATATCCATCGGATCCGAAAAGAGGAGAATGAGGTTTAACCCTCGTAGAAGCATCGTGACCATCCACAGGATGACACGTGGAAAGTGGTCAAAGTTTCAGGAAAAGGCCCAAAATATTTTTGGTTCCCGGAGGACTGGGCCGTTGATTTCTCAGAGGGAGAGATTTCAACATTTTGGGAATCGGGGATTTGAAAGACAGAGAGAACAGGGGGAACGCTTGCATCGCGGTTTCCTGAATCATGAAAGTTGATAGCACTTTGTCATGGACTGTCATTTCGACATTTTGGGATCCGAGTGTCCAAGAGACCAGGAGTTTGGAGACGTGGAGTCCCGACTCGCGAAATCGCGAAACCCCAAAAGTCTTCGGAGGAAGAGCACGAGCCGATTCATTAATCCCTTTTCGGCATTTCAACAACTGGGAGTTTAAGAGAGAAGGAGTCGTGAGACATGGAGTCCTGACTCGCAAAATCGCGAATTCCGAAATCCTAAAGAGAAGACCGTGGTCATGGGTAGATTTCAGCATTCTTGGGTCCGGGAGGTTGAAGGACCAAGAACCATCTGCAGCCGGAATTGCGAAATTGTGAATTTTGAAATCCTGAAAGAGGACCATGGTTGTGGGTAGTTTTTGGCGTTTTGGCGACCAAGAGTTGGAGGGACAAGGATCCTAGGAGAGCTCTCATGCAAGAGTCTCAAAACCTTAAACCCGAAAGGTGTTGGTTCGGAATAGGCAAGAGCGCTGAAAGTTGGGTGCGCGCACAGATTTTCTCAAGACCTGTGCCAGAGGAGAAAAGGGACCTATGGATTTTTTCAAAGGGTTCCAACAAGATCCCGAATAGCTATTTCGACTCAGAAGAAGAAATATCCAGAGACTGGGAGGTCAGTGGACCCTGCGGAGGTAGGGGGTCTGCACCACAAGGTCTATGCGATCCATCAATTTATCATGATTCATTGGATAAGATGGCAATCTCGTGCCAACCTTTTATCTAATAAATACATCCCTTCCAAAGAGTCGAGACTTGGTGCACGTATTAGCTCCAAAATTACTACAGTTATCCGAGTATCAGGGTACCATCAAAGAAACCTTAGCTAATTTAATGAAGCATCCAAAATTTCATAGTATGAATTAGTTCATACTTAGACATGCATGGCTTAATCTCTAAGACAAGCATATGACTATTGGTAGGATCAACTAGGTAACACCCTAGCACTTCAAGGCATCCAAAGAATCTCCATACAGAGAACACTCTGAACACCCATTGAGTCATGGAGATTTAAAAAAAAAATCATGTTATCTTTTATACCTTGCACTCGAGGGATCGAGCGGTAGGAGGATGTGCACAAACAAGACAAGTATGGAAAGGAAATTCCCTCATGAAACCTCGAAACAACCAAATTAGAGAGAAGAAGAGGGAAATGATGAAACCTCATACCTTCCTAACAACACATCAAGGTGTCCTCAGGATCCATGACTCCATTCGATGACAAGCGACAATGTGGTATTTCCCACCTAAACTACCCCTGGAGTTACCTGAATGCATAGACAAAATAAGGTGGGAAACATCCCCAACCCCACTCCCTCCTCCTTTCTCAAGTTTTGTTCCATGAAGTGGGATCAACCGAGAACAAAGAGCTCTTTACAGAGGGCTCAGAACAACCACAATAAAAAGAAGAAGAGGGGAAAGTGAACCCTCCAACCTTCTCAAAAATGCATCAAGGTGTCCTAGGGATCCATGGAACTAGTCCATGACCAATGACAATGTGGCATTTCCTACCTAAACGGACCCTATGATGACTTTAATTCATAGAAAAAAGAAGGTGATAACTTCCCCCAACCCCACTCCTTTCTCAACTTTCGGTCCACAAAGTGGGATCAATCGAGAACAAAGAGCTCTCCGTAAGGGGCTCGAAAAAACCACAACAAAAAGAGGAAGAGCGGAAAGTTAACCCTCCAACCTCCCAAAAAACACATAAAGGTATCCTCGGGATCCATGATGCTAGTCCACGACCAGCGACAATGTGGTGTTTCCTGCCAAAATGGCCCCTACGACCACCTTAATCCATAAACAAAATAAGGTGAGAAATTCCCCCAACCCCACTTCCTCCTCCTTTCCTAACTTTATTTCCACGAAGTGGGATCAACCGAGAACAAATATCTTTCGACATGGGCTCGAAACAACCACAACAGAAATAATAAGAGGGGATAGTGAGCCCTCCAACCTTTTGAACAACACATCAAGGTGTCCTTGGGATCCACAACACTAGTCCATGACTAGCAAAAATGTGGTGCTTCTCGCCAAAATGACCCCGACGACCACCTTAATCCATATAAAAAATAAGATGAGAACATCCCCAACCCTACTCCCTCATCCTTTCTAAATTTTTGGTCCATGAATTGGGATCAGTTGAGAAAAAAAGATACTGACATGGGCTTGAAAAAACTGCAACAAAAATAAGAAGAGGGGGCAATGAACCCTCCAACTTTTCGAACAATGCATCACGGTTTCCTTGGGATCCATGACACTAGTCCACGACCAAAGACAATTTGGTGTTTCCTGCCTAAATGACCCCTGCGATCACCTTAATCCATAGACGAAATAAGGTGAGAATTTCCCCAACCTCGCCTCTTCCAATTTCTCTCCCACATAGCAGGATCAACAATGAACAATGAACGCTCCTGGCAAGGGTCGAAATGACTAAAACAAATAGTAAGAGGGAGGGAATAGTGAAACCCTCCCCCCTTACAAACCACACATCGAGGTGTCCTTGGGATCAACAATTCTTGTCCACAAAAAGAGACAATGTGGTGATGCTCAACTAAACGGTCCCTACGAAAACCTTAATTCATAATAGACAATGCATGGACCAAACAAGGTGGAAACATCCCCGAAACTTCCATCCCCTTTTCCATACTAGATGCAAGGAAAAAACCAACGACTTCACACAAAAGAAATCCACATTAATAATAATCCTCAAAGCCAACGCAACCGAAGGGGACATGCACGTTAAAGGAATGCACACCCATAAGCTTTATAACCCTAAAAGGAGGCATTCCTCACACTGCTTGACAAAAAAGTGAGCACGAGAAAAGGCTTCATGAGGGTAAAATGTTCCCAACTTAAAAATATTTCCCATTGCACTCTTGAATGTATCCATCTCCTTCAACAATGCCAACGTGGAAATATTACAAGCACAACAAATTGGCACCCTAGAGTTCCAATCAATGAAAAGGTAAAGCCCTCTCGGGGAGCCACAACAACAATCCCTCAAACTCCACGTGCGTAGAATGGAGAGGGTGGTTTATTACAAGATCCTCCCATGACGATGATTGCCCACATTATTGTTGATGTGTTACTGAGAAGAGATGAAAAAAAAATAGATGTTGGCCACCCTACAAACGACCCACGATCAATCTTCAGGCATACCTGACAACCAACTCGTTTCCTGCACAACCTTTTGCATGAATGGAAAACCCCCACCATCAACAAAAAAAACATGATACATCACAATGGCCTCGTTGAGCCAACAATAYAATGGACTAGATAAACAACAACCACAAGAAATTGCATCATCCACAAAGGATCTCAATGACTCAAAGCTTGTATTCTATATCTYGCAGCCATTGAAGAGCCCACAACACAATTCATGTGTTACCAAGAATTTTCCCAAGAAATACAAATGAAAAGTCTTGCAAGGGAGCCACAACAATCGCTAAAACTCCAAGACAAGTGGATAAGAGTGTTCTTTCAAAGCACCTAGCAATATGATCTTCAATACACTTACCACTCATGTGCTATCGAGCGATATGATAACAAGTCGAGAATTGACCAACCCTGCAAATGGCCCTAGGAAAATCTTCGATTGGACCCTGTAGGTAGCTCCTTTTTATCACCACATATCCCCTGCCACGAAATTTCGAATCCCACAAAATCGAAGAGGCTACAACACAACTCATGTGTTACCAAGAATTTTCCAAAAACATATAAACACAAATCCATGCAAGGGAACCAGAAAGATTGCTCAAACTCCACGATGAGTAGAGAAGAGTTATCTTTTCAAACTTCCTCCCAAGATTAGATTCCCTACGCTTACTGCTCATGTGCTATCGAAGGACATGATAACTAGCCGAGAATCGACCAAACCTGGTGTTATGAGGAAAATCTCTTTATGGCTAGGGGTAAACCACAACAGACGGAAATGACTGCAGAAATCAACTCTAATCTCAAGTATTCTATATAAAAAAATATGATAGCAAGAAAAGATAAAAGGCCTACCTCATATAGATGTTCGATGAAGTCCATCGTTGAGCACTTGACCCAAAGCAATATACCTACAACTAGTCCTCAACAACCAAGCAACACAAGCATATGGTGATAATAGATAATGTTAGCACATTCAATAGCATAATCCATGAATATTCATAAAAAATACGCCCATGGAATAATGATTCAAATATTCTCAAGATATCAATTCGACGAGAAAAGAGTATTTCTATTAATATGTGTTGAGTCTCCATTTTGACATGTATAATTCCCTATCTTACCTTGTATCCAAGCCTTTTTTCCTATGTTATAAGCCCATACTTGACATTTACTCCCAAACACATACCTAATGACCTAGTTCATGTTTACAAGAGGTAATTGATGATTTAAAGCATGTTTTGTTTAACTTTGTTGAATTAATTCGATTAAAGTGTTTTATCTTGTATAACCCTAATAGTTTGAATCATGAGAAGCATATTCTGGTATCTCAGCATTCTGGTACTACAAGTCATCGTTCAATCCGGTACCAGCCTATGTGTATTCTGGTACTAAATAGCTACCTACAGGATTTTGGTACCAGCATTCTGGTACTCGATTTTCACCTCGATTTCCGGGCCTATGACGATCTATATCAAAATTTGGGGACATGGGTTTTGTTCATAGCCATGTTTTCATTTGGAATCGTGTGCTAGAATCTCCATATATCAAACGTGTTGACCTCCATCTCAGGGGGAACGATCCATCCTCAATCTTTGCCAATTTTCCAGAATTTCTAAGATCATGCCCAAATTCATGGGAACATCATTTCCTTGATTAGATAGTGGTTGTACTCGACCTCCATTGATGGAAAATTGTTTTGATTTGGATTGGATTATCTAAATCCAAATTTGTAATGTAAAAATCATATAAATTGAGTGATGGCTAAGCCAAAAGGGAGGGGAATTGTTATGTTGCTTATTGGATTTCTAAATATATTATCTCTGTAAACATATTTGCTGAAGAATAAATATGAAGTTAAATTTATCAATTCCATTTGTTTAGTAAAATTTATTGTTCTGTAAGTTTCTTTGAGCTTCTTTGTTGGCACGGCAAGGGCCCACCGAACCAACCAAGGTAAGCTCATTTGTAATTATTCTGTGAATGTAATTGTGTTTGTGTGGATAGTTTACAACAGTGTGTATGTGTGATTAGTCTTTATTTCATTCTCAGGATTGAGCATTGGGTCAATCATTTTGGATTGGTGTGTATAAGAAAGTGTTATATCGAATAGACCTTTTATTCTCAGATGTTGAAAATAGTTATTTCTTAATTTGAAGTGTGGGACTGATGTTTGAATTTCATGATTGTAGTATCACAGGGAACCAGAAGACTTTATCTTTTATTTACATGTGTTGTAATAAAGTCTTTCAGTCATACTGAATCTCCTTGTGTTGATTTGATTGAGTTACATGAGGTTGAAGTTGGCTTTTGTTTCTAGAATGGTTGGAATTGATTATTTTAATTGTGACAGGAGACAAGCTTCTTAAAGTTCATCTTTTCAATACAAGCACCTAAAATGGACTGTCTTGTTTCTCTGGGACAACATCTTTTGATTGGTTGTTTGTGTGAAGAAATTTCATTATCAGTTTTCTCTTCTATGTTCAAACGTATTTGAAGTATTTAGAAATTTTATAAACAAAGTTTTTATGAGTATTTCCTATATGCAACAGACCTAGGTAGGCTATCTGTTCTTGGCACATATAGTGCATCAACTCTATTGATTACGAATCTCGGATTGACATTTAAATGAGTGTGAGATATACAGTGAACATATTTACGCACCAACATTTTGGCGCCGTTGCCGAGGAGTTGTAAATGGTAATAGGTAGCATTTGAATTAGATTGAATTTAATGATTTTGGATTGGTTTTATGAACGACCTAAGGGTGGAGAGAAGACAGTAAGACGAGAGGTAAGAACCTGTGCATCCACTTTAGTGGGGTTGCTCCAAAGTTAGGTTGTCCTCTCCATTTTATGAAAAATTTAGTTTTATTTATGATAAGCTAACTTGTGTGAACAGATAACCTAGTGACAACAGGGTCCTAGTAACACAAGGAGTTTAAGTTTGGTGTATAGTTTTAAAATTTAGATCTTTAATGATAAATCATGTTTGGGGTGCTGTAAGAACCCCCCGAGTACTAATCTGTGTTGTGAGACAGGGATCATGAACCAACTAGAGTAATTCACGGATGATCAAGCACTTGAAGAATGTTCCTCCAAGAACTTTCTCGCATTCTAGCAGCAGCTGGAATATCCGCCTCTCAATAAGAGCATATCTTGACAGTAGCCAAGAATTTAGTTGTCTCTCCACAAGAATATTTAGAAGTCCCTTCGGATTCCTATTGTCAATTTGTTGAGGAGACTCAAGAATCATGGATAGAATGAAATGGAGAGCAACCATTAGAACCTGATATTGAGGAGTTCTTATCATGCCTCTCAGCAGATCCTATATGTACCTTAGAGACCAATCATCTTGAAGAAAATGCTCTGCGTGGAATGGAAAAGGAGGACATGTTGTGTGACCTAAACAAAGAAGGGAAATGAAAATATCTTGACCCTAATGAAAGATGGTTCCAATTAGTTGTTAGGTCACACTACTCTGTTAATTTTCATTATTGTTTGATCTCATCATTAAAGCAGTTGGTCCTTCATACTCCGGTATGCATTAAAATTTATCTTTTAAACCTGGGTATGGATATATTTCTAATCCTGTTACGCACATGGATTCACTGGAAATTTTCCTATACTTGAAAAAAAGGCTTTCTCTTTTCTCAAGTAGGGTAGGAAAATGAATAAATAGCTGCATATAGTTAGTGGTTCAGTTTAAAATATAGTGCAACAGTTCTTTTATGTTTTTTGAATAAGACAGTTGACAAGGAAGATTGTTGGAAAGAAGGAGGTCGATGTTCCCATGCCTAATATTTGTTCTTATAGCAGGTTACTTTCTAACAAACATATCAAAGGCAGCAGCAGTGGGCTTCTATGCCAATGCAACACGCACCCCAGTCTCAACCTTTACAACATCCTCAACTTGGATAGTCATATAGAGGTTCTTATGCTGTAGGATTCAGAGCCTGCGCAAATCCAAATTATGTAGCTCAACCTGTAAGTGTGGTCTATCCAAAAAATGACCCTGGTAGGACAACTGGACCTCCCAATATCTCTGTAGTTGGTTCATACGCAAATCCTTCCCAGTCAGTTGCAAGTATAGTGAAGAACTCTTCGAGTGATGGATTCAGTCTAGTAGATGGACGAGGATTGAATGCTCAATCAAATTCTTATGGTCATCAAGGCATTGCTCCGTCCTATCAACCACCACCAATGTATTCTAACAGAGGGCCAATAGCAAGAAATGAAGCACCTGCAAGGATAATTCCTATTGCAGCATTCTCTACCTTGCTTTTATAGACTTGGAAGATAATTTTGATTCAGAGAAAGAAACCATCCATATAAATGGTTATACACATATTATCATTATTGGCATCAAGGATCCTGTGTGTCTTGGTTTCAAAGAAGTTGTTGAAGTCTGTAGAATGGCAGGTATTACAGTGAGAATGGTTGTTGGCGACAATATTAACACCGCAAGAGAAATTGCAATAGAATGTGGAATTTTTACAGAGGGGTTTAACTGTCATTATTGTTGATGCATCAGCCTCTACCTCTTTAATGGATGGTCTTGATTGGCAAGTTGTTAAATATATTGTGGCATCCATGCAGTGGATGAAGGAAAATGGTTGGAGTAACAGTTTTATTGCAAGGGTGGTGCTTTATCTATTGCCAGTGATGTGTTGTTTCCAGAATCCGATAGTGTTGTTTCATTCTATGGTGTTCCTTCTCCACAACTTGCAAGACCATCATCAACAAAAGTACATGTGCATGCTTATTTTGGAGAATTTGATGACTTTGTTGCGTTTTCAAATGTGACAACAGCGTTGGAGGAGAATCTGAAGAAAACAAAGTTGAAACTCACAAAAATATAATTTTGGACGAAGATTTCGCGAAACCTACCGAGGGGATTGAACCCTGGACCACACTAACGCAACTACTAGGAGAGGAAAATGTCACAGTGAAAGCCAAATTAGAAATTGGGTCTAGGACGAAAAGTCTCATTACTTTCGATGATGATACATCCTCTTTTGAGACTCCTGCATTGAGTTCAGATGGACAGGGAATTTCTTTAGTGGGCCACCAGGTGGAAAAAGAGTGCGCATTGCATGGTACCAAGTTGCTTCATGAAGCTCTGAAAGTGGCTCAATCCTCAGAAGACGTTTGGATTGCATTGAGCAAGCAAGAAAATAAGGAAATATCTTTACAACGTTTGTCTTCAGAAGCTGGTGGCATCCTAGCCCATGGTCTCAAAGAGCTTGACGGGTATAGTATTTTGGAATATGGACATCCTTTACCTATCTCAGCCAATGAAGTGGAGGAATTACCTGCCGAAACTGTCCACGCTGAATGTACTTTTTTTCCAAAGGACATTATTGAAACTAATGAGAGAAATTTTGGAATATCTACTCAAATTACTTATGCTGAAGTTGTTCATCTAGAGGAGGTGGTTGATGATTTTCCAGATGGATGACAACAATACAATGAAGGCACAATTCACAGATGGCGGGCTTTGCTCTTGCTGTAAGGCCCTTTTGAAGATCATATTTCTTCTACAACCTTTAGTTCGGACCAAATTGAAATATAGGCAAGAGAAGGATAAGGTTGGTTTGGCTTCGGTAAATGCGGTGGTAGAATCGGTTAAGGATGCCGATGGAAAAGAAGCACAGTCAATATCAATGGAGTATCCTGGGTATATATTGCAGGAGTGCACTGATAGGCATGAGAGAGCATTGGTTGAAGCAGAACAGAAGATAGGAGCGTTAACCCATTGGGTCATATTGGATATTCAGAGCTTAAGGGGATGTCTGAGTCTGGATCCGAGGTTTCGGCATCTGATACAGGTGTAAAATTAATTTCGTAAATGACCCATGTGAAGAAACAGTTACGAAAACTGCCGCCTTGGTAACGGAATGGTCGAATCTCCTACTCTGATGGACAGGTGGAGAATAACCATCTTGGGGAAACTGGTCCTCTCTCTGCCTATAAAAGAACCTTCAAGAATACCCATCAGATTGATCTGAAGGCGTATGGCAGCAGGGTAAGAGAGAGAAACTTGTTTTCTGTTCTGTTCTGTTGAAGAGGGTTCTGAGCAAACTCGATTTTCGGTCAGTGTTGAGGGTTTCTGTGCGAGAGGGCTCGTTATCTCGCTGCTGGTTGCAAAGGAGGGTTTCTGTTCAATAGGGCTCGCTGCAAGAGGAACAAAGGATTCCGAAAAAGAAAATGGATTCAGGTATTTTAATTCATTTAAATTCCGCTTTAATATGATGCAGAATCAATAACTGAAAGTTTCTAGATCCTGCAAATATGCTAGCATTGGTATCAGAGCCTGCGTGGAGAACTTTATGAATGCATATATATATTATTTCCGCAATCTAGTTTGATAAACCAGTTCGTAATGAAATCCCTATTCGGAAACCAGTCTAGCACTGTAATTTTTTTTTTAACTGATGGATAATTTGTAACGAAATTTTCGTGATCATATGCTAACACACTGCGCCTCTGCAATGTTTACAAATGAAAATACTGATAATTAGGAACTCCGTTATTGCAATGGATTCAGCAAAAGGACCCACGTCCCAGTCACTCTGAAACTCTTTTTAACATTTTCCGAATCGAGCCGCGACAGAACAATGTTGATTGTATTAATTAAAATAAATTGTTGTTATTACATCGGTGTGGAATGTAAATGTAAATGTCGGCAGAGTTTTTAAGCAATAATTATGTACTTTTTAGTAGTATATATAGCCTTAGTCTCATAAAATCTAATAGAATTTATTTTTTACTCAAGAAAAATTATTTTCATAATTTTGTTATAAAATATGAATTAAGATAAATAATTTGGAATTGTAGTGGTTTTTCATGGCTCAAAAGTTTTATGATAAGTTGGACATGGAGAATGTTTTTATGATGACAGAAAGTTTCGTGGTCACTCTCCGTTTAACACCTCTAAACTTACATGATTTCTTTTAAAATAATTTCATATGAAAATTGGAACCCTAACATCGTGTGATAATATTAAATTTTCACACCATCAATGCTGTGCCTCGGATAGGGTGAAATCAAAAAAGATTTTATTGAAAATGATTTTATTTATAGGTCATTGAAAGATAAAGCTACACATTACTGTTGAATCAACATGCAGAGTTGTTACATTGATTTAAGGTCTATATTAAGAGACGGTTTGGTAGCCACCAAAGTGGTCCAACCAGAAAGACTCATAGATATTAAGTCAAATTACTGAAATTTAGTACTTGTTTCCCCTGGTATTAAAATAATAACTCTACAAATCGCAATTATTTAGTCACAAGAATATTAGGTTGGCCCAAAGGTGCACCAAATTTTTGAAAGATTATTTAATTGGAGTAGGATGATTGATGGGTATTCACAATTGAGGCCAGTATGGATACTCAAAGGTAACCTACCTACTTAGTTGTGAATGTTTTATCAATCAGTCCTATTAGGTGAAAGAAAATCACCATAATTGTTAAATAGTTTGCCATAAGATTAGCCCAAAGGTAGGTCACGGTAATACTATTCACTATTGTTTAAACCATGTTTTTCAAATTGCTTATAACTCTTAGCATTAATGTCA